>CM049575.1:34830964-35255964 GCA_027123335.1 Amphiprion clarkii
GGAACAAGAAAAGCACTCGGAGAGCGCAGTACTCTGCCAAGACTGATTATTCCCCCACATGACATTGTCAGAAAAACAGCATTTGTTTATTAGTTATTGATGGTCAGAAATCACATCAACATAGAATGTGTCCATTTAATATAGCTGAACCCACAAACAAAATGACCTTACACTGAGCAGACGGACTCAGAAACAGCCCCACAATTTAATCAACTGTTCCTTGAATCATTCAGATGGATAAGTCCCTTTCAGTCCACAGTGGTGGATTTGTAGTAGGATCACAATCATGTGATCATCAGCAGGCAGCTGATGTAGTGTTCACTTGTTGTCATAGTTACAGTGATGTCGTGCGACAATCTCACGACACAGAAATCTTTACCAGAACGTGGATCCAGACTATAAGCTGCATCACTGCCAAAATCTAATCACTTGGTCCTTGTGTCATTTCTGACCTTCCCTGAAAAATCCATCCAAATCCGTTAGTCCGTTTTTGAGTAATGTTGCGAAAAGACAGACAAACAAACGTACGCTGATCATCACATAACTCTGCCACGTTCCTTGGCGGAGTAATGAGGACAGCCCTGTGCACTTAAATGATTCTAAACAGCATCGCTGTAAAATAATCAGATTACTTCTAAGTTTCGATGGTTCTCCTGCTGGAATATTCCTCTGCAGACTGGGAGTCATCTAGTCAGCCAGTATTTTGGTTTATCTGCAGATATTCATGGTGCTTCTGCAAATGTCACCAACACCGTTTGCACTCAGCAGCCCCATATCACCACACTAACACCTCTGTGCTTCACTGTTAGAACTGTGCATTCACTGTGGTCGTCCTGGTCTGGCTCACATAAAACATTCTGGACTCCATCTGAGGCCAAAAAATTATCTTAATCTCATCTGAACAAAAATGAGCTCCTAGAATTTATCAGGCTTCTTTTCGCATTCTTTGGTAAAGCAGTGTCTTGACGTTTTGGGAACAGTAAAAAGGTTTTTCAGAAACTAATTTCCATTGATAATCCCTGTGCCAAGTCTGAAGCAGCTGTCGTCTGTTTTTCACAGCTATATGGTCAAAGTAGTTCACTGATTGTGGAGTCACTTCAGGAGCCCTGACTAGTGGTATTAGGACTCCTTCTATATCTCCCAATTACTGCTGCAGCTGAGTTTCACTGATTGACAATTGCTCATTGATCTTCCTGATTCCTTTCCATCTTTGTGAAGTCTAACAATGAGATTTTTCAGTTTCTCTGCCATTTCTTTTCCATGTGGAGCCATGATGTAGACGTGCAGATAGCCACGGCTTACAGGTTCAAAACTGAGTTCTGCTAAGTTCTGCTGTTTTCTACTCATTGTAGAACCATGCTGATGCAGTTAGGCTTACTGGAAGACTCAGTACTCGGTGCAGTTTCAGTGATCACAGGTGTATTCACTTTTTGTTGCATTGAGTTTCTATGTTGGGGCCTGTACTTTCAATACAGTCTTTCCAAAGTATTGGTTTTGACGTTTATAAGAGAACTGAGAAATAATGCAATTATTGAGTTGACAATATTGAGAATCAATTGACCTTTATGTGATATTTGTACAGGAGTGCACTCACTTCTGTTGTATACTGTAAATATTGTCCATTACATTCAAGCCAAACAAGTTCCCATTTGTGTCTTGCAGGAATGATGCTACAAGAGGGAAGTGTGCATGAACCCAGTAAGCACATAGAACCCACTGTGCATGTATGGAAAGATCCTCGCATCCAATGGACAAGAAAAATCGTATAAGATCGTGTCATATAATAAGAAAAATGCTGCTTGTACCTGGGCAGAAGGAGGATTGGAAGCGTGGTCTGACCTGTGGAATGGTGGTTGAGTTGTTGCTGCATCGCCGTCTCTGAAGGGAGAATAACAGTGGACCAAAGTTCGGTCTCCTCTGGTGGGGAAAGTGATGTGCTGGCCAAGTTCCGGCATCAGCTTTTTCAGGTTGACACTGTTAAAAGTCCCGGCCACGATGAGGGCAGCTTCCTGGTGGTTAGCCAGGTAGCTGGAGATAGCCTCATGTAGCTCGGCTAAGGCAGCATCCATGTCCGCCTGCGGGTGAATGTAGACGGCACTGAGAATGACGGAGGTGAATTCCCAGTGTTGGGAATAATATTTTAATAATAGTTTTAATGCTATAAATATTGGGTGTTGCATGTGAAATTAACTATGTGAAGAATGAATATAACTGACAGCATAACAGAAGCTGAATAAGTGAGTAATTAACCACTACTAATGCACAACAGTTACAAATTAACAGACAGAAAGGTCAAAGCTTCTGCTTCCCTGTGAGGCTCCACAACAACCTTGACAGGAAAAACAGAGAACACTCTGCACATGAACAAGGCACCACATCCACCTCACTTCTGCGTTGTCAGGAACTCACATTCACACCACATTCAGTCCTCACAACACAGAAACACCTCTACATTCACACATCTTCCTTCAGGGTGAAGATGGTCCGGATTGGCTGAGGACAGAACATGTTTAGGGGGGTTCAAGTTTAAACTGCGGATTCCCCCAACTATAGACCAATCAGATAGAAGCACATTCTCATACAAAACTCTGTGTATTGTTAAGTTAGGCATCCTTTTTGGGGAAGTTGGCTACAACTATGCAATTCCCCCTAAAATATCAATTTTTTTTGCCGGTCCTGATGTGTGTGCAAAGTTTCACACGTTTTTGAGTAATTTTAGGCCTTCAAAAGTCCAAATGAAAAGTCGGAAACAGATATGATCCAACCGATAAAGTTTGACACTACAGAACATTGATTAAACCATCATGTCCCTGACGTCCTTCAGAGATCAGTATAATGAGGTGACGTTGCTGCTGTGGGCGTCAGCTGATTAGAAAAGGTTCTCAGCAGCAGAGTCTGAGCTCAGTGAGGAGGAAGTCTGACTGCAGCAGGTCACCACCAGGGATGGTAAGATTAGAGAAACTGTCTCTGCCGTTTTCTTCATTTTTAATGTCATCAATATTTTCATAGCAGTTCCAAGCAGGAGTTTACAGATTGAGTCTTACCGTCAGTTCCTCCTTTGAACAATGTCAAGAAGCAACAGGATCATGATCAACTCCACACAGGTTTCATTTTTCACACTGAGTGCCTACGTTGACACTGGGATTTTCAAATACTTGTGCTTCCTGATTGTTCTGGCTGTTTATATTGCAACTATCTGTGCTAACGTTTTAATCATTGTGACTATCTGCATTACCAGAAGCCTCCATGAGCCCATGTACCTGTTTCTGGTCAGCCTGTTTGCTAATGAACTGTTTGGTAGTACAGGGTTGTTTCCATTCCTGCTGGTTCAGATCCTCTCTGATGTTCACACCATTTCTTATTCACTTTGTTTCCTGCAGGTTTTCTGTCTGTACTCTTATGCAATGATTGAATTTCTGACCATAGCCGTCATGTCTTATGACAGACATCTCGCCATCTGTTATCCTCTACAATATAAAACACGCATGACGTTTAACAAGATTATGTTTCTAATTGCTTTAACGTGGGCATATGCATTTTCTATCATGGTTTTAATGGGGTATTGTCTGGCTGGCCGTTTGCAGCTGTGTGGGAACATTATTAACAAAGTGTACTGTGACAACTATTATATTGTCAGACTGGCCTGCTCTGACACCACGGTCAACAACGTGTTTGGACTCTTTAACATGTTCACTGTCATCTTTGGTCTGATTATGTTTATCCTGTACACTTATCTGAGGATCCTAAAGGTGTGTTTTTCTGGCAGTAAACAGACCAGACACAAAGCCGTCAGCACCTGCATACCTCACCTGGTTTCCCTCGTCAACTTCTCCTGTGGGGTTTTCTTTGAAATAGTACAGAGCAGGTTTAATATGAGCAGTGTGCCCAATGTGCTGCGAGTTTTCTTATCATTATACTTCCTCACATGTCAGCCGCTCTTCAACCCAGTACTGTACGGGCTCAGGATGTCCAAAATACATGACACATGTAAAATTCTTCTTGTTGGTAAAAAAGAAACAACCAAAAACAACAAACATGATAAATGCAGAGCAGTAATGTGAGTTTTTAATGTGCTCAACATAAATAAACTTGATTTCAGCAGATGTCTCAACCCTCTAAACTCCAAGCAGTTTCTGTGTGTTATTTGCTCCTGTCACATTTTTCTCAGAGACATTCAGTTCTGTGCCTCGATGAAAACAGGAAGTACAGAGAAGTCAGAATGTCTTCTGTGCAGTACGACACAGATGCAGCTGTCAAAAATTGAAAAGAAAATTGTGTCATCTGCATTTTTCCTCAGTGTCCATATGTGATATCAATACTCGAAAATGATGATGACTCTACAGAAACTACATAAGTGCAATTCATATATTGTATTATTTACATTTTTGATTTGTTTCCGTACTTGTCCTGAAAAGTCTCATTTTTGACTGTTGGCAACAGCTTAATCAGTCATACTCATAATATTTTTTAAATTTTTGTCAAATTTTTAAATGAGGACAATTAAAATAGATTTTGCTGAAATATCCTGATTTGAAGCTAAGACTTGGTTAATTTTCCTGACGGAACTTCATATGATATAGTCGAGGCCAGTCACAAAGCTGGAAAGCCTTTTTATTTGTTTCCTCTTTCAATTGATTTTGATTTTTATAGTTTCTTTCTGATAACTTTGATATTATCTTAAAAGACAACTTGTGTTCCAAACTTTGTTTTGAAGTTTTAAAGCTTAAATTCTAATTCAACTCAAATGTGTGTGTTTAAAATCATGTTGCCATCTGTTAATTGTTTCTTTACCACACATTCTCACAGTAATCCTTTTGCAAGTGATTATCTTAACAGCAGCGATGAAATGAATCCATGTCAGAACTATTTCCAGCATTAAATTGGTAAATCACTAATTTTTCAGTTGAGAAAACAGTTACAGTGTTTAAATAATCTGAGGTCTTTTCTTGTTTATTCTTTCCAAGAAAACAGTATAATATACAGATCTACAAAGAAGATGAAGAAGACGAAAGATCCGAGTATAAAATAAGGCTACGACATTAATAACTCATTTTTAACTCTTATTTCTGTGACTAATCTAACATCATTAACACCACTTCTTTTACTTTCCAGCAACATATGCATGGAACAGAAGAGAAATACTAAAAAGAAAGATTTGACTCCACAAATTAAAACAAAGTTGTGTGAAAATACTTCAGCGACTAGTTCTACAACCGTTTCAAACACACAAAATAAAACCACTGATTAGTCTGAGCAGTTACATCAGCACCACAAAGCCCTGTGAGACGAATGCAAAGCCAGAGCTGAATGAGGTCCACAGCTAAAAACTATTCTAGACGTTTTTACAAGCCAACTACCAGTAAACGAAAGCTGTTGAAGTCTCCTGCTTAAAATTAGTATATATTTTCATACCACAATATTCAAGGGTGGAAACAAAAAATGACATACATTTGAAAAGCTGCAATGCTACAAGAGGGAAGTGTGCATGAACCCAATAAGTGCATACAACCTACTGTGCATGTATGGAAAATCACACAATAATAAAACTATGCAACCATCAGTGTCCACAGCGCTCAGTGTGCTCATTTACAACTAAAGTCAAGACTCACGGGGGTCGAGGCTTTGAGTGCGGTACAAGACATCTGAGAGGTCACAGCTTGGTATTTCATTTCCACCTTTGTACAGACACAGCGTCACATTGGGTGCTGAGAGACGGGATGCTGGAGAGGTGGCATCGTTTACGCCTCACTAAACATCAATGGGACCCCGAGGTGGGCGGAGCCGAAGTTGAGGAGCTAGACGTGGTTTTTGTTTTTCTTCGGGGTCCAGGCCAGCGGTTAGCAGTGGCTGCATTAATCTCTCACAGCCTTTGGTGATACCCAATAGTGAAGTCTGTTAAAGGGCAGAAACTAGCAGCTGTACCTCCATGACTGTGCTCATGGTCTTCTAGCTGCAGGCCCTCTGCTAAACTGAGCTACGTACAATAACTTCTATTGATTTCATGGAAAGTTTCCAAACCAGTATAACGAGTTGACGTTGCAGCTGTGAGTGTCAGCTGACTAGAAAAGGTTCTCAGCAGCAGAGTGTGAGCTCAGTGTGGAGGAAGTGTGACTGCGGGTCACCACAGAAACACAATGTCGTACACTGCTCGCTGTGGACACACCGTGAAGCAGCCGAGGATAAGATTAGGAGACTGGTTTAACTGTTTACTTCACGATAAATTTCTTCATTGTCTGCAGGCTGCATGCTTTTAGACTTCCAAACAGGAGAAGAGTTTATAGATTAACCCCTTGACGCCTGAATTTATTTACAAATAAATAAATAAATAAATAAATAAATAAATAAATAAAAAATGTGTTTTCTTTCCAGCTGATGCTAAAATAAGTGGAGGTTGTTAATTTGTCTACTACACAGAACAGATATATAATAATTAGGTCCCACTATCATATTTAAAAGCCCTATATTTGCTAAAAAGTAGGCTGCTTTTGTTTCCCGGACAATGATAGCACATTTTGACTTCTAAAGTAAGATTCTTCTGTACACTGGACAAGCTCATTCCATAGATCAGTTTTTAACAACACAGGTTTTCATATACCGTTTTCATATGTAAAGTAAAATCACACATTTTCTGATAAGCTGCAAAAAAATCTCTTTCTCACCTGTGTTTCTGTGATTTAGTTTTGTGGTTTGTTGGTAAATGCTGTTGTATTTAAAGGCCCCAAACTTGGAGATCTCACACATTCTCACATACACTGCCATACAAAAGTTTGGGGTCACTCAGACAACTTCATGTTTTTCATAAAAACTCACTTTTATCCATGTGCTAAAATAACTGCACAAGGGTTTTCTAACCATCAATTAGCCTTTCCGGGAGTACCCGGACAAAACCCACGCATGCACAGGGTGAACATGCAAACTCCACACAGAAAGATCCCGGGAAAGCCAGGACACAAACCAGGGATCTTCTAGCTGCAAGGTGAGAGTGCTAACCACCGAGCCACTGTGCAGTGGAAGGCATTTTTCCTTCACAAAAATAAAATCATCATCTAAAAACTGCATTTTGTGTTTTCTTAGGTTATCTTTGTCTTACATTAAAATTAGTTTGATGATCTGGAACATTTCCATGTGACAAATATGAAAAAACAGAGGATTTCTGTAGCAGGGAACTAATTAATCATGGACATGATCTTTACAAATGTATGTAAACTTTTGTTCACAACTGTATAGCAGAAAAACAAAGTCGGTTCAGTCATGATGTCAGACGCTGCGTCCGTCCCACTGCTCAGAAAAGTTCAAAAACAGCAGAAGAAGAGCATCTGAGCTCAGTTGGGAGGGAGTCGGAGTAAAAACATTGATGTTACACCGACCCTCTGTGAGGTGATGGTGAGTTTAACATATGTGACATGCTGTTGAAATGAATGTGCTTGTTGCTGTTACTCTGAAGTGTCTTTGTATCCAGCTGCTGCTTTCTGCCACAGTCATGCTGTTGGAAATGCTGCAGGATAACTGCAGTGAATGCATCTGCTGAACAGTGATAATGGTGCTTCAACAGAGGGATGATGAGAAACTTTACACAGGTTTCATATTTCACCCTCGGCGCCTACTACGAAACTGAACTCATTAAATACTTATACTTCCTGATTGTTCTGGCTCTTTATGTTGCAATCATCAGTGCTAACGTGTTTCTCATTGTGATTATCTGCATGAACAGAAGCCTCCATGAGCCCATGTACCTGTTTCTGGTCAGCCTGTTTGCTAATGAACTGTATGGTAGTACAGGGTTGTTTCCATTCCTGCTGGTTCAGATCCTCTCTGATGTTCACACTGTTTCTTATTCGATCTGTTTACTGCAGGTTTTCTGTCTGTATTCATATGGAGGTATAGAATTTTTGACTTTAGCCATCATGTCCTATGACAGATATCTCGCCATCTGTAATCCTCTGCAATATAACACACGTATGACCTTTAATAAGATCGTCATGCTCACTGCTCTGATATGGATCTACCCTTTGTTTATCAATGCTGTTATAACCTACGGTCTGACTGGCAGTTTGCAGCTGTGTGGGAACATCATCAACAAAGTGTACTGTGACAACTATTATATTGTGAAACTGGGCTGTTCTGACACGACGGTCAATAACGTGTTTGGACTGGTTCACATGTTCACGGTCATCTTTGGTCTGGTCATGTTAATCCTCTACACCTACATGAGGATCCTTAAGGTGTGTTTTTCTGGCAGTAAACAGACCAGACAGAAAGCCTTCAGCACCTGCACACCTCACCTGGCTTCTCTGCTCAACTTCGCCTGTGGGGCTTTCTTTGAGATCGTGCAGGGCAGGTTTAATATGACCACTTTACCCAACTTGTTGCGTATTGTCCTGTCCCTCTACTGGCTCACATGTCAGCCGCTCATCAGCCCCTTAATGTACGGCCTGAAACTGTCCAAAATACGCATTGCATGTAAAACTCTGCTCTTTGGGAGGAAAATGTGACTGCAGATGTAATCCGATGTGTCCTTATTAGATGTAATGTGACAATGTGTAACTGCAGCATTAATGTATTTTAATAAAACATAGAACCAAGTGTTAATTTTAGTCTCTGAATCATTGAAAGTCGACTCACTCACCGCATTTTGTTCTTTTACTGATGGTCTATGCACATCTAACAGGGCTGTTGATTGATCTGTCTATTCTCTGGACAAACCGATTTAGTTGTTTGGTCTCTAGAAGGTTAGAACGTAATGAAAAATTTGAACGTCTCCCAAAGATAACAAATGTCTTGTTTTGTCTAAAGATTATCGGTTTAGTGTCACAGGAAGGAAACCAGAGAAGAAATCACACACAGGAAGCTGCAATCAGAAAATGTTGTACTTTTTTCTACTCACGCTGATTATTAATTGTAGATTATATTAACTGTTGAATCTTTAACACCTGATTAAGCATTTTTTAAGTCATCCATCTGTCTGACCTCTGATTCCTGCAAAAAGCCCACAGGGTTTTACAAAAAGTGCAGCACAAAGAACTGAATATGAAAATACTAAGCAGACAACTCACCAAATATTTTTTTAAAAAAAGGGCAAAATTAACTAATGAAATTATAGATATAACACCATATATGAAATAACAGTTTTATAATTATTGCTGGGTTTTCAGTAGAGACTAAAACATGTTTGCAGCTGTAGGTTTAAAAACCTGTCAGACAAATGTTCATGTTGATGGAGCTCAGATTAAACTCCTTTACTTTACTGAAAAGTTTAAATTATAATCAGCTCTATTTATAACTCTCAATTTAGTATATTCAGTTGTAGAGTTGCTGCCATTAGTTGTTCCAATTAATGCATATGTTTTTTCTCTGCTAATGTCTGTGCTCACATAAATTGTATTTTAATACGGCTGAACTCTCAATAAAGTAGTTTTAATTCACATATTCTTCTGTTTAAGTTGTCAGACTTCAGAACGAGTATTAAATAATGAGAGCTACATGTAAACCGCTCTGCAGCTGAAGTCCTCATTTAGAACATTGTCTCAAACCCAGGAGTTTAAAAACAACGTCTGTGCTGAGAATCCAGGTATATTTACAAAGAATTTAAAGCTGCTACCAAATCAAAGAACAGCAACTCAATAAAGAGAAAGGAGCTTTATCGTCTGGTAAAACATTCACTGTGTCCATGTTGCACTTTGTATAAAGATGAGATAAAAATAATCACAAAGGAATTTCTCATGCCAGATTTTGCTCAGAAAAAACAAATGATATAAGAAATGCAGCATGAAAAGTAGAAAGCAATAAGACATAAGTGCCACACATTACTCAAATAAAGCTAGTAAACTTAAATAAGTACTCTAAAATCAGGCTAGAGCAGCATAAAGCAATGCTGGCAGTTATACTGAGGTGTGATATACAAACTGAACTTTTCACTTTGTCAAGGCGATTTTAATTACTGGTGGGACGCGATTAAAAAAAATAATTAATTAGAGGCTTTTAAACTAATTAATTAATCACATTTTGTCATATTTTTGACACAATAAGCTTTTCAATTCAAATAAATTTTGGTTGACGACTGAATGGATGAATAGACATACATCAACTTAAACAAAAATGCTCATGTTTCATTTCTATTCATCAACATTTTTCATCTGTCTACTACATTCACAGATTACTGCAAACTCCAAGTGCAATTAGAGCGATTATATTCAACATAAGATTTTTTGTAAACTCAAGCACTTTCAATGTCTTGAAAAGTGGTCTATTATGGGATGGCTGCACCGTTAGCTGGTACTAGGACTGTCATGTCCACATGATCTGTCAATTTCTCGCATCCCAATCATTGTGTATGTGAAATGCACTACTTTGTATGCTGGTTGGTTGTGGTGCGTTGCCCGGAGCTCATTTACAAAAAGCAATTTCATTCCTACTTCATGCAAATTTGGTGCGGCGAGGAGGTCCGACACATCACGAAACTTTCATTAAACGTCTAAACCAGCCGTTGTTGAACTAAAACAAGACGATTCAGCAGCTCTCGCCTCAAATGTTTTCAGAAATACTTTGACCAAGTTTGTACTTTGAACTGTTTTCGTAATAAAAGATAAAGTTTGCGACCGGGGCGTCATGTTGCTCCAACACATCTACAGGGCTGTCATGTGACCACCTGGTAGCCCACTAGTGACTCACTCACCAAGCGGGCGATATTCAGATGCGACGCATTTCCATGTGAGAAAAAATGGCTTGTCCATGGTCGCAGCAACATGTTTTACATTGAGGTGATGCCGTCGGCTTGAAGTGCTGCGGTGATCAGAAAACTCTTTGTTGCACAATTTGCACACAACCAGGCTTTTATCCAAACTGCCACTGGGAAGTTGTTTTTTTTGGTTTTATTTGACAAGCAAACAGGAAGTATGGGAGAAGACCTGCAGCAAAGGGCCATGAGCTGGAATCGAACCCTAGTCTCTGCTTATGAGTCGCCCGCTCAACCAGTTGAGCTATCTGTGCGCCCCGCTTGGGAAGTTTTTTAAAAGAAAACTTTCCACCCAACAAGCCAAGCAATGTCGTCTTCCTTCACTGTTCACCAAACTTTCCTGACATCACTCAGTGAGTCTTGTGCATCTTCTTCATAGCTGGCAAACAGACTTCAGGTTCATTAGCGCCACCTACTGGGCTGGAGTGTTCACCAGTGCTACCGGCATGCCACGAATTAGAGAACTAAAAAACGTGTAGCTAAATGTAATTTTTTCACACGTTAAAAGTCCCAGCTCTAGTTTTTACCATTTCTGGGTAATAAATGGTGTCATTTTGTGTCTTTCAACCTCACCAGTGGTTTGTGGGGTTTAGTGAACTACTGAAATATTGTCTACAGATTTAGCCTCTGCACTTATGTAAATTAGGTGAGCAAAAAATACCAAACGTACAACAAAGCAGCAGTGCTCGGAGTCTAACGTGACAAAAAGGTCAAGGTCAAAGTGTTATTTTGATGACAAAGAGATGCGGTACAGTACATAGAAAAGGTGTATTTCTATATTTAATACAAGGCTCAACTCTTCTCCAAAATAACAGAATTAAGTGTGTGTGTGTGTGTGTGTGTGTGTGTGTGTGTGTGTGTGTGTGTGTGTGTGTGTGTGTGTGTGTGTGTATATATATATATATATATATATATATATATATATATATATGGTCCTGACGGTATCCATGATGTATTTGTGAATATTTAATCACTTTAAGGCACAAATTCAAGGTGTTGTATTCCAAACCAGGCCTGGATTACTGAGCTTCTAATCAGACTAATGGACACAGTTAGAAAGAAAAACATCCTCGTGGACAAACATGATCATCAGCGGCAATAAACAGCAGTAACCACGGCGACAACAGCACGTCCTCCCATGATTCCTCTGTGCTAATTGGCCCGTTAGTGAGGCATCTCCAGAGTGTCCGAGTGTCCACACAGACTCAGACCTCTGGGGTGAGGCCTCATGCTGCGTTACTGATGGAAAGAGCTGCTGCTGATGAGGAGCTCCATCGGGGCTCATTAAGGTGAAACCACACAGTAAACATGATGAAACGGACCTGAAGAGTCCCCACTGCCCACTAACCAACGTCACACTGCGACACTAAGCATGTTTCAGCTAGGAAATGACCCGCAGAGGAAACAAACCTTCAACAACCATCTGGTTTGGAGCGGTTCTTACCTGGATCTGTGAAGTTCTGGGGTTCAAATGATTCTGTTGAGGTCTTTTCTTGACAAAAGTCCTCCAAATGGTTCCTAAAAGCAGAGAAAAAGTGTGTTTAGATCAAGTAAAAGTTCTTACAAAAAGCCTGAAAGAGAGAAAACTTGAAGGTGATTTATAATAAATGAGTCAATCACATAATTAATCAAGTTATTTTTCAATGGGCATCAACAATAAATCATGTTGTTACTATTAGGTAAATGATTCTATGCAGATTTATATGCAATTTGTGATGAAGATAGAAGAAATTCCTAACAATATTTTACTATTTAACATGTTCTGGATGGTCAGATTAGCCATTAAAAATACCTGACTCGGTGATACCCGGCCTGTTTTCATTAGTGATTAATCTGCTGATTGTTTCCCTTATTTGTTTACTTGGGCCAACAGTCTGATACCCAAAAAACATTTCTTTTACTTTCTGTATGGCAAAGAAGAGCTTCAAATCCTCACAGTTGAAATGCAGCAACGAGGACAGAACACACTAAAATCTTTTTTATTGTGTCGATCAGCTCCACAGTTGACCATCACGAGCCTGTGAGCTCCTCAACTAATGTGTAAAATCGTAAAAATATTAAATTACAGCACAGATGCATGAAAAAACTCCAGTTGCTGCGAATTGTTCAATGAGCAGAAGATGAACTGATCTCCAAGGATGCAAACATTTAGCTTCAACTGCTACCTTGCTTCTGCACAACACGTCTCTTCAGTGAATCCGGTAAATGTTGCTGTTTAAATATCAGATTCCAAAAGGCCAAATCTTTAACTTTTACTATTTAATCATCACAGACACAAAATAATTTGAAAGAGACGTGGGCCTCCTGTTGAGGTCTGATCTGACCCGCCCCCATCAAACTCAACTGCCACTCAGGTGAGAGCAAGTTCCTGCTATTGACAGAGAAAGAAATGAATGCATTATTTTTAGACTATTGTTTAACCGTATTTGAACACCTTTGATCCACTGTAAATTGTAAAGACCGAGTGGTAATTTTAATTAACTGAACAATGTTTTATCATCAGCTTTTTGAGTCATTATCTCATTTTATACCAAAGTATGTCAAACCTGTTATTTTAGGTGATTCTTTGTCCCCACAGTCATCAGGCAGCAGGCAGTGATTTGTGACCAGGCAGGGCTCCAGACTAATTTTTCCACTGGTTCTAGGAACTATCTTGGCTGCTTTGAACCTCCTTATTTTGGTTCATGATTGTCACGATAATCAATCCACCATGCATGCTGATGAACAGCTGTTTTTACATAAAGTAGTTGCATTTACTTTGAGTGACACAAAACAAGATATTTGTCAAATGTTTTCATCTGAACATACATTTATTTCTTCACCTGTCCTCTTCTGACATCAGTCATAAACTGCACATGCCAAACACCTGCTTATCTGTAAACATTAGTTAGGGTAAATTTGGAATACATGAAAAACAGTAAGGTCCTTACTTTCAAAGTTACATTGGTCATGTAAACATATATATAAAATTTAATATATTGTAGGGTCTTAACATCAATATATAAGCTTGTTAGGAAATGTAATTTAAAGCCAACTGTATTTTTTTTTGACTGGAAAACACTTTTGACTTGACTCATTTGCATAAAGAGACAAATATAGTTTATTCAACAGCTAAATGTGTGTTTTTCTTTCCACTGGTGTAAAGGAAACATTGTGTGGAAACAAAACAGCCCAAAATATCGAAATTAATCAGAAAATTGTTGAGTTAATTCAGGACAGCAGTGACAGACTCTACCGTTACACCTGCCGCTATGTTCAGCTAGTTAGCATCGAAGTTAGCATCGACGTTAGCATGAAATTTTCACTAAATGTCTCCGGGGCTGCGTGAATTAAACACTTCCATTTACACCGAGTCCTACTGGATGTTCGGAAATGTTACCGACCATGTTCAGGTAGATGAATCCCGGCTGTCTAACTCATCTGTCGGCTGAAAACTCTGAGGCCTCCTCCGTGTTTCCAACCACCGGCGGAGTTTTCCAGCAAATAGACTGAGCCGGTGGGTAGTTCAGGCGGCCTGGGACACGGAGGCGCTTCCGGTAAATACACACAGCTGGGGCAGCATCAGAAAACATTTCACCGCAAGTCGATCTAATGTGCTAACGGCTAAAGTCAGAATTTGTCTGAACAAAACGGATAAATCTTACTTTGAAAAGCTTATATAGATCCGTTGGATAATTAAAAAGACGGTGGTTGTGTCGCCCGTGTCCCGCCTCCTTCCCGAAACAGCCAATCATCTGCTTTATAGCGCTCGCGCCGGGACCATCCAGCCAATGACGTTACTGCATTGAGTCGTTAATGGCGTCTGCTCGTTAAAATGCAATCTCTGGGGGAAAACGCTTTTTTTAAACTAATTTTGGGAAAAGTCACCAAATTTGTCTTAGCATTTTCAGCCACATCCGATTTGACAGGTGTTAATATACATACAGTTTTTATGTCTATGTGAAAAATGAAATTACAGTTTTTAAGAGTACCTGCCTGCAGACAAAATGGCGGACCTCCTAAACTGTAACAGGATGTTATGTGACCTTAGTTTATACAGGAAATTAACAAATATTTTTGAAAAAGGTCTCTTAAAGGCTTAATAAAAATGTTTTAAATGAAGTTTGCATCAGTACAGATGTTTTAAACTCTAATCTAAAATCTGTGAAAAGTTTCCATTTCTTTTATTTTATATGTTATAATTTCTTCCGGAATTTAGTTGTTACAGAAAGGGGTTGAATGTACTTCAAATAGTGGAAGATTTTTGTAGTAACAACATAAATCAGCACAACACACAACAAGAGGAATACAAACTACTACTGCTAGACTTCTAACTTGTAGTTTTAAACACTGGTAGCAGGAGCCTTGTGTGCTATTGTGTTTTATTGTTTTGTGGCCTTCTATTTCAGTTGTACAGCACTTTGGTTCAACTCTTGATGTTTTTAAATGAGATTTATTCATAAATTTGACATTCCCTTTGATTAAGCGGCCTGAAACAGGAGCTAGCACATTCCAGTTGATTGGTTAGATTTAGTAATAGTCACGTTAACTGTCATACAGATAGTTGTAGTAATAGTTGAGTCAACTGCATTTTACATTGTATTTGGTCAGTTGTGCTGTCAGGTTAACTGCCTGCTCACTGTACTTGGTTAATTGTAGTATTAGTTATCTTCTCTGTATGATACAGAAGGTTAGTTGTAGCAATAGTCAGGATCCCTGCCTACTACACTATGGAGTGTTAGTTGTAGTACTAGTTAGTTAAAGATAGTTAACAGTCACTTTTGCTGTGTTTTCATCCACTATGGTTCATTTTATGCCTTCTTTAAGTCATTTTGTTTTTCTGACTCTTTGTGTTTTAGAATCTGGGTTCGGGGCCTTTAGACCTGTTTGGTATTAGAATATAAAACCATAAAAGTTTCTCTGGGAACGTACGTTCGGTTGTATTTTGACTCTCGGGGAGTTTTGCTGTGTTGTCACTTTGTTGGGCTTCATTCCATGTGACGATGGTTTTAAGAAGCTCAGTCAGTTGTATCTGGGTCTGATCTGGATCTGAATCTGGTCGGAAACTCAATCTGTATCCGGATTTGGTTGGAGTCTGTATAAGGGTCTAGATTTGTTTTAGATCTGAGTCTGGTTGGAATGTGGATTCAAACCTGTTTTGGATCGAAATCTTATTTTGGGTCTGGATCTGAAAGTGGTTTGGATCTGAATTATGGACATATTATATAGATATTTACAGTTTTAAATCCTCTTCAAACTCGATCTCTCTGCTCAGAAAGATGTTTCACCATGCTGAATGTATCTCCAACAAGTTGTTGCTCTGTTCACTGTTTCTGAGCCATGCTGCATTTATTTATTGATCCAGTTTGTTTTCTTGCGCTTTCAGTCTAAAATTGTCCAAAATGACTTTAAAACTTCTCTAAAATAACATGAAATTTGTCCAAAGTAACATTAACTGTCCAAAAATTACTCAAAAGTTGCCCAAATAGCTTTAAAACTGTCCAAAAATCATTTCAAATTAATTTAAAATTCCAATTTTTGAGTCATTACAAACAATTTGACAAATTTTGAGCAAGTGTTTTGTCATTTTGTACAAGTTTTAGTCCAGGTTTTAGTCTGTACTCATCAGCTGTAGAAAGACGTTTCACCATGCTGAACAGTAGATCATCTCAGTCTAAAATAGTCCAAAATGATTTGAACTTTGTGTAAGATCTCTAAGAGAAATTTAATAGGTGGGATGTAAAATGTCCTCTAATTCTGGAATGACCCTTAATTACTTTAAATTTTCAGAACCAAAAAATACATTTCAGCTTTGTTAAAAACCATAACCAAATCAATTTTATATCTCAAAATAAATCTGCTTTTTGTTCAGCACAATTCTTTCTATCTCCAATTTTGAGTAGATATCATAGTTTTAACAGCAAAACTGCAGCAGTTTAATGTCTTTGAAATACAGTCATAGAAACAAGCGTTGGTACCCTGGATGTGTTTCTGTTTTCTGATTTTTCACTAGAAAAATGTTTTTAAAAGAATTTTGGGTACATTTCTTTGAGTCATATCAGCATGTGTGATAGATGTTGATAAAAACAAGTTACAGCAAACGGAAAATCACATTTTTTACCTATGTTTTGATACTGAACTCACTTTTTAGACACGATTCATGTGACAAAACTAATTTTGAATTTTAATAATGTTGTGTAAAAAGATCAGAACATAAAAGAATCAACACTGAGAGAAATCAAACTGATCCATAAACTTATCTATGGATCTTCATGATGTTCTACTTTAGAATATTGTCTCTAACTTGTGAACAGCAGCTGGAGATGAAGCAGCTTTCGTGTTTTATTCTCTGAGCTGTGATGTGAACGTGCAGATTTCATAGCAACACCAGGACTGTGTGGTTCATCGTGTTCAGTGTTTATTATATTTCTGCAGTCGGATAGAAAACATCTCCTGTTTCCTTCACATTCTCTGACAATCAATATAATCAGATAAAACCTCCAACAGCAGCTGTCTGGAATGCAGCTCTCTGATTGGACGTGCAGAGCGCTGACGCCCCCTTCAGGACAGACAGGGAGCTTACAACGAGCTGAGTTCTACATCAGATCTACTGTCGTCTACTGTACACACACATCAATACACAGCTCCGAGCCCTCTCACACACACACACACACACACACACACACACACACACACACACACACACACACACACACACACACACACACACACACACACACACACACACACACACACACACACATTTTCTGTCCATACATGTGAGGACCCTCGTTCACCTGAACCTGGGTTCACCTGGAACCTTAAAACCAAGTCTGAACCTTTGAACGGTTCACTGAAGGGGTGAGGATGACAAGCAAATGTCCTCACAAAGATAGATGTACAAGGACAAACACACATTATGAGGACCTTCCATGATGTGGTGAACTTTAAACCTGATAGAAATAAACCCTACAATAAAATCTGAAACTGTCCAAAAATATGTTCTCACATGGCTTTAAAGTTAGACGTACAACAACACACGCACATATTGTGAGGGATTTTATGTATATGGCCACGAAAATAAACCTGATCCTGATCCCCAATTCATCCTGGTCCTCACAAATACAGACGTACAGGTTTGACACACACAGAAACATCTTTGGCAGGAAGCAGCTTCTTCTGCTGAACAAACGACAACACACACAGGAAGCTGCGCGGGATTGGACGGTGATGATGTCATCAGGTGGCGAAGCTCACACGCGCACACACACACACACACACACACACACACACACACACACACACACACACGCACACGCACACGCACACGCACACGCACACGCACACAGATAGTCTGCAGTGTTTAGTGTTGTCACAATACCGACTTTAATAAGTGAGTTTGAGCTTCAGGTGATGGAGTCCAGGTGAGCGGACCAACAGCTCCACCTGCTGTCAGAGTCATGAACCTGCTGCACTGAGCAGGAGCTCTAGGGAATTATGGGTAATGACGTCTCTAATCACAAATGTTTATCTTTGAATCTACTGATAAAACTGCCTGAGTGACGCTCTATAACGCTTTTCTTTAATATACTTAACATATTTCTCCGTGTTGCGTTCACTGTCCTGCTCCAGCTCAAGGTCTGATGATAGAAAGTCAAATACTGGACTAAGGAGAAAAAAGAGCACTTGTAGTCACAGAGTTAGAATAAAAACTATTTAACCATTTGTATTTTTATAGGCTAAAACCACAATCTGTTGCTCTTTAAGTCATGAACGCCCCACAATAAAGAGTCTCGCTGTACATCCCATTTTGGTTTCTAAATTTCCTACACATATTTTAGTTCCTGAATGCCTCCTAAGCTTCTTTTAATCCAGAATCTTTGCTGTAGTTTCTGAATGCCCCGAACTTATTTCACCTCAAAGTAATTTCTTTTCGCTAAATGTTCAAACTTTATTTCAGTTTCAAAATGTCCTACACCGCTTTTAACTCCTGAATGCCCCATGATTACTTTAGCTCTTTCACTTATTTGAGTCCCTGAACACATCATGCTTATTTCTATTCCTGAATGTCTCACCATCATTTTTGACAGTCAAAGAACTAAAATGAATGTGAGGCATTCAGGTGCTGGTTTCAGTCTAAAATTCCCTACGCTCGTTTTGGTTCCTAAACACCTCATACTAGCATATTTAAACCTGGCTTATTTCTGTTCCTGAATGCCCCACGATCATTTTAATTCCAGAATGCCTCACTGAATTTGTTAACGGTTTAAGAACTAACACAACTCTGAGGCGTTCAGGAACTAAAAGGAGTGGTTAAAATGAAACCCCTAATTTAGTTTCATTACAACCGTCTCTAAACATTTCTGCTCCTGAACATGCTCATTGTACTTTGTAAATGTCTCACACTGGTTGTAACTCCTGAAGGCCTCACGCTTATTAATCTACTTCCCCAACTGCCTTTTAAATCCCTGAACAATTATATTCCTGAATGTCCCACAATCACTTTTGCTCCTGAACGCCTCTCACCTTTACTATTTAACAGTCAAAGTTCATTTCAGTCCCTGAATGCACCAAGCTCGCTGCAGTTCTGGTCTAAGATCAGACTTTAAAGGCTGATCTGTACTCAGATCTTGAGTTCTGCTTTTATCAGGTATTTTATTTTGAAATTCTAAGGCAAATTTCCAAATTTCAGTTTCAGAATAAGAGTCTAATCGCTTCTGATGTCTTGGACTTAATCAACACTAAACATGGGCTGCTTTTACGTTTCGGTTACCATGACAACATTTGTACGGCGGTTAGTGGTTACAGAGCATAGAGTGGTTCGAACCCCTTCGTTTTCGCCTTAAAACTGCCAAAAAAATGTCGAATTCTGACGAGCTTTAAGGCCCTAATTAGCAGGTTGACTAAAGGGTTGTGATACAGCACATGGACGGAAAAGGTTTTCTTACTTCACGTTAAAACAGTGGCGTATGTAGAGTGGTTTGACAAAGAGTTTCATGCTCACATCGCTGACACTCAGGAACTGGATCCTTTAATTGACCCAAGTAATTAAGGTCCTCCTTAACCAGCGTTATCGGGATCAGTTCAAGGACTGTAACAGATTATCTACACGGTTTAAAAACGGATCATTGTCATGCGATCTGGTAAATAATTAAAATAAAATAAGTGTTTTTACTGCTTAAAAACCTCCGTAGAACCAATTAAAACCCTTCCTTCCCATTAATTTATCCACTGATTAGTGTTTAAAACCTTAAATTGCACCTTAATTGAAAAATAAAAACTGCCAGCCAATCAGACAACGTCTTCCTCCGTAACGCCGAGTGGCCACGACAGATGATGTAGCAGTTTGTATGAGGTCATCACAGTGATGTCATCGGAGAGAGCGCTTTCATACGATGGACAACACACACACACACACACACACACACACACACACACACACACACACACACACACACACACACACACACACACACACACCAAAGCCCATTAATAATAATAATAATAATAATAATAATAATAATAATAATAATAATAATAATAATAATCATAACGGTGATTGAGCAGAAATCAGCAACACTGTCCCACGTGGCTTCATCATCATCGTCTTCATCATCAGTCCTTCGTGTCTCTGTGTGAAGTCCACTTCAGTTTCCAGACAGGAAGTGAGTCTGACGTCGCTAATTAATAACTGAAGGTTACACCTGCACTCGCACCTGAACACCTCTAATTAAGACACTAATGAGCTCATCGACCCGCTCGTTAACAGGCCGACCCAATTAACCCCGCCCCACCTCCTGGAGACTCCGCCCCCTCCTCGGCCCGTCTACCAGACCTCGCAGCGCTTCCCGGTGTTCATGGGCGTCCCGGCAGGACAGTTGAAGTGGCGGCTGAAGTCCGGCGAGTTGCCGAGCGTGCCGATGACCCGGTACCGAGGCGGGCTGTGGGAGTCGGTCACCAGGCCCTCGTGAGCGCTCTCTGGTGTTCGGACGGAGCACCACACCTGGAAAATACACAACACAGGTGAGTCAGGAAGTGGGAGCTGATTCCACGGAGATTCAGAGAGCTCA
Source organism: Amphiprion clarkii (assembly GCA_027123335.1). NCBI lineage: Eukaryota > Metazoa > Chordata > Actinopteri > Pomacentridae > Amphiprion > Amphiprion clarkii. Next base: position 34,851,746 of record CM049575.1, read on the forward strand.
AAGAATTTCCCTTTGCGCTTGTTTTTGTTCTTGAATGTCCCCTGATATACATTACTGTTCAAAACTTTGGGGTCACAAATTCTTGTTTTCCATGAAAACTCCCACTTTTATCCATGTGCTAACATAACTGCAGGGTTTTCTAATCATCAATGAGCCTTTCAGCACCATTAGCTAACACAATGTAGCATTAGAACACAGGAGTGATGGTTGCTGGAAATGTTCCTCTGTACCTCTATGGAGATATTCCATTAAAAATCAGCTGTTTCCAGCTACAATAGTCATTTACCACATTAACTATGTCTACACTGGATTTATCATTCATTTAATGTTATCTTCGTTGAAAAAAAAAATGCTTTTCTTTCAAAAATAAGGACATTTCTAAGTGAGCCCAAACTTTTGAACAGGAGAGTAATTTAACGCTACATGTGTTTATGGTCTCTACATGATCAGCTAAGTTTTGCTAACGTATAATAACATTAGTATATCTGCAAAATGTAATCATCATACTGTGAATATTTCAGTTTAAGTACATAGAGGTTTTGTCACTTTTTAATGGACTTTTTCCATCATTTCTGAGCCCCACATTTAATTTCAATGAAAAAAACTTTATCCAGATCAGTTTTACGTCGATCCATCCATGTCATGTTCTAAAGACTAAATCTGGCTTTTTGTTCATTTTCTCTATAACCAACTTTGAGCATCAGTATTATGGGATGTATCATAGCTTGAACAATTTAATGTCGGTGACATAGAGTCATAGGAACAATCATTGGTACCCTGGATGTGTTTCTGATTCAGTTTGTCCAAAAACACTCAAAAATGTCTCATAATTTTTCCAAAATTACAGAAAAATCATCCCAAATATCCTAGACTCATCAAAATGTTTTCAAAACATTTCCAAAATGATATAAGTGACTCAAAAAACAGTCTAAACTTATCCAAACTGCCCTAAAGCTTTACCAGAATGACTAAGCTTTACAAAATTAGAAAAAAAATGTCAAAAATGAAAAAAACGTATCCATAATGGTCCAAAATATGTCCTAAAGGAGTTTTAAAAAAAAATGCATAAATAACTAAAACAATGTCTAAAATTCCTTGAAAATTACACAAAATTATTGAAAAAAATGTCCAAAATGACCAAAATAATATGCATAATTTTTCTCTATAAGTAACTTTGAGCATCAATATGATGGGATGTATCATAGTTTGAACAGTTTAATGTCTATAACATAGAGTCATTGAAACAATCATTGGTACTCTACATGTTCTGTTCCAGTTTTCAAAAATCACTCAAGAAATTGTACAAAATGACTGAAAATTGTCTCAAATTGAGCAATTTTTTATTTTATTTTTGCAAACTACCTCAAACTTATCCAAATTGCCTCGAAACCTTCCCAAAATGGCAAAAAGATCTCTGTGGGACGGCGTTTCTTGATAACCAAGCTGTTATTGGCTGCCTCACCTGTGCGAATCCCACGAAGAAGAGCTGGTCGTTGGTCAGGTTGACGGCGGGAAGCCTCTTTTCTTCTCCGTTTCTCTGGATCCACGACCGATACGCCTGAAGGAGAAGAAAACCATCGTCAAACACCGAGACCCATGTTGCCGTGGTGGTTTGCTACAAACACTCGTACTAACATGGTACGCCGCCTTCAGCCCTCCGTTGTCAGCGATGTTTTCTCCCAGCGTCTGTTTGCCGTTGACGTGTTCTCCGTTGACGGTGTAGCGGCTGTACTGATCCACCATGCACTCGGTTCTCTGACGGAACGCCTCCACCGACGAGTTCTGCCACCACTGCCTCAAGTTCCCCTCCTTATCGTACTCACGACCTGACGGACACCGAGAGGACGCCTCAGTTAGTCCAACAGTAAAGATACCTGTCAGTCTGAAAACTAATCAGTCATCTGATCAGTTCTGCAGAAGTTAACCGGCTAAAGTTTTGACTTGAGCTTGATAAATACATGTGTAGATTCTTATTCATCCAGGTCCTGGTCATCCTAAAAGCTTCAATAAAAAAGCAGCTGAACTTCTAAGCACTTCTAAGATGGCATATGTTGAGAATCTGTACTATCTATACTACCGTTCAAAAGTCTGGGGCCACTTAGAAATGTCCCTATTTTTGAAAGAAAAGCATTTTTTTTAAAGGAAGATAACATTAAATGAATGATAAATCCAGTGTAGACATAGTTAATGTGGTAAATGACTATTCTAGCTGGAAACGGCTGATTTTTAATGGAATATCTCCATAGGGTACAGAGGAACATTTTCCATGATGATTGGAAAACCCTTGTGTAATTATGTTAGCACATGAATAAAAGTGAGTATTTATGGAAAACATGAAATTATCTGGGTGACCCCAAACTTTTGAACGGTAATGTAGATCAACTTTAACTCATTTAGAGCAACTTTAACTGATATAGAGGAACTTTGACTAATGTGGAGGAACTTTAATTCATGTACACGACCGTTCAAAAGTTTAGGGTCACTTACAAATGTCCATATTTTTGAAAAAAAACCCTATTTTTTCAGAGACTCAAAACTGGACTAAAGAAATGTCAGAAATGATTTAAAAAAAAAAAAAAAAAAACTTGTCCAAAATGACTCAAATTGACTTGAACCTGAATGAAAGCAAACATAAGACCAAGAAAAGTAAAAAATTGAGACAAAACTGAGACGAAACATAAGAGTCACAGCTGAATCTGAGTCAAAGCATCTACAAGAGCAAGAAAAGTTGAGTCACTTTGAACTAGTTTTGTTATTTTTAGTCACATTTCAAATTATTTTGTACCGTTTTAGCCTGACAGTAAAACAAAACCTTCTGGATCAATAAATAAATGCAGCTCGTCTCAGAAACAGTGAACAGAGGAGCCAGATCCATTCAGCATGGTGAAACATCTTTCTACAGATGATGAGCAGAGTAGAGAAAACAAACAAACTTATTCAACAATATAAGCTGTTTGCACCTGTTTACAATAATAACCATGGAGTTGGTGTTTGTCCACTAGATGGAGCTGTCAGACATGTTTTTGAGGGTTTGCTGGCGTTTTTCTTGAGTCTCATATTTTGAATTAAAGTGTCCCTTTAACACGTAACGAACTCTAAGTGCAGCGAACACATTTCGACAGGTGACAGGAAGTAAATATGACCAGAGACTCACCCTGATCGTCGAAGGCATGCGTGAGCTCGTGACCCATCACCACCCCGATGCCACCGAAGTTTAACGCTCTGAAAACACAAATAGGAACAGCAAACACATCTTTAGAAAGTTCCTCCAAACACCAGAGTCCAGAGAGCAGCAGGTCATGTTTTTATTAGTTACTAAATGAATACAGACAAGAAACTAATGTAGTTCATTAGTAGTTATAGTAGACTGATGGAAAACAGTCCAAAGAATTCCCCCTTTTACCTTTTTACTTTTTCTTTTCCCCCTTTTTTTCTGATGGAAAACAGTCCAAAGAATTAGTCTGATCCTGATAATATGAGGGAGAGTGAGACATTCAATCAAGGCTGACAATGGGATGAAAAGATGGAAAATAGAAGAGAGGACACAGCTTTGCTCTACACATTCTATAGGAAAACTGTTGGATGATGTAAACGACAAAAACTAGACACAAAATGAGAAAAACAAGACACAGAACGACAAAAGCAAGACATAAAATGACAAAAATAAGACACGAGACAAAAACAAGACACAAAATGACAGAAATGACAGAAATTGACAGAACTAAACAGAAAATGACAAAAACTAGACACAAAAGACAAAAACGTCATCAACAGGGTTGTGGAACATGTTTCATGCATAATAATAATTATTTAAAATATTATGTTGATTAAAAAAAAATCCCACAATTACAAGACACATCAATGAAAAAAATAATCCCAAAGAAAGGAGATTGAAATTTCCTTTTAACTGTTTTGAGATTCGGTTTGGTCATCAGGAGGTGGGACAAAAAAAAAATGTCATTTTAGAGGGAACTCCAGACTTATTTGGTATTTTAAAAATATTTACAAACATTCTTTTCTCCTAGTTTCTTTTAGATTTGGTCTCAGGACAAGTATATTTACACAACTGCATGTTTTGGTATTTTGCACATGGATTATTTGAAATTTGATGTAAAATGTCCTCCAATTCTGGAATGACCTTTATAAAAAAAAAGACTAATAACCAGATTTAGTGTCTAGATTGTGGCACCTGGGTGGCTGTAAAACTGATTTAATTGCAGTGTTTAGCAGAACTCTAATGTGTTTTTCATCCCTGAACATTCAATCTGCTGAAGTTATGAGACTAAGACATGATGTCAGATCTAAATGAATGAAGCTGTGCAGCTGAACAGACTTTGGGTGGTCGTGGGCGTAGAAAGGAGCCTGCAGGATCCCAGCAGGGAAGACGATGCCGTTCTTGGTGGGCATGTAGTAGGCGTTAACGGTTGGAGGAGTCATGCTCCACCTGCAGGACAACACAAGGAGACCACTTCACAAATGTCCTGACAGTTTGTTCAAATGCTAAAATGCTGAGTTTGTACCAGAACATTTCCAGTTCCAGGAACTAATGTTTGGGAACTTTGCAAGAAATTAAAGGTTCCTTAAGGTTTTCTGTAATCTGTGTTTCCATAACAGTCTAAAGCTCAACCTGAATTCTTGTTTTAATTAAGAGCAAAACATGTTTATTTTATTTATTTTTATGTATTCATGCATTGTAGCGGGAAAAAATATTGAAAAATACACATTTACGTGTCCCTTTAACTGTGTTTATTAGTCACATACGCAAATTAATACATTACTTGCATCTGTAGACATATTTAAATAAAGCTAAATAAATATAATATGAATACATAAATAAAAATATCTCCAGAGTAAGTTTGTTAAGATGTAATGTATGTTCCTGAGATATTTCTGAAACCTTTTATTCTCTTCATGTTCATACTTTTGGATACTTTTCTGGGCTCCATAATGATTTGTTGTTTGTTTTTCTGACTTTGATAATATTTATTTATTTATCTAACCTTTTATTAATATTCTGATAAATATTCCTTAGATCATCTTCAGATTTTATTATTATTTGTCAGACATTTAAGAACATTTTTTATCCGTTATTAAGAATTTCACTAATTTTTTTACATTTAATTCATTTACCGTAATTATATTTTCGGCTCCTTTATTAAAATCTTTTTACATTTTCTTTCCATTTTTAAAAATATTTTCGGATGTATTACTTAAGATTTTACTATTAATTGTGAAATGGTAATTACTTCTATGGCTTTGGTAATACTCTTTGATTTTTTAATTTTTTTTTTACATTTTATTAATATTTTCCGGCATTTTGTTTATTTTCAAGAATTTCATTTGTGTTCTGGACATTTATGCAAGATGGAATTTTTAATGAGATAATACCTCATATATAGATTTAGACATAAAACTGAGGGTGGTGAAGTTTCATGTTGATATTCTTTGGTAAAATGGTGATTTCTATTAACAAGTCACATACAGTTAGAATGTTTTATGACTTTTGGTAATATCCTTTGAAAGTTTATTCACATTTCCTTCATATTTTTCAGACATTATTTAGACATTATATTAAATATCAGAGTATCTGTTGATGTTTACTGGTCTTTGTTGGGCGTCTTCCTCAGCTGGTCGGCCATCACTCGAGCTGAGAAGTTGTAGAAGTTCAGCATGTTCTGGAAGAAGCTGTCGTCCGACACTTCGTACTGAAACAAACACAACCAGTTAAATAATATATTGACATGTAGATGCTGGTGTTGGACAGTAGGGGGCAGCAGAGCGCCACTCAGGGAACTACAACCCGCTTCCTCTTTACTCACCCCGTCGTAAACGTCATCCAGCTCTTTGGGGTCCAGGATGAATTCTGGGAAACCGATCATGTCGTAGATGGCGTCGGCCTGATGAGGAACCAACAGTCGGAACAATAAAACTATTTCTGATTAAGGTTCTTCCGCAGTGAATCCATTAAAATCTGAGTTATGAAACTCTTCAACCCTCTGAACAGTTTCTGGGTAACAGTCATGATTCCATAAAGCATAAAAAGTGGACTTTCTTTGATTATTTATGTGGCAATTATTTAAAAAATGGAAGCAATATGTTCAATATTTTGTCCACAGGTGTTAATCAACACTGGAATTAAATGTTGTCTCTACATTCTACAGATATTTAACTGTTTACATGTTTAAAGCTGCTACGAACTGCTTCACTCTACTCTGTACTTCAGTTTTAGGAAGATGTTCTGTCACACTGAGTTTCCTGTAATCAGATTGTAGACGTCCGTTTGGTTACCTTATCTTTAGCCGCCTGCCTCGTCTGGTCATCCATCCAGCTGAGTCGGTCCAGAGCTTCCTTAAATGCAGAGCGGATCTCGTTGATCATCTCCTCGGCCTGAAACAGAAAGAACAGGTGAGCTTAAACCAACCAGGATTTACCTGCTTCAGATTAACTACCAGAAGGAACTGTGGAGACTCACGATCTCTTTGCTGTGTTTGTCGAACGTCGCCTTGACGAACAGAGCGCCCAGAGCAAAGCCCAGAGTGTCGTCGGTGTTTCCAATGCAGGTCTGCCAGCGAGGGGTGCATGACTGAAAAACACAACCAGTTAAACCAGTCACAACCAGTTAGAGTTAGTTAAGACTAGTTAGCACCAACCACACGTGTCTCCTTGACAGTAACAAGCACACACAGGTTATAATGGGACAGAAAAAGATTGTAACTGGTTTAAACTGGTTATAACTGGTTGGCAGGTAAAGTTCTACCAACAGCTGTAGTCAAAGTAGCTGTAGGGAAAGAAATGTGTGCATCAGTGGCAGTAACAGCATCAACTGTAGTACTTACAGCGGCATTAGTTGTAGAACTGGTACTGTTGCTACTGCGACAAGTACAGCTGTGGTTGAGTAGTATCAGTAGTAGCAGCAATGGTTCTATCGATAGTATCTGTAGGATTATACCTACCTTCTTGGTTCCGTAGAGGCTCTCCAGCAGTTTGTCCTGAGCGTTCTCGAAGCGTTGATCCAGACTGGCGACGCTTTTCTGAACCAGCGTCCACATCATGTAGTTGTTCAGCAGACTGCAGACAGTACAGGGTTCAGGTTAGAGAGACTGACAGACCATAATAATCAGAGAACATCAGGGATTCTGGGTCATTTTAAAACATTTCTGTGTTGGAGATTCTTCCATGATCTTTATTAACCATCTGGATGGTTGTGTCTAGTTAGTCGCCATCTTTGTTTTGATTCGGATACAACTTTAGAAATTAGTTCAAATCTAAAGACTTTATCAATCTGACGATCCAAAGAGTCTTTGAGGATTCTGATGTTTTTATATTTTTAAACATGGTCAGTTCATTAACCCTCTGAACCCAAAATCTTCTGGTGAGTTTAAAGACTTGTCTTTTTTTTCTTTTAAAAACAGCCAAATAACATCACTAAAAACAGAAGGATTGTCAACTTTCCGACAGTCCTTGAACTATCCCTATGACGTGGTTCCATTGGAAAACTTGACCAGTTCTAAGTTCAAAACTGTGACTTCTCTTCAAAATAACTTTATTCTATTTGTCTTATTTAAAAGTTCATCATAAATACACTGATCGCTCTAAACAGATTCCATAAAAAAGTTCAGCGACTGACTCAGCTGAGAATTTTAGTAAAATAATGATTCTGCTTTGAAGTCATTTTAGACATTTTCTTTTCCGTTTGGAAATGTTTTTGTGATTTTAGACAATTTTTGAGTCGTTTGGAGCAAATTTTGCGTCATGTAGGACAGGGTTTTGCCATTTTGGACTTTTTAGTTTAGTAATTTTAGACATTTTTTAAAGTAATTTTGTACAATTTGGACTAATTTTGGCACATTTTTGTGCACATTTTCACCTCATTGGACTGGTTTCTGTCACATGACAGTAATTTTAGAGTTATTTTGAGGTTTTTTGGACAAGGTTTTTGTTATTTTTGACCAATTTTGAGTCATTTTTGGATAATTTCAAATGATTTTTGGACAGTTTTCAGCCAGTTTGGTAAGTGTATAATTGATTTGAGAAATGACTTTGGAATGTGGACATTTCAAAGAAATTTTAGACGATTAATTCTGGACAAGTGTTTGAGGTATCTGGGGCGAATTTTGAGTCACTTAAAAGAAGGCTTTGCCATTTTGGACAATTTGTTCAACATTCTCAAGTATTTTTGTGCTCATTTTCATTGCATTGGATAGGTGACTGTCACATGACATTTTTAAAGTTATTATGAGTTACACTGGACAAGGGTTTTGCTATTTTTGACCATTTATGAGTCATTTTCTGACTATTTCAAATCGTATTTGGACAATCATGAGCTAATTTGGGCCGTTTCTAGAAAAGTTTTGCCATTTGGATATTTCTAGGCCATTTAGAACTAGTTTTGACATTTTAGACCACTTTTGTCATACTTTGATTTATCTTGGAATTTTTTAGGTCAGTTTTGGATACTTTTGGGCCATTTTGGGCAGTTTACTACAAGTTTCTGAGTTATTTGGGGCAAATTTTGATTCACTTGGGACAGGGTTTTGCCATTTTGGATGTTTTTAAAGTAATTTTGGACAATTTGTTAAACATATTGGAATTTTTTTGTGCTAATTTTCATCGCATGGGACAGGTTTCTGTCACATTACATTCATAGAGTAATTTAGAGTTACTTTGGACAAGGTTTTTGTTATTTTGGACAATTTTTGAGTCATTTTCTGACTATTTCAAATCATTTTTCAGTTTTGAGCCAATTTGGGCAGTTTCTAGGTCATTTTAAAAATGAAAAAAAAATTGGGCATTTTTATGCCATTTAAAATCCTTTTTGCCACATTGGACATATTTAGATTCATTTTGGACATTTTTTTAAGGTAATTTTGGGACAATTTTGAGCCACTTTGGCCAGTTTAAAACTTATTTTACAAATGTCTTTGGAATTTGGACATTTCTAAGTGATGTTAGACAAGTTTTTTTGACATTTTAGACCATTTTTGTCAGCTTTGACTCATTCTGGACAAGTTTTTGAGTTACATGGGGCAAATTTTGAAGGCTTTGCCATTTTGGACATTTGTAAAGTAATTTTGGACAATTTGTTAAACATTTTGAAGTGTTTTTGTATAGATTTTCATTGCATTGGACGGGTTTCCATCACATGACATTTACAGAATAATTACCTGGACAAGGTTTTCGTTATTTTTGACCATTTTTGAGTCGTTTTTGGACAATTGCAAATAATTTTTGTATAGTTTTGCACCAATTTGGGCAGTTTCTAGAAATGTCTTTGCCATTCTGATATTTCTAAGTAACTTTGAACTATTTTTTTTGACATTTTAGACCATTTTTGTCATGCTTTGATTCATTTTGGACACATTTTTGACATTCTGGACACATTTTTGAGCCATTTTGTACAAATTTTGAATGACTTTCAATGGGTTTTTGTCTTTTTTGGACATTTCTAAGTAGTTTTAGAGACTTGTCAGGTCATGTGGGATGAAGACTGAGTCAGTTTGGACATTTTAAAGTCATTTTAGACTCATTTTGAGACATTAGGGACTAATTGTACATCATTCTGGACAGGATTTTGTCATTTTGGACATATTGTGTGTTCAGAGGGTTAATTCAGTTTTGCTGTTACATGAAACTGTGTGAGAAGAATCTAAATGTGATGCTTGCTGTGTGAAGCTGAGCTCTGCTGAGTGATGGAGGTTTCAGCAGCAGATCATAGATAGATATTGAAACGCTGGTTTACCTGCGGTCCGTCCTGTTGATGAGCTCCGACACCTGCTGCAGATACTCTCTGGCGTACAGGACGACCGGTTCGCTGTCATTCAGCTCCAGAGGAGACAGAGAAGACAGCAGGTAGTCGAGCCAGTCCACAGCTGGAGCCAACATCTGGATCAGACGGAGACGAAACATTTAACAGTTCAGACGACGTCAGTGAGAAGATTCATTCAGTGTCTGGAGTTACATAATGATGAAGCAGAACCAACCAACACAGTCCATCAACCGAAGCCTGGAGGCCGTTTTGGATCACAGTTTATTGGTTTTTATATGTTTTGTGGTGGTTGTTTGTCTCTTTGTGGTCAATTTTGTCTATTTGTGGTCCTTTTGTGTCAGTTTGAGGTAATTTTGTGGTTGTTTGTAGTCATCTTGTGTGTCTTTGAGGCCAATTTGTGTTTTTTTTTTTTAGGTCATTTAGTGTCGTTTTGTGTCTCTGTGGAGATTTACTAGAACTTGATGATGCAACAGCTTGTCACTTGCAAACACAAATTGACAAAAAAAAGACGTAGAATGACTCCAAGTCTGTGGTCAATTCAACACCGACAACAAGAATTATGTGGTGGGAAACATAAGAGAATAAAATAAGTTAAGGGACAAAGATTAGAATTTCTGAACCACTTTCTTCTAGTGGAAACATCGACTTTTGCTCTCGGCAGTTCATTTAGTTGTTGTGCATTTTAACTTTTAATGAATCCACGCTTTCAGCATTTCAAACCTCGTGTTCCACGTTTTAAGGCCAGGAAAATGAAAGAATCTTAATAAGAACGTGACAAACAGCAGAAGATCTCAGCTGCACATGTTCAGATGAGGCGCTAACAGTCTCAGTGAGGCTGATGTGGATGAGGTGGGAACGTTCTGGTGTTTGTTCTTCCTGAACATGTGAAACTAAAGGGATTCCAGCCTACGTTCGGCTGCAGGTCTGTCAGCTGTAATCCTCGGTGTGGGAGCCGACGACTCCACCCGGGGGGGAGACGCTGGGATGAAAACCTAATCCTGCTGTCTGCTGCAGCTTCAAACAGGCAGAAAGTTTTAAAAAAGTCAAACCTGAGACTCTGCAGGAGGAAACTCTCCACAGCGAAGCAGGTTTTTAAACACTTAAGTTCTCGGAGCTTTGAAGTTTTCACACTTTTTGTTCTGCAACCAAGAAATTTATAAAGTTTCTGGAGTCGTTTTCTTCCAGCAGAGGGCGCTGAAGGCAAAAATTATCCACAAAAGAGTCACTCACATTCAATATTTCTGCTTGAAACACATAATCAATCTTTGATTTAGCAAACTTTTCTGCAAAATGGTGTTGTGCAGCAAATATATTGAAACCTGATGTCACCACTTCATGAAATGCACGGTTGCAAGATACAGAATCTAATTTACTGCTTTACAAAAACCTTTTAATCATTATTCTGATGGACTGTGTTGCATTAACTTAACATTCTGTGTAATTTAAACTCAAATTTCTGCTTCAGTTGCTTTAAAATCAAATTCAAGTTGACACAACACAATGAAATTTGCTGGATAACTGGGTTTATTTTCAAATCATTTCCTTTATACCTGGATGACTTCAGGTGTTTAAGGTTGGTAGTTTAAAATATCTATTAACTCTGGGTGTTGGTTCTTTTTTTTTTTTTTAGAGTTCTTCATTAACTGACTGCAGATAAGAAGGTAAATATCCGTATATATCCATGTAAATGGTCAGGATGAGCGTGATGGAGTGCTGCTTAGGTCAGATGATCTGGCCTCCAGTCACCTGACCTGAACCCAGTCCAGATGGTTTGGGATGAGATTCAGGTTCTATCTCATGAAGCTCATCCAGAGAATGCCAAGAGTGAACAAAGCAGGAATCGAAGAATCTAAAATATAAAATGTGTTTTGACTTATTTCACACTTTTAAGTTTACTCATAATTCCATATGTGTTCATTCATAGTTTTGATGCCTTCATTGAGAATCTACAATGTAAATAGTAATGAAAGTAAAGAAAAAAGTTTAAATGAGAAGGTGTGTCCAAACTTTTGACTGGTCGTGTAATTAATATAATATGACACAACACAACACAATATGCTATGCTATGACACGATACGACATAATATGTCTTGATTACAATGCAGTACAACATGTCATGATGCAACATGATGTGTCATGACACAATGTAATATAATGGTATGATATGACACAATATATCATGATACAATGACATGACATATCATGATATGACACGTGATATGTCCTAATAAAATATAACACAATACAACATGCCACTCTATGACAAGATATGTCACACAACAATACGACACAATATGTCATGATATGTCACAATATGGCTTAGATATAACATGATCTGTAATGATAAAATGCAACCTATTACAACACATCATGATACAATACAGTATGTCATGATATGATGGTATGATGTATAAAAATGCTATGTCATGATATGTTACAACATGAAACAGAGAGCCTGCTGCCGCTGCTGGAAAAAATCCTAGAGGAAACAGTGCACGATGCAACATATTATGACACAATATGTCATGATATGTCACGATATGGCTTATATATAGGATGATATGATATTTCATAATACAACACATCAAGATATGTTATGATACAATGATATGATGTAATAAAATAAGCTATGTCATGATCTGTTACAACATGAAACGATACGACACAATAATATCACGTCACGATAAATCATGACATACTACAGTTTTGCTGAATATTGCTGCCATGTTGTTTTGTGTTGATGTTGATTGTGTGTTTGTTGGAAACAGACATTGCTGTTTAAAGTAGGTTGGAGGTTAATGACGGCAGGTAGGGGGCGCTGATGATCATTATTACTGGACACATAACATGTAAAGCGCTTAATGATGCTTAGTGACAGAATGATGCCACCGTCATGGTGGGAAAAATCAACAACGTCCACAGCGGGAAACAAAAACAAACAACTTTCGGAGCGCTGAACCGAGGACAAAGAGTCCAGACTGTTCTTCATCTGCGCATCAACCATGTTTATATAATAACCTGTTATCTAACCTCCTCCCTCGTCTCTCCGAGGGATGCAGTCACATAGCAACAGCTCATGGCAACAGTCGCCATGGTGACCCCTGAAGCATCTGCAGCCCTGAAGGACGGAGAGCTGCAGCAGAGAGGAGCAGAGCCGTCCACAGCATCGCAGCAACACTGCAGAGACCTGAGCTGAGGCTTAATGAAGACTCAACCAACGCACAACCGGCTGCACAAAACACACAATTAAAACAACTGATACCCGGTGAGGAGTAAAGAACGCAGAGCTGCAGGTGAGGATAGAAGCTTAATATGACGAGCTGAAGACCTCTCTGCTCTGTCATGTTCCTCCACTGACGTGTTTATCTGGCAATTTGTTCAAGAGCATCGAAATAAGATCATGCAAAGTGGTGGAAAAACAGTCACACATGCTGAAACCATCGCCTCAACAGCTTAAAGTCTCCAATATTACATCCTGCAGTCAACTTTGGATTGTTTAGACCGTAACTGCTGAGAAAAGCATTGTGTTTGTGTTGTTTTTTCAGGACCAGAGAGTGAAGATACACAAGATGATACAAGAGAGGAGAAGACATGACACAATAGAAAAACATATGACAATACAACATGAGATGATACAACACAAGATAAAACAAGACGATAGGACACGATACGATGGCAACATGACACAAAGGCTCAGGTTAACTCTTCGGTTGTCTTCGTTTACGGGCATCAAAAAATATTGTTTCCTTGTCTGAAAAAAATCCAAAAATTCAGCAAAAAATTCCCCAAATTTCTGAAAATTTGCAAAACCTTCAGGAAGAAAATTCCAATAGCTCCTTAAAAGTTTCCCTTAAAAGTTTTGTTTTTAAAAAAAAAAAAATCTCCTAAATTTGGCAAGAAAATTCTTGTAAATATTTTCAAAAAAGTCATGATGCGACTCTGAGATCGTCAACAAATGTCATGATACCATACAACATAACATGATACGACATCATGATGTATGGGATTATCATGATGTCATGTCATACCATGGCATGTCACAGAAAAAACAAACTAAGGACATAAATGGAATTTTCAATAAGGGGTTTGCTAGCTGTGGAGCTTAAAGAGTCATGATATATCATGATATGTCATGACGTGGGCCAATGTGATATAATACAACACAATATGTCATGACACGATATGACACTAAATGCAACAAGCAATACAAAATGAGATGAGACCACATGATACGACCCGACACAACACTACATGACACGATATGTTGCGATACCACACAATATGGGATGAGACAGGCCCAGAGACACAATACGTCATGAGATGGTAGGACACTATATGTACCAGACAATATGTCACGAGATGAAATGAGACCATTGATACAACACTACACAACAAGTCATGATAATGAGACTCACCATGACATGAGATGAGACAAAACATTTTTAGATGATTTAAGCCACACCTGGGGTCCGTTTCACGAAGCAGGTTCAACAAACTCTGAGTTTAACCCTGAACTCTGAGTTGATCTACTCTGAGATAGAAAACTCGGAGTTTCTGGTTCCAGAACAGCTGATTTGAGTTGGTTCAATAAACTCGGAGTAGTTTCACCTGGAGTTAAGCGCGTGCACCACAACTCTGAAAAGCCAGTATCAATGGAGCACCGATTCGACGAGTCACCATGGCAACGGGGAAGCGGAGGACTACACCGCTTGAATTGGAAATCTTAATGCGCTTATATAGCGAGTTTGAACATGTTTTTAGAAAGAAGTGTAACACCTGCAGCTGCAAAAGAGAGGGAGACGGCGTGGAGAACATTGCTGTCCGGATCAATGCGGAAGTTTAAATCACGATAATATTACAGGAAAACTGTTTGTATAGTAGCCTATTAAGTTATTTCATTTAGGGGCAATCCCGCGGGGGAGAAGCGCATGTGGCAGGAGCTGAAGATGAAATATAAAAACATTCCCTGGGAAATCCTAAAAGAAATTAAAATTACTAATCCCAGTCTGAGGTTGCAGCACAATGTCATTAACAGAATATGATCTAAAATGTATTTAACAGATCTGTACATCATTCACCTGCAGTCCTGTGGAACTCCTCCTTGATGACTCTGACAGGTTTATGTCCAGGGAAAACCACAAAGATGGTAAAAGTCGTTTCAGGTCCAGACACACTTTTCTGACCGTCCTGCATACAGTTGCCTTAAGTGCTCTGCATCTCTGACATTATATGAAAAAACGTTCATTTGCATAGAACTGCAGCGCAACACACAATATCTGCTGGGATGTGAGAACATGACTGCGGTTGGTGATGTTGCAAATGTGAGGACGGATTAGGTTGTATGTAGATTATGGACAGTGATGTGAAACGGTACCGCTCTAAAAGATAACTAATATTTAATTCTCTGTGCAGTAATGCTGCTCCTTCATCTACTGGATCGTTCATAAAAGGACATGACATTTATAGACGGCAGAACTAGGCTTCGCCAAAACTCACCTGCTGAATGAATGAATGAATGAATGAATGAATGAATGAATGAATGAATCTAATAGCGTGTGACTGAAAGAGGGCGGAGACAGAGAGAAACTTGAGGTTTACTGAGATAAACCTGGTCCCGACCAGGTTAGAGTCAGAGAGTCTGTTACTACGGTAACTGACTGAGAGCTTAAGTTACCCCTCTTTGTGAAACAGGGTAGAGTTACCCCTCTGTCTCTAGTTTGAGTTACCTCCCTTTGTGAAACGGAAAACTCTGAGTTTCCCTTATTTCAGGGTTAACAGACTCAGAGTTTTCACTAAACCTGCTTCATGAAATGGACCCCAGAACAGCAAAGTTACTGTTTTTGCTTGTCCTATCTGTGTTGGGGTCTTTGCTGATGCCTCTAATATCTGAGAGGGCAGAAACACCAAGCTAAGGGCATAAATGAAAGCTTCAAGAAGAGGTTTGGTGGCTGCAGAGTTAAAGAGTCCAGGTGATGGACCAAAATCTGATCACATGCCTCAGTTAGAGACAAACAACAGCGCTATTAGCAGCTAGCAGATTATTTAAGTTAGCTTTTTGCTCCGTCTGTACGCCGACGATTTGATGTTATTATCTTCTGAACTTAGCGATTGATCAACTGCTCAGATCTCAGAGAGGAGCTTCTACTTGAACTTTCCACCAGATCTGGACTCACCTGGAGCTCGGCGATGGTCACCTTGTGGTAGATCTTCTCCTCGTCCCTCCGTTGGTCCTGAGGGACGGTGATGTTGGCGAGCGCCGTCTCAAACTCCAGAATCTGCTGCATCTGAAGCTGAGTGGAGCTCCTCTCTCCACCCAGCAGCATGCCCAGCTCCACCATGTAGTCCAGGTAGGCCACCAGCACCTGAACGCACCACCAGGGACTAGTCAGTCTGGGAAAAATGTTCAAATAATCTGAGGTTCAGCAGCTGCTCTGGTCTCTCACCTTCTCATTGGCTGTCTTGTTGAGGTAATAATCTCTGGACGGCAGGAAGAGCCCTGATTGGTCCACCTGCAGAGGAGACCAGAGACCATCAGACCTGAGGACCAATCAGATCGGAGCTACGCCGACAGCCACGCCCCAATCCTAAAGCTTGTTTTAATACACTTTTTAAATATTTTATTAAGATTTTCGGATATTTTCAGACATTTGATGACTATTTTTCCACATTTTAATGTTATTTTGATGTTATTTTGACACATTTTATTCATATTTTCATATATTGAAATAATATATTCTCAAAATGCATTATTATATTTGGACATATTTATATTCTTGGTGATTTTATTCATATTTTACAATGTCTTAATAGTATTTTTTAGCACTTTGTTGGTTTACATAATATTTATTTTTGACAAATTTATTAATATGTTTGGATAGATTCATATTTTACATAATTTCATTATATTTTCAGTCATTTCATTAATATTTTGGACATTGAAATATTAATTTCGAACATTTATTGATTGCTTTTTATGCATTTCCTTATATTTTCTGACAATTATTATTTTGTTTTGAAAATCTTTTTTTTGCCATATTAATATTTTGAATTTTTTAATCAGTCATTTAAATAATATTTTTACATTTCATCAATATATGTATATATTTTAATAATATCTTCTCACAATGTATTATTTTTTGGACATAGTTATATTTTCTGTCATTATATTAATATTTTTTAAACATTTAATTAATGATTTTGGACATTGAAATATTATCTTCTAATTTTTTTTTGGACATGTTGCTTGTATTTTCTGACATTTACTTAATACTTAGTGTTGAATATCTTTGAACTATTTATTAATATGTCTGGATATATTCATATTTGACATAATTTCATTAATATTTTCAGTCATTTAATTACTATTTCTATATTTTAGACATTTTATCAATATTTTCAAACATTTATTTATTTATTTTTGGAATTTTTACTTATATTTTCTGGAATAAATATTTGTGCTTTAAATATATATTTAACAATGTATTAAATTTTTTTCCATATTCAGATTTCCCATTATTTAATCAGTCATTTAATTAATATTTTGGACATTTTTATCAATATTTTCAAACATTTCATTCTTTTTCTGACATTTCAGTAATATTTTCCTAAATGTTTTTAATATTTCTTTTATGCATTAAAGCATTTTCTGGTTAGAAATTTTCTAAAATTGGCCACAAAACCCACTGTGACGCCTTCACAGTCTCAGAATTATTACAAATAAATAGAAGTTACAGGAATAAGTAAAAAGATGAACAGTAAAATTCAAATACACAATTATTGAACCAAATCAATAATTTATCTTCAATGAATAGTTTCAGCTCTACTTGTATTTATTGTTGGGTTGTTCATTTTAGTACTGTCTGTTTCATATTTCTCTCTGAAACATCTGGTTTCTGCTTCTGTTTCTGGATCACCTGGATCACGTTGCTGTTGGAGTTTTTGGGATCGGTGCTGACTCCGACGCTGAAGAACGGCTGAGCTCTGTACGGACCTGAAACCACCTTGAGAACCTCCATGAAGTTGTCTTTGTCCCACGGACCCGTCATGTTCCAGCCGCCGATCTGCAGACGGAACAGAGGAAACCAGACTTTCTGTTTGTTCCCGTTGTTTGTTTGTTTCTGACTAAATAAACCGGTTCACAGCGGTTCATCCTGAGGAGAGCAGGACTGAGGGATGCGGGGAGGCGGTTGCCTTGGCGACAGGGTGTAGGTGTGTGGTTACCTTGGTGATGAGGTCAATGAGAGGCTGAGCTCCGAGCTCCTCGATTCTCTGAGTGTTGAGGCAGGAAAGATAATAAGACTGAGTCTTCCTCTCAGCCTCACTGCTGCCGTTAAACGTCCCGTTTTCTGAAAGAGGAAACAAGAAACCAGTTAAATCAGTAATAAAACCAGTTAGACTAAATAAAAAAACAGTTAGACCAGATATAAAAACCAGTTAAACCTGATAGAAAACCAGTTAGACAGATGTAAAACCAGTTAGACCAGATGTAAAACCAGCTAGACCATTAATAAAATCAGTAAAACCAGTTAGGCCAGTTCTCAAACCAGTACAACCAGTTAGACCAGCTCTAAAACCACTTAGATCAGATATAACAACCAGCTAGACCAGATTTAAAACCAGTACAACCAGTCCAGGCCAGCTCTAAAACCAGTGAATTCTGTTAGACCAGCAATAAAACCAGTACCACCAGTCCGGACCAGCTATAAAACCAGTCAGATCAGAGTTAAAGCCAGTACAACCAGCTAGACCAGCTTTAAGACCAGTAAAACGAGCTAGACCAGCAATAAAACCAGTGAAACCAAATAGACCAGGTTGAAAACCAGTTAGACCAGTAATAAAAACCAGTAAAATAAGTTAAACCAGATATAAAACCAGTGCCACCAGTTAGACCAGCTCTAAAACCAGTGAAATATATTAGACCAGCAATAAAACCAGTACAACCAGTCCAGACCAGCTGTGAAACCACTCCAGACCAGTTCTAAAACCAGTTCAACCAGTCCAGACTAGTTCTAAAACCAGTAAAGCCAGTCCACACCAGTTCTAAAGCCAGTCCACACCAGTTCTAAAGCCAGTCCAGACCAGTTCTACACTAGTCCCGACCTGTTCTAAAACCAGTAAAACCAGTCCAGACCAGTTCTACACTAGTCCAGACCTGTTCTAAAACCAGTAAAACCAGTCCAGACCAGTTCTAAAACCAGTCCAGACCAGCTCTCCAAGCTGCCTCACCCAGCAGGTGTTTGAGCAGCGCCTGGTTCTGCTCCCAGATGCTGTTGAAAGTCGACCATCTGGACCGTCCATCCGGCAGCGGGTTCTTCCTCATCCAGCCTCCGCAGGCGAACTGGTAGAAGTCGTGACACGGGTCGGCGCTGCGGTCCATCGCTTCCACCATCTGACTGGCCACCGTGACGCAAGCCTCCGACAGGCACAGGCCACGCCCACTGTCTGCAAGGCATCATGGGAGAGACGACAAACATGTCAGGATACAGCAATCGACACATTAGCATTAAAATATTAGCTTAGCCTGAAGTCTGCTGATCAGCTAGTGTTACAGCAAGGTAGCATAGCATAAAAGTACTATCTTAGCTTGAGGGCAGCTAGCTAGCTAGTGCTACAGCAAGCTAACATAGCATGAAAGTACTAGCTTAGTTTGAGGGCAGTTAGTTAGCTAGTGCTACAACAAGCTAATATAGCATAAAATCATAGCTTAGCCTAAGGTCAGCTAGCAAGCTAGTGCTACAGCAAGCTAACACAGCATGAAAGTACTAGCTTAGCTTGAGGGCAGTTAGTTAGCTAGTGCTACAACATGCTAATACAGCATATAATCATAGCTTAGCCTAAGGTCAGCTAGCTGGCTAGTCCCACAGCAAGCTATTTTAGCATAAAATTGTAAGCTTTGGCTAAGGACAGCTAGTTAGCTAGTACTACAACAGATAAAAAAAAAACCCACAGAGGCTAATAAAAAGGAGGCTTGGACAGGAAGTATAGGTGGGGAGGAAAAGGTGGAGACAAAAAAGGAAGGAAAGGAGGAGGCAGAGATGGAAAGGAAAGGACAGAAGAAATCAGATGAGGAAGTTTCAGGTACCAGAACTGAAGCCGAGGCCCAGAACCACCAGGCAGGCCAGCAGAGCCAGCAGGGCGGCCAGCAGCAGAACCGACAGCAGAACCTCCAGCTGGGTTCTCCGGCCCAGAAGGTCCACGCCGCCCTTCCTGAAGCCCACCTGAGACACAGAGACCCTGGATCCATTAATCAGTCCATCATCCATCTATCATCCATCATCCATACATCTGCTGCTGATCCGGTTCTAGTCAGTTATATTTTATCACATAGATTCTGGAAAAACCTCTAGAAAAATCCCCAATGAGTGAAAAAAATGGAATAAACCTTCAGACTGGGGATGAAGGTTGAACATCTGCTTCTGATTTGCCCTAAAACAAACAATTGCTACAAGCTGCAGTTCCTCTAACGTCCACTAGAGGCTGAGTCAGTTCCCATTAACATCCATGTTAAAATGTCAAACTATACAGAAGAAATAAACAAGTTCACAGGCAGGTACAAAAACAGTTTTTGTCTCTTTAGTCAATTTCTCATTTCCTGACAACTGTACAGGAAGTGAATCCTTCCAGAACTCTTTCATTTAAATTGTATTAAAGCTTAAAGTTCTGCATCTTTGCTCATTTTTGGATTAGCAGGAGTTAAAAAAAAACTATGTCTTTACATACAATCAATGATCTGGTTTACAGAAAAAGCATCAATTTACATGTATTTAAAACATAATTCACACCAGAGATGCCTGAACTCACCACGTCAAGAATCATTTTGGCTCCAGTGAACAAGAGATCGACAGATTATCAACCCAGATGATTATTATAGTCATCATTTTTGTCGTTGTTTCTATCAGTGAATGTAATTACTATGATAATGCCTGAACAATCCACCTATTGGTGTCAGTGCAACTTATTTTGCTAATCATACCAGGCTAAGGACATCACTGATTTGCTTAGCTTGAAGTCAGCTAGTTAGCTAGTGCTACAGCAAGCTAATATAGCCTCAAAGTATTAAATTTATCCTAAATTCAGCTAGCTAGCAGTACATCAAGCTAAGAGAGCATTAAATTATTTGCTTAACTTAAAATCAGCTGGTTAGCAAGTGATACAGCAAGCTAATATAGCACACCAGCATTAGCTTAACCTAAAGTCAGCTAGTTATTTAGTGCTACAGCAAGCAAATATAGCCGAAAAGCACGAGATTAATCCTAAATTCAGCTAGTTAGCTTGTGATGCAGCAAGCTAATATAGCCTAAAAGTATTAGATTAATCTTAAATTCAGCTAGCTAGCCGTACATCAAGATATAATAGCATAAAATTATTTGCTTAATTTAAAGTCAGCTAGTTAGCTAGTGATATGACAGGTTAATACAGCATACAAGTATTAGCTTAACCTAAAGTCAGCTAGTTAGCTTTTTAGACCGATAATGATATATTTCTACAGCTGGTTAGCTTTTGTTTTACTGTATTAGATGTTGGTGTACAGAATTTAACAGAAATTTCTATGAATGTCTACAGGGAGCATCTTCCCTTAAAAGTCCTACTTTTACATTTTCACATGTTACGGAAGAGGTTTCTGTGTCTGTTAGCCTGCAGCTAATGCTATCTGGCGTACCACTAACATCTGTCTAAAGTCATATTAACACTGTTCTAAGTGACAGACTCAACTGAACAAGAAGCACAAAAATCTCCACAAATCAGAGGATTAGCTATGCTGACATTGGCTAATGCTACGCTAATGGCTAGCGGCGAAGTTAGGAGGTAGCCTGAGCAGAGTAGGAACAGTAAGATTTGGGCCTCAGTGGGTAATGAAGGTGATAAAACATTAAAAAAACAGAAAAGAACAGCAGGAGACAAACTGATCAACCTCAATCGATCGGTAAACAGAGGAGGACGTCCAAACACCATAAAGTCATCAACATATTCAACTACATGAACATATTTGGCAACAGCAGCCAAGTTATGAATTTGATTTAATGCACAAAATATTGCCTCTGTGATCATCAATAATCAATACAAAACTAAACACATGGGTGGGATCCTAACTGTGAACCAGGACTTGCAGCACTTTGATGGAAATCATGACCCAGTTTCAGAAACAAAACCCTTTAAAGTAAACAACTTTGTTCCTGGGAGAGAATCATTTGGTCATCTGCTGCCTCCAAATGTGCTTTTTGTTGACCTTATGGGAAAAACAGTATAAACAAACAGTATAATCTGCCTATTTTGTGTTATTTTTAGTTGTAATTTTCCAATCCCAGTGAGGCTTATGCAACAGAAGTGGTGTTTTTGTCTGAACTATCTGTTAAAGCTGCCTCCCTGTCCTCGTCCAGCTCAGTTGTTGCGTTCAGGAGTTGCCAAAGTAACTTGTGTTGACCAGCAGCCGGACTGGCGGTGCTCCAGACCCCCACTGCTGCCGTCTTTGTTGGAGGTGGACTCACACCGAGAGGCCTCCCGTTGTGTTTTCAGTCAGAGGCCTCCCAGGTCCGTCCGGGGGGAGGGTGGGTGGATCGGTTACGACATTAAAACTCATTTATTCTTCCTCTGTTTGTGCTGCGTTCACTGACCTCCACTCTGTCGGGAGACGAGGCCGCCTCAGCCGGAGCGTCCGACACCTCCTCCTCCTCCAACGTAGCTCGCTTGTAGCTGGACATCTGCAGGAAAACAGAACGCACAAATGATGGAGATAAATCAGAAAACTCTGCACAAACACAAACCTGTGAAATCAGCCTGATGAGGAATGAAAATCCTGACAACGACGGCGTTAACCAGCGTCCTTTACTCATGTCGGCTGCTATTGAGCGCTGGGCTTTCCTGTATTTATTATTCATCGGCTGCTGTCTGAAAGCCAGATTGCTCCGCTGGGACATTAAAGCTTTATTCTGCTTTGGACATCTGATACCAGTTTTCAGAGCTGAACAGGTCTTCATCCTGTTTGCTGCAAACACATTCAGACTCCCTGAAGGCCCCATAAATCTATACGTCTTCTATCACGCACACACAGAAGTAAATATGTTGGATTCTTGTCACATTTTTTCAAATACGCATGCAAATAACACACATAATTTTGTTTTTTATTCGTATCACTGCTAGGTCTCTTCTTCTTCATGCATGACTGGCCTGTTTGTTTTTTCTTTTTTAATATTCAGTTATATTTACAATTCAAGCAGCTATGAGTCACAGTCAAATTGTCCACCAAACTAAGAAAAGTTAGACACAGATGCAAGTCTGAGTCGAAATATCCATGAGTCACAGCTGAATCTTAATCAAAGCAAACATGAGACCAAGAAAAGTACAAGATTGAGACAAAATGAGTCAAAACATCCACAAGTCACAGTGTAATCTGAGTTAAACCAAACATAAAACCAAGAAATGTTAAAAATCCAAGAAAAACTTGGATGAAACATTACTGAGTCAGAGCTGAATCTGAGTCAAAACAAACACAATACCAAGAAATGATAAAAATTTTGATAAAACTGTGTCAAAACACCATGAGTCATAGCGTAATCTGAATCAAAGCAAACACAAAACCAACAAACGTTAAAAATCTAAGCAAAACTTGGATGAAACATTATTGAGTCAGAGCTAAATCTGAGTCAAAATATCTATAAGACTAAAAAAAGTTGTAAAATTAGACAAAACTGAGTCAAAACACAAATGAATCACAGCTGAATCAGAATCAAAGCAAACATGAAACCAAGAAAAGTTAAAAAATTGAGACAAAAATGAGTCAAAATAGGTCAGAGTTACAACAGCTCTGAATGTGAGTCAAACCATCCACAAGTCAAAACATCAATGAGTCAGAGCTGAAGGTGGGTCCCAGCCCTTATAAGTCTGATTCAAAACATCGTGTGCAAGATAATTCATTTAAAACAGCTACAAGACAGAAACAAGATAGTGTCAAGACGTCCACTAAACCAAGTAAAGTTTAAAACTGAGTCCAAACTGAGTCAAAACCAAACGAATCACAAATGAATCTGAGTCAAAACATATTGTATGACCAAGACTAGTCAAAGATCAAGGCAATTCAGAGACAAAGCAGCTACGAGTCAGAGCTGAGTCTGAGTAAGCCAAGACATCTGTGTCAAATACAAATCAAAATCAAATACGAGTCTGAGTCAAACCATTCACAAGACTGAGTCAAAGCACCTGTGAGTTTGACTCAAAACATCTACAAGTTCAAGACAAATCAGATTCTAAACATCTACAGGAACATGGCCAGTCAAGACAAGACTGAGTCAAAGCAAATGTGTCAAAACGTCCACTGGACCAAGAAAAGTTAAATATTGACAAAAACTTTGCAAAAAAATTTAGATGAGTCAGAGCTGAATGTGAGTCAAAACACTTGTGTGATAAATACAAGTCAGAGGTTGAGGCAATTCAGAGTTAAAACAACTCTTGGCCAAACCATCCACATGACTGAGTCAAAACACCAATGAGTCAAAGATGAAAGTGAGTCAAAACACTTATGAGTCTGAGTGAAAACATCTGTGTCCAATATACATATCTTATTTAAAACAACCATAAGACTGAGTCAAAACTGAGCTGAATCTGAGTCAAAACATCCACAGGAACAAGAAAAGTCAAAGAATGAGTCAAAGCAAGTATGAGTCAGAGTCTAAATACTTCTGAGTCTGAGATTAATCTTTATCAACCTCACAAGACTAAACACCTGAGTCAAAACATCCATGAGTTGGAGCTGAAAATGAGTCAAAAAATCCATGAGTTGGAGCTGAATTTGAGTCAAAACATCCAAGAGTTGGAGCTGAATGTGAGTCAAAACATCTACAAGTTGGAGAAG
Source organism: Amphiprion clarkii (assembly GCA_027123335.1). Lineage (NCBI taxonomy): Eukaryota > Metazoa > Chordata > Actinopteri > Pomacentridae > Amphiprion > Amphiprion clarkii. The sequence continues at coordinate 34,876,357 of CM049575.1, forward strand.
AATGTGAGTCAAAACATCCAAGCGTTGGAGCTGAATTTGAGTCAAAACATCCAAGAGTTGGAGCTGAATTTGAGTCAAAACATCCAAGAGTTGGACAAGAATGTGAGTCAAAACATCTACAGGTTGGAGAAGAATGTGAGTCAAAGCATCTACATGGTCACAAATCAAAGTCAAAACACCCATAAGTCTGTTTGAGAGCAGCTATAGACCAAGAAAAGTTAAACCTTGACATAAAATGGAGTCAAAACCCAGACGAGTCAGAGCTGATTCTGAGTCAAAACAAGCTGAACGCTGACGGTTGCTGTAATATGTAGTTTGACACAGAATTGAAAAGTAAACCTAAATGATTGAACATTTATCAGCGTGAACTAATGACAAAGATGTGAAGCAGAAACATGAGAAGAAAGTTTCAACTGCGGCTTCAGACCATGACGTTAAAACAAACTGAGAGTCTCAGCGTGAGGAGATATTTAGCTGTGATCAAATAAACCTGAACTTCCTGTGTTTACACGGAGCCCCTGCCTCTCTCTCTCCCTGCTCTGCCTGTATGTCTCTATGTCGCTCGCCCTCCATCATTGTGTGGCTTCAGTATAAACAGAGACTCTTAACGCTGGTCCTGGATCTGCCCTAAAAACAGCACCGAGACGAGCTGAGCAAACAGCTGCAGAGTTCATGTTGCCTCGCCACGGCGTCCCGTCGCCACGGAAACCACTGCAGGGCCGAGCACTGCAGCCAATCATGCTGCTGTTAGCTGTTAGCCTGCTAGCATTGTAGCTCTGCTGAAGGCCAGAGGATGTTTGTGCAACAAGTTAGTTCAGAAAACATCTGGAAACCGCCATCAAACCTGAGTCATTTTGAACAATATTAGCCTGAGAGGAAAATCAAACCTACTGGATTAACAAAATAAGTGTAGCATGGCTCAGAAACAGTGAACAGAGGAGAAAGTTGTCCGAGATACATTCAGCATGGTGAAACATCTTTCTACTGATGATAAGCAGAGACTCAAAACTGGACTAAAAATTGTCAGAAATTACTCAAATTGTCCGTAATAACTTAAAAATGGTCAATTAAAACACATTTTGAGTCACTTTGAACTATTTTCAAGACATTTTGGACAGTTTTTGAGCTATTTTGGACAATTGCTGGACATGTTTTGTGCTAGTTTGTACAAACCGTTCAGCATGGTGAAACATCAAACTGACTCCAAAAAATAAATCTCATACTGAACAAATTTGGAGTAATTTTTAGCGAATTTAAACTATTTTTGGACAGTTTTCGAGGTATTTTGGAGCCATTTCTTCATTCTCTCTCCTTCTATTCTTGGTTGTTCTGTTTCCAGGACTTTATGTTGCAGAGAAAAGGTAAACAAAACAAACAAAACAGTAAATAAAAACAATACATTAGAGTGTGGGAGTCTCAGCGTCCTGCAGGAAGCCGGAGGTTTCCAAGTGTTTCCTCTCCGTCTCGGTGTTTCCGGGTGTCTCTCTGTCCTCTTTAATTGATGACGCACACAGAGGGGGAGAGAGGGGAGTGGGCGAGCGAGGTTGCTAGGAGACAGGCGTGTGTGTTATATCTCCCCGTGGACGGTGATGTCACTGTGTGTGTGTGTGTGTGTGTGTGTGTGTGTGTGTGTGTGTGTGTGTGTGTGTGTGTGTGTGTAATTAGATAATGTGTGTGAATCATCTCCATTCAGCTCTAATGGAGTTTCACTGCAGCTTATATAACCTGAACCTGTCTGTCTGTCTGTCTGTCTGTCTGTCTGTCTGTCTGTCTGTCTGTCTGTCTGTCTGTCTGTCTGTCTGTCTGTCTGTCTGTGTTTTGTCCTCTCTCAGCCTCCATAACTGCAAACACACGGCAGAGTTTCAGTCAAACAGTCGATAAATCAGCAGCGTTTCTCTGCAGATTCCGTTAGCCTAGCTTAGCACAAACACTGGAAGTAAAGGGAAACTGTTAGCATCTGACTGCTGCCAAAACATGGCTTCTGATTGTACGTCTGTTCAGTGTAACCAGATGAAAAGTACGCGGACGCCTTTAATCTTCTAAAGTTCACGCAGACCTCAGAAGTGAAAAGCATAAACACACAAAGTACTATTTGTTCTCTCCCTTAAAGTATTTGTACTCGTAAAAATGATGTACATCTCTGGAAAATGTGCGTAGGCCCTCATTGTATCCTATTAATTCTCATGAAAAGTACGCTAACATCCTTAAAAGTTATGTAGACACGTGAAAAGCACTTGTACTCCAGTAAAAAGTATTTGTACTTGAGTAAAAAGCATTTGCACTCCTGTAAAAATGATGTAGATCTCTGCAAATTGTGTGCAGGCCCTCAATATGTCTCATTAATACCAATAAAAAGTACACAAACATCCCTAAAAGTTATACAGACAACTGTGAAACGTATCTGTACTCTGGTAAAAAGTATTTGTACTCAAGTAAATAATGTGAGTTCTTGTAAAAAAAAAAAAAAAAAATTAAAAACCTGCAGACTCCAAATAAGATCATTTAAATTGTCATAAAAAGTGTTTGAAACTGATGTGGACAAGTATCTGTACCCGAGTGAAAAGTATGTGTACTTTAGTAAAAATGGTGTGTACTCTATAAAAATGATGTGGGCCCATGTAAAAGTATTCGTTCTTTCCTAAAAATAATGTGTACTACTTTAGAAAGTCTCTGTACTCTACTGACAAGTCTGTGTACTCTAGTAAAAATGATGTTTACTGATGAACTCATGAAGAAAGTATTTGTACTGTAGTAGAAAGTCAGTAGTCAAGAAGTATTTGGATTCCTGTTGAACACATTTGTATTCTAAAAATGAAGTAGTACACAGACACATGTAAAAAGTATTTGTACTTCTATATGGTGTTTGAAATTATGTTACCCTTTGGAGAAGTACTCTGACTACAGGATAAAGTACATGAACATCAATAAAACATATTTATAATTTCCATAAAATTATAAATCCCTGAATAAACAGAGAGCAGGTTGTAAAACGTTCAGTAAACATAAAGTTCCAGAGAAGACGTCCCTGTAAACAGCAGAAAGGTCGGAGCTCACTGCGCGCGTGCAGAAAAACACCAGATCACCTGATGAATGAAACATCTTTTCTGAGTTTAACTTTAATCTGAGTCACAATCTGCAGGTTTACTTTCATCAGCATCATTTCTTTACTGCATGAAGCTTCACTGACAAGTTTTACTGCAATAATAAGAGAAATATTCAGGATTTCATTAAATCTAATCCAGTATTTTGAAGTAAAACTCACCAGTCGTTTTTTATCTGCAGAAAATCAAAGTAACAATGGAAATATATGAAGTCAAATACAAAAAAGTGACTGAGTGATTTCATTTTTAATGTTCTATGAAAAAACAACAAAAAACTGTGAAAATGTGGCAGCTGGTGCCAGAAAAAAATATGTAAAAAAAAAAAAAAAAGAAAACCCTATGTAATATTATGAAATTTATAACTATACTTTACAACTAAACTAAAACGATTAATCTTTTTTTTGATCTTCAAAACAACAGAAAATCTTCTGATTTAAATACAGTAAAAAAAGAAGAAAAGTTCATTTTATGGTCAAACTTTGTTAAAGAAGAAATTATTGAGAAAAATACAAATTTATTTATTCTTTTTTTTTTAACAGATTTGGCCGATTTTCTTTCTTCTTTTTTTTTAGTCCTTTTAAAGTGTAATTCGTAATTTTATTTTATTTTATAAAAATACAGATTTATTGATTTATTTTTTTATTTCTACAGATTTGGCCTGTTTTGTTGTTGTTGTTTTTTTTAATTTTTTCTTAAAGGGTAACGTAATCTTATTTTATTTTGTAAAATCAGATTTAATGGTTTATTTTTTATTTTATTTTTTTTTTTACAGATTTTGCCTGTTAGTTTGTCAATGTTTTTAAAAACTTTTTTGAAGAGTAACTTGTAATTTAATTTTATTTTAGAAAAATACAGATTTATTGACTTACTTATTAATATTTACAGATTTGGCCTTTTTTTAATAATTTTTTTTTAAAGGGTAGCATTTGAATTTAATTTTATTTGATAAAACTACAGATTTATTGATTTATTTTTACAGATTTAGCCTGTTTTTTCAATTTTTAAAGGGAACTTGTAATTTAATTTTATTTTTGTGGGATTTTATTTGTTAGTTTTTTTTTAGTAAATAAACCAAATTGGAAAAAAACGATAATTTTTTACAGCGTTAGAAGGAAGTTTTCGCTTAACACCGACTTCTGATTGGATATAATATTCAGTCAATATGTCCAGATGGTGCAGCAGACATTAAATCCATCCAGATGATCGATAAAGTCGATCAGAACCGATCACATCAGCTGTTAGTTAAAGTCTGCAGCAGTAGAAACATTCACAGTCGAGTCAGAAAACCCTCATTTATCTCTACGCTGCCTCTTTGTTTACATCCTGAGTCGTGTTTGTTTCCGTCACCGTGGCAACAGACGGCTGATTAAGAGGAGAAAACCCGTCGACGTGATCATTAGGAGCCTTTTCAGCAGCTCTGAGGGGATTTTATGCTCTTTTAAGTCAGGAAACACAAAAGCTGAAAAACAAAACCTCCCTCTCATCCACGGCGGTGTCCTCTAAGAACACAACTGGAAGCACAGATCCGTTCAGACGCCATCAGCGGAAAACATTCCTGTCATTTAGCTCGTCCAGCGCCACCCTTCATGGTCATCACGCTGCTTCGATCCGGTCACAGCAACCTCAGAGAGAAACTGAACGCCATCCAGGAGCAACAAAAAGGACTCGTAGGAATCCATGAAACATTCTTGGATTAATGTTCAAGGAGGTGAAGCGAAACGGGAAGTCAGTTAAGATGTAAATATTAAAGGACTGCAGGTAAAAACGACATAAAATCACCAAGAAATTTAAGTCCGTATCATTTACATTTAGTTTTCCTACTAGTCGATTCAACTATACTCCACCAAGAAAGCAAAACAACCCTTTGATTCAAGTTCATTTTACGAAACGTGACCAAAAGATTGCATATTAAAGTTAAAAACTGGAGAGTAGAGCTGCCAACATGTTCGTAATAGATACAAACATCCGGTGAGTCAGAAGTATAACATGGAAAACTATGGATATTTTACAGTACCAAACAGATAAAGTACCTCATTTTTTACTTATTTCATAGTTGTTTTCTGACTTAGCTTCAAATTTGATTTAGTTTCCAACACTTACATACTGTAGAGACCAGAGCGAGTTTAGCTAGTAAAGGGGCACCATGACAAAGACTTCTGTGATGCTTAATGATCTCCAACCGGAGCTTATATGTGTAGGATGAACAGGAGTCAATCTATATTTTGAGACCAGAGCTCAGATGTTGGCTAGTAAAGGGGCACCATGGCAAAAACTTCTGTGATGCTTAATGACCTACCAGAGGCAAAACTTCCAATTTCGGTGTTGTTTTTAGTGCAGTACTTTGCCCATCATGAGGTTGTTGTTTATTGTGGTGAAGAAAATTTAATTAGTTTGCAGGTTTATACCAGAGTGAGTCAGACTACACAAAGTACAACATGGAAACTATGGACATTTACAGTACCAAGCAGCTGAAGTACCTAATATTTCCTTATATTCTTTATATATTTGTAGCTGTTCACTGACTTAGCTTCAAGTTTGATATAGTTTCCAACTGTTTAACACTTTAGCGACCAGAGGAGGTGGTCAGTTCCATATTGGTAAACATTGTGGGGGTTTAGCTAGTAAAGGGGCACCATGACAAGGACTTCTGTGATGCTTAACGACGTATCAGAGGCAAAACTTCCAATTTCGGTTTCATTTTTAGTGCAGTAGTTTGCTCCCCTGAGGTTGCTGTATCCCACAGTAAGTTTGCAGGTTTATACCCGAGTAAGTCAGACTACACAAAGTACAATATGAAAACATTGGATATTTTACAGTACCAAGCAGCTAAAGTACCTCACTTTTTTCCTCATACAATGGGTCCTCGACTTACATCAGAGCTCCGTTCTACGGCACGATGTAAGTCGGAACTCCAGCAAAAATGTAAACAAAGCCGTTACGTGCATCACGATATCAATCAGTTCTTCATAAAAGTCATGAATACCAATGACTTTCATGCATGTATGAGTCTTTTTACAAGAAGATAATAGAATATGTTCACCTGTTTTTACAGTTTGATCGAATAATGCCAATATTCGTCATCCTGTTCCGAGCATTTTATTAAATATAATTTCACTTCCATGGTGTGTTGCCCTTAAGGCAGAATTATCTACATACTTTTATTTTGAAAAATCCTTTATTGAAGTTGTCTGCTGACAGTTGTCACTTCCTGTCTATTATTTTGATGTTTAGCTTTACACACGTACGTGCTTTTCTGGATGCACGGCTCTCTACTTTGTAAACGCCACAGAGGCAATGCTGTAAGTAATTAACTTCATTTTTGGACTGACTGGCTCAGTTAAAGGATTTCTTTACATGTATTTATGTTGTTTTATTCTGTTTTTGTTGCAGTTTTCACTCTGTAATGTGTATCAAGAGCCACAGTAAAGAAGTCAAGTTCACTACGACTCACAATTCATGTTGCAAGGACAAGTTTAACTAGTTGGACAGCGGCAACTTTTACCATCAACATTTTCTTCGACATTTGGGAGCCGTAATGAAGGGCAAAAAGTTGGTGAATGTAGTACAGTCCAAGGTGGGGTACAACCGATTAATGTAAACAAATCTGTCTTACAGCACTGCATGACGACGTATTTGTCCGCTCCACTCATCAACTAGTTCCACGTAACCAGTTCTGACGAAACGCTGTAAGTCGAGGACGTCGTAAACCGAGGACCTCCTGTAATCATTATATATTTGTAATTGTTTTCTGATTTAGCTTAAAATTTGATTTACTTTTCAACTGTTTAATACTTTAGTGACCAGAGGAGGTGGTCAGTTCCATGTTGATGTCTTAGTACTACTACTACTATGTATGGTACTATGTCTGGTTTGATGCTGAACTGCGTTTTGTCGTCTTAGTTCTGTCTGTGCAGCGACAGTAAACTTGAATCTAATCTGATCTAGGAGCTGCTGCTGATGTTTATCGGCGTCACAACGAGCCACAATGTCTGAATTAAAGCTTTGTGATTTTAAAAACCTCAGATTTACGTCTGACTCATGTTTCTGCATCCAAACACAAATTGAACCTCCTCCTCTGGCTGCCTGCAGGTCGTCACCGTGGCAACCTCTGCATCACTGCCTCCCGTCCCCGAGGACGACGATACATCATCCGTCACGGCGGCTCCTCATTGACCTCCTCCCCTCCCCCTTCCGGCCGTAAAACCAGTCAGTGGGAGCAGCAGGGACCAGTATCCATGCTGGTCTATCAGCTCTACTGGGCTGAGGGTAAATAATGTGACCAGGGGCAGCTCTGGTCAGGAGGAAGATGAGGATGAAGGCAGTGAAGATAACTAAGATCAACAGAGGTGTAACGGTGAGCAAATGTCACGGTTCAGTTTGTTTTCTGTACAGCGAAAATGCAAAACTAATTAAACTGCGCTGGTTGACTGAACAGACCGTCGTTCTGAGAAAAGTCTGCTGCAAACACATGAATCGTGAAAAATAAACAAATCTAAGCTTCAAATCCTAATGTTTCATCACAATCACTCTACTTTACATGTCTCTCTTTTTAAAAAAAATGCCAACAATAAACCAGTAGCTCTAATCAAATTCTACAAAAAACAAAAAATTCTGCATTTTTCAGCCTAAATTAAAAACCACAACGGACTCAGCCGTAACCAGCAGTGACACAGCAAAAATTCAGAGTTTCAGGTTGAAATGCAGGCAGTGTTTCCACAGAGAGGAAAATCAAACCTACTGGATGAATAAATAAATGCAGCATGGATCAGAAACAGTGAACAGAGCAGAGGATGATTTTCTAAATATTTTGAAGCCCAAACATCCTCTAGTACTGGATTGACCCAAAGATGCAGAGATGGAAGCAACGATTGAACCAATAAAGTCGACATCCACCATCCTCACACCTGATATCTGGGACTGGTTTTAGGTTTATTTATCCGGTTAAGGCTAAAAAAGTCTGGATTAGTTGGACCTGCTTCATCTCTCTGACCAGCAGCAGAGTCTTGGTTTGTTTTGTTGCTCGGATGGAAACTGGGCGTCTTAAGACAGGAAGGTAACGAGCTGCCGGCAGGAAACAGTCAAACCCTGCCCACACACACATTAACACACACACTCTGCCAGCTGCTGTCACGAACTCAATCTGACAGAAAGCCGCGGAGCTGAAACAGTTAACATGGGCTTCGTCCATTTATGTGATTGAATCTGCAGATTCATGGCTGGAGTCACTCAGATTCATTCTGTCTGAACTCATCACTCTGATGGATCCACGATTAAACCGACGCTTTAAAGACTTCGGACCTTCTGAACCATGAAACTTGCCAATGGGTTTGTAAAAAAAAAAAAAAACAATCCAGAAATGACATCATTTATCAATCAGAAACCATAAAAAAGATTAGATTTGTTGGATTTTCAGCCTTTTAATGGACTATATTTTAAGTCTCATTACAAAAATGCCCAAAATGAACCCATCTCTGATTAGATTCTATAAAAAATTAAATATTCTGTGTTTTTCAGTCTAAATGAAAAGCCATGACTGACTCAGCTGTAACCAACAATGACACAGCAAAAGTTCAGAGAGTTTTCAGGTTGAAATGCAGGCAGTGTTTCCACAGAGATACTGAGAGGGGAATAAAACCGAGTGGATGAATAGAACAAATGCAGCTCGGCTCAGAAACAGTGAACAGAGCAGCAAGTTGATGGAGATACATTCAGCATGGAGAAACATCTTTCTACAGATGATGAGCAGAGTAGAGAGTAAAAGTTTGTAGAGGTTGGAAACATGGAAACAGTTAAATATCTACAGTATGTGGAGTCTTTTTTCTTCATGAACTGATCCAGTTCAGTCGTATCAGCGTCAAACTAAACCTGAAGGAAATACCTGAGGGCTGTTCTTTGGAGAACTGGATCAGCCTGTTCAGATTCTGAGAACCATGAACTCACCAAACCAGATAGTCCTCATAACTGTGTTGGATGTTTCCTGGAAAGTTCTCTGTCATTAATAATTTCCAGTAATCGCCCAGTGTAAGCTGAAATAAGAACGAAACAATCATCTAGTCATTCCTGGAAACTTTATCTGCTGAGATCTATTTCCTCCTGTGGACTCAGTTTACCTCAGAGACAAACTACAGGTTGTGTCAAGGAAGTGGTGGCAGGAATAACGAGGAAAATACAGTCTGACAGCAGCTTATCATTCTGCTATAGGTGGGAAAATCATGTTTGTTTTTCTTTAAACCAATCACAATTGTTTTTCAGCCGGTCATAATGATCTTGAAACCAATCACAACTATTCTTACAACAATTACAACCACATTGAAACCAGTCACAATGGTTGTTAAACCAATGACAGTCATCATCAAACCAATCACAACTGTCCTTAAACCAATTACAATCATTGAAAAACTGACCACAATCATAGGAACTAACTAATCCCAGTCAGCGTTTAGCCAATCACAATCGCCTTTAACCAGTCGAGGTTGTTTTAAACCAATAACAATCGTTTCGTCAATCACAACCAACTTTAAACCAATCAAAACTATCTTTAAACCAATCACAACCATCTAGTCTTGTGCTAAGAAGAAGCTGCAGCAGCAACTCTAACCCTGCATACTAATGCTAGGGGATTGTTTTGGTGGAACATTTGCATTCAGGTATTAAAGTGAATATTTTAGAACTGAACGATCCAGTTCCTCAGAAAAACCTGCTTTTTATCCTGTGTAGGCTGCCGCTGGTCGGAGGTCATTTCTGTTGTTTCCTGAAGCAAAGAGGGTTTTATACCACTAAGAAGACTCACTGATGTCTGACCAGCTGGATAAAAGCAAAATGAACCTGATAAAATAATGTTGTACTGGCACGAAGTTCAACAATGTTTGTTAAGATTTATCTGATTCATTTTTGTTGACATAAAATGAGTAAATCTATAGTTACATAAATGAATGGGTGCAAGCAAATAATAATTTAATGACTGCAACCATTGATTTGAGGGATGAACATAATAATGTTGGCAACTGCATCTAACTATTTTATTATGTGTAATTAAACTCCAATTTCTGCATGAGCTGACTTAAAAATAAATTCAAGTTGATGTAAAATAATTGAAATTGGTTTGCAAAACATGAGAAACAATGAATTGAATCTACCCTAATAAATTATGTTGAAGAAAAGGACATTAAACTGGACTAAACAGAATTGCTTAATGCTAAAAAAGAAAAGCTATTTAACATCTTAAATCTGATTATTTTCTGGTTTCTTTCCTTATCTATGGCAGTAAACTGAATATCTTTGGGAAACACTGACATTTTTCACTATTTCCTGTCATTTTAAAGACCAAATAATGAAAAAATCATTAGTTGATGCTCTGGAAAGAATCTTCATCAAACCAAACTCCATTTGAAAAAATTAAAAAGTAAAACCAGACAGATAATGTCATGAATCCTAATTTTTAGCTCCAATTTGGTCACCACCGACTAAATTCAGAACCAGGATGAATTTCTGTCAAACTTGTCATATGACGCTCTGTTTAAGGGTTTTGTGAATATTTACTGGTTTTATTTCTCTCCAGTGACAGTAAACTGAACATCTTTGGCCAAAACAAGACGTTTTTCAGCATTTTATCGACCAAACAATGAGAATAATGAATAGTTGCAGACCTACTTTCTATAACTAATGTGATATTAATGAACCCAGTCTGTAAACTTAAATATTTAACAGTGTGAGATAACCCTGGTGGGTCACCGAGGTCCTGACATTATGTTTTTCCTTCAGTTTATTTTAGTTTCTGAGCCGGCGGTGGACGTCTGCTGATCTTCATATGACCTTGTTGTTCTTATTTAGCTCACAAACAGTCCCTCAGTCTAATTATTAGCGGCTAATAAACGTGAGAACGTGAGTTTAAAGGAGCTGCTGTTGTTTTCTAAAAAATTATAGTATATTAAAACCCGGACTCTGTTTTTATTGCAGCTGTCAGCATTATGCGAAAACTTTTTTACATTTATAATTTTTCATTTAATGGTCCAGTTAGACTAAAAAAAGACTTTAAAAGTTTAAATATACAAAACAATAAACACAAGTTGGCAAAGATTTTAAAAACTAAGTTGCTCCAATTAGATTCTCTTGAGTAGTTTTTGGCTTTTGGGGGGTATTTTTATTCATGTAGCAACCATTAAGAAATAATTTCATCCAACAGCTACATTTTTGATTAACTTCTTATTTTGAACTGCAGTTGTGTCTTTGAACACAAAATACTGAAACTGTGAATCCAAAACAAATTCTGCTGTGATATTTAAATAAAAAGTTACACATTTACCACACAGGACACTTGTACCCTGACATTCCTGTTCGAAGGATCACTGATTACAAGAGGTCATTAAGCATCACAGAAGTCTTTATTATGGTGCCCCTTTACAAGATAAACACCCACCAGACACCTTGTACATACACCACTAGGATATAAAAACTCTGTCCTACATGACCCCATCCTGATTTAACTTATGTGTGCTGGTTGGTCATTAAGTGTCATGGAAGTCTTTGTCATGGTGCCCCTTTAGTAACAAAACCCCCATAACACTCTCTGAACATGTGACTGCTCTCCTCTTCTGGTTCAGTATTAAACAATAAAAGGTGCTACAGCTAGTCCACACCAAAATGTTTATTATCTAAGAAAATGGCATCAGGTGAAAAAAAGATACCATCTGTGATGTTTGTAAAAGCCCTCACCACTTAAAAAGCTTAATCAATAAATATTTGCAAACCAGTTTTACATTTAACCGTCCGGAGACAAGTGTTCAGCTTCCTGCTTCCTCACATCTTTTACGACACACATAACTGGCTGTAAACACTCAGTTATATAATGGATATGTGCGGCGTCCACAGAAAAGTATGAATTGTTGATTTAATTTATTATTCAGCCCCACAGGGTTTAGATAAAGCCATTAAAAATCCATTAACATAAAGGTTGATGATCTGAAAAACAGTCTGACCACCTGTGGCTGAATGTTGTCAGTGAACAGCTGTTTAAACAGGAAGTAAACACAAAGCTCTGCTACACCACAACAAGAAGCATGTAAACCACAGGTGAGCTGTTTTAGAGCTTTATTGTGATATTTTCTGATTGATTTTCGACAGTTTTAGCTCTAATTTAAATATAATCAATCAGAACAGTCACATTTTAACATCATAATGTGATCTTACAATTACTATTGTCTGTTTTGTTAAAATTAATAACTGTAATTCAACAAAACAGGCAAAATCTGTACAATAAAAGTAAACTCTTCAAAAATTTAGGTAAAAACTGTGAAAAAATGTCATTTTGCACAAGAGCAACCAAAACACACACTGTCCAAATTCACCAGGACAGACAACCGATCGTTTAATTGACTAATCATTGCAGCTCTATTTAAAAGCAGAAGCAGAGCCTTAAGAATGAAAGTTGCACTAACATAAATGGTGGTGTACCACAAGGCTCCATATGAGGAACTCTACTTATTTTGTTTTTTAACTGTACATGTTCCCACTTAGTGCCATACTGCACAAAATAAAGCTAAATGTCAGTTTATACGCCGATGACACCCTATTAAACACTATAGGTAAATATGCACTTCTGTCATTTCTGACAGTTATCCAGGACAAAAATGCAGTGAAAACCTAAAAAAAACTAACACTGTAATTCAATTCTGCTCAGTTTTCTGGAGTTAAAATGTTGAAATGACAAGAGAAAAACACGATGGAGCTGCAGCTTGTTGCAGGTTTATTTCTGAGCAGCATTTTCTGTTATACTGGAGGATTTTAACGCAGATAAAGGAGGAAATTTTATACATTTGAAAGCAGAACCAGAGCATGAAGACAACACAACTATATCTGGTTAGCATCCCAAGAAAGCTTCATCAAGCCGCTGCTAGATGACCTCCAGTCTGTAGGATGTAAGCATGCAGATGGATGTAGGTTCAAAACAGAGACATTACTGCTCATCTTAGAACCACGTTACTGCAGTCAGACTGACTGGAAATCAGTTCAGTTCCAGTGATCACAGCTGGATTCACTTTTGTTGCATTGTGTCTCCTTTGGGCCTGAATTTTCAACATAATCTCTGTCAACTTTTAGTTTTTGACAGTTTTTAAGAGGAAATACTCGACTGTTGAGCTCAGAAATGATGCAGTGACATTTAGGTGATGTTGCACAGACTTAATCTCAGTCTGAAATGATTTGTTTTCATCCACAATCACAGCTTCTGACACTAGAAACAACTGAATGGTCTCAGAAATGTTGTTAAAACTGTAAATAAATCAGATTGTACTTTGTGTTGAATGAAATTAACCCTCGCGTCGTCCTGCGGGTCAAATTGACCTGTTTTAAAGTTTGAAAATGTGGAGAAAAAAACACATTTTCACAATGAAAACTTCTACATTTTCAATATTTTTGGGAAATGTTTGAACATTTTTTGTTGCAGAAAAAGAAATGTTCTTTAAGAACATTTGGAAAAAATCAACTAAAATCCAGCGACTTTTGCTGGATTTTGGTTGATTTTTTTCTGAATGTGCTTAAAGAAAATATTACAACTTTTACTGATATATATGGAATCACTTTAGATACTTTTTGGATTTTTTGGGAAGATTTTTATTCATTTCTTGAAAATATTTACATTTTTAAATTTTTTTATATTTTGTAAATTTTTATTTCTTGCCAAATTTGTTTTTTTTTGTTTGTTTTTTTTAAATAAAACTTTTAAGGGAAACTTTTAAGGAATTATTGGAATTTTCTTCCTGAAGGTTTTGCAAAATTTTTAGAAATTTGGGGAATTTTTTGCTGAGGTTTTGGATTTTTTTCAGACAAGAGAACAATTTTGTTTGGTAAATGAAGACAACAGGAGGGTTAAAAGGGCAGGAATGAACCAAACATCTGCACGCTGTCGCTGTAAAACCCCGCGTGTGCGCGTGTGTGCGTGATATCGATCAGTTCGGCGATTGATCAGTGACGTCAGCAGCGAGGTGAACAACTGATTTCAGGCCTGGAGATGTTTCTGCACCGGTGTGTGCGGATCGATCACACTGATTGACAGCTGATCAGCATCACGCACCGGAGCGCGTGGGATGTGCATGCAGCTGCTGCGTGCGTGCATGTGTGTGTACGTGTGTGTGTGTGTGTGTGTGTGTGTTCTCACGGTGTTCCGGAGGTCCTGCAGCGCTACGCTCATCCTGGAGCTCCGTCCCCGCGGTCAGAGCGCTACCGACGGCCGCTCCGCCGGTCCATCCTCCCGGCTGTCCGTCGGTCTGAGCGCCGCTCCGCTGCGTCCGTCCGTCCGTCCGTCCGTCTGTCCGGGAGTCCGCGGTCCGTTTGTCCGAGGCGGCGGCGGCGGATCGGAGCTTTTCTCGGGTCCGTCTATCTGCTAGACCCCGCCCAACATCCAACCCAGCCTCTTCCTCTCGCAAACAAACACACCCCGAGACACAGGGGCATGACGTCACCGCCGCGGCCTGACGTCACCTCCTCCAGCTCCTCAGCCAATCAATCAGCTGTGATCTATCTATCTATCTATCTATCTATCTATCCATCTATCTATCTATCTACTGATATGTGCCAGTAAAACTATTAGTAATATCATTATATTATATTATATTATATTATATTATATTATATTATATTATATTATATTATATTATATTATATTATATTATATTATATTATATTATATTATATTATATTATATTATATTATATGAGAGTTAGAAGTCATATATTGTTAACCCTCCTGTTGTCTTCATTTACAGGCACCAAAAAATATTGTTTCCTTGTCTAAAAAAAAAAAAATCCAAAAATTCAGCAAAAAAATTCCCCAAATTTCAGAAAATTTGCAAAACCTTCAGGAAGAAAATTTCAAAAATTCCCTAAAAGTTTCCCTTAAAAGTTTTATTTAAAAAAAAAAAATCCCCCAAATGTGGCAAGAAAATTCTTGTAAATATTTTCAAAAAAATGAGTAAAAATCTTCCAAAACAATCCTAAATAAATATCTAAAGTGATTCCATATATATCAGTAAAACTTTGACTGTTTTCTTTAAGAACATTCACATAAAAATCAACCAAAATCCAGCAAATTTCGCTGGATTTTGGTTGATTTTTTATGTGAATGTTCTTAAGAAACATTTTTAACATTTTGTTTTTAACACCAAAAAATGTTCAAAGATTTCTCCTAAATGTTGAAAATGTGGACATCAGAAGTTTCACTGTGAAAATTATAATATTTTTCTCCACATTTTCGGGTCAGTTTTGACCTGCAGGACGACACGAGGGTTAAACAATTGAATTAAAATGCTGCTCTCCTATTTTCTGACTAATTTAACATTGATTTTATATAATATATAATATTTGACATCATATTTATAAGGTTTATTTTGTCTCAAATCATCAGCAGCATTGATAGATTGGTGGTTTATTATTATATTTTAACTCATATCCTCATATATAATAAATAGTCCATTTTAGACTCTATTTTAGTTGTTTTTACTGCTTTATATGTAAAATTTCAACATTGAAGTCAAGTATTGATTTAATTTAATTTATATTTAATATTTATTTAATATTTATTTTATTTTATTGTCATCATCCTTGATGCTTTGGCCTAATTATTAACCTAATATTTGTGCCAATAAAACTGTTGAACTGTTTCAAAAAAATCTAGCTTTATTGAAATATTATAATTCTTATTATTATTTATTAGATTCATTTTTATTTTTTATTCCTATTTATGTGTTTTGAGTTTCTATTTTATTTTATTTACTTTTTTTTATTTCATTTAATTTTATTTCATCTTTTTTTTTTTTAACCACATCCCTGATGCATTGGCAGAATTATTAAGTCAGATAAATTAGTAAAATAATCTGTCAGTTTTTTTGAATCAAATATTGCAGAATTTTCCCCGAAACATTCAAATTAATTAAGCAAATTCGTATGTTATTATATTTTATGTAATAATTTTAGATTTCATTGAGTCTGAACTTTAGCATTTTAATTAATCGGGTGAATTTGTCTAAAAATCTGAATTATTTTATAGAGACAGACTGCAGTTTATCAGAACTTTTATTTTGTTGTCAGTTTGTTTCCTGTTGAAGGTAAAACCGGTTGGACTGGAGATAAAAACTGTGAACTGGTTGAACTGGAACCAGTTTCTGTCTCACCTGTCCTCTGTTCAACTGTTCAGGTGAGTCTCAGGCTGAATTCTGCCTCCTGCAGGAAAACAGAAGAAACTACAGCTGTTCACTGAAACTGATTTCAGATTTAACAGAAGCTCAGAAAAACATCTTAAAACATCTAGAATTTCATTTCAACAGATCTAAAATATGTTTATCCAGATGTTTATCAAGATGTTTAAAGAGATACTCAGTCAGAAAATGTTATCAGTGCTCTTCACCCCAGATTAAAAGATGTAAATATTCTGTTTATGCTTCATCAACTGTAAATAAAAACAAGAATTTATGTCAACATTAAACAAACAACAGCAAAAATGTGAATTTAGTTTCTGCTGTTATAGAAAAATAAGTCTGAGAGAAAAGTGGACTGAAGGCTCCCCCTGCTGGACACTTAGAGGCAGTACACACAATATATAGTACACACAATATAGTACACACAATATATAGTACACACAATATATAGTACACACAATATATAGTACACACAATATATAGTACACACAATATATAGTACACACAATATATAGTACACACAATATAGTACACACAATATAGTACACACAATATATAGTACACACAATAGTGCATGATATACAGAGTACACATAGTATATCCCTCTTCCTTCCTTCCTTCCTTCCTTCCTTCCTTCCTTCCTTCCTTCCTTCCTTCTCCATTTCTTTCCTTCCTTCTCTATTTCCTTCCTTCCTTCCTTCTCTATTTCCTTCCTCCCTTCCTTCCTTCCCTTCCTTCCTTCCTTCCTTCCTTCTCTATTTCCTCCCTTTCTTCCTTCCTTCCTTCTCTATTTCCTTCCTTCCTTCCTTCCTTCCTTCCTTCTCCATTTCTTTCCTTCCTTCTCCATTTCTTTCCTTCCTTCCTTCTCTATTTCCTTCCTTCCTTCGTTCCTTCCTTCCTTCTCTATTTCCTTCCTTCCTTCTCCATTTCTTTCCTTCCTTCCTTCTCTATTTCCTCCCTTCCTTCCTTCCTTCCTTCTCTATTTCCTCCCTTCCTTCCTTCCTTCCTTGAACCACTGATCTCCCATGCTCTACTAAGGAGGTGATTGGCTGTAAACTCTGACACTTGCCTGCAAAACGAGACTGAAAACAGTTCCTTCCTACCTGATCTCCTCCTGATCCAACCACCACAGCAGAGTCGGTCCATAACTAGATTCTTCTCGTCTGTGGTTCCTGGTGGTGGAACAAGTTACTGAACTCTGTTAGATCTGCAGAGTCTCTCTCAGTCTTTAAGAAAAGACTAAAAACCAGCTCTTTTCTGAACACCTTTGCACTTGACAGACTGCAAAAAGCCAAAAAACAAACAAACAAAAAAAAACTAATCCTATTATGTCTGCACTGCCTGTAGGCACCAAGGTTCTATTTTCACGTTTGAATTTGTTGTATGGTTCTTCTCCAGGTTGTTTTCTCCTGACTAGATCCTTGCTGGTGTTGTAACTACTCTCAGATGTTCAGTGCTTTGGATAAAAGCTAAATGAAACTGTAGAATTGTTTTACGTGGCAGGTTTGTCTCGGTCGTTTTACACCTTGTAGTTGTGCTGCTTCTTTTTGAGGTTGTTTTGTGATCTTTTTGTGTGCATCTCTTTAGTTGTCGGGGTAGCTTTGTGTATATTTGTAGATGTTTTGCATGTTTTTGTGGTCGTTTTGGTATATCTGAGTCTCTTCTGTGGTTGTTTTGTGTACGGGGGGGTTCCTCGACTTACATCAGAACTCCAACTTACAGCGTAAATCAACTTACAGCAGCCCGTAGGAACAGAACTCTGGCGAAAAGGTTAAAAAAAAAACGTCATGTGCATCATGATATCAATCAGTTCGTCGGAAAAGTCATGAAAACCAATGACTTGCGGCGAATGGAACATAAAGTGTGTTCATCCACTCCGCTCGCCAACTAGTTCCACGTAACCCAGTTCCGATGTAACGATGAAGTTAAGTACGCTGTAAACCGAGGATCCCGCCTGTAAACTTAACCCATGTAATGCCCAAATGCCATAGGTCAAGAACGTCGTAAACCGTGGACCCCCCATATTTTTGTGGTGTATTTTAGTGTTTGTATGTTTTGTGTCTTTGTGTTTTCTTGTGTCTCTCTGGTAGTTTTGTGTCTCTTTATGTCCTTTTGTGTTTTCTTTAATGTCTTTGTGGTTGTTTCATGTCTTGTTGTGGTGTTTTGTGTGTCTTTGTGGTTGTTTTGTGTGTCTTTGTGGGTGTTTTGTGTGTCTGATGATTATTAAACGCGGTTCTGTGATTTTCCTCTGAGGTCGACTTTCTAAAAGGTGAAGCTCTGACTCATTAGAAGAACTTTAAAAATGCGTCACAGCAGGTTTCTATCATCCAGCTGCAGACTGGACCCAGGTTCGCCTTTTTTTTACCCACAATGCACCGGGGCCTGGCAGTCTGACTCACCTCCACAACCTGGAGGCTGCCGATAACGTAGCCGCGGCAACCGGCTTTGTTTTACTGGTTTATTGACCTCTCTGTGATTGGTCCAGACGTGGCGATGGCAGTTTGACCTCTAACCTCTTTGACATCATCCTCCTCCTCCTCAGTGTGTGTGTGTGTGTGTGTGTGTGTGTGTGTGTGTGTGTGTGTGTGTGTGTGTGTGTGTGTGTGTGTGTGTGTCTCTTCGCTGCAGCTGATTAGTCGTCTTTTTGTCTTTCAATGGATCGTCTTTTTGAAGGTGAAACGCCATCAGCAGCCATTACACACACACACACACACACACACACACACACACACACACACACACACACACACACACACACACACACACACACACACACACACACACACACACACACACACACACACACACTCTAAAGCGGCTAAAAGGCAGCGAGTGTCGTCTTCCAGTGGAGCTTTCAGCTGTAATTAAAGCTCATTAAGGTTTTATTGAAGCCGTTTAAACGCCGCCGTCTGATTGGCTGAGGGTTTGATTGGCGGCAGGGGCCCTTTGTGCGACCGCAGCTGCCGCTTCCTGTTTAATAAAGAGACGCTCGCTTCTTAACGAGGCCGAGAGGTGTGTGACATCAGCACGGTTCCTGTCGGAGATTGAAGACACCTGCAGACTCACCTCGAGAGCCGAAGACGAAGACGATGGTGGGAGGAGGATGATGATGATGATGATGATGATGATGATGAAGGTGGCAGATTACGTCAGTCGCTCAGCTTCTCTGCTGCCACACTGTCAGGACTACTTGGCATCACAAAAAACACACTGTATCATCATTTAACATGCAGGTAATTCAATAAACTGAAAACAAACCAGGTACGTGGAGCGATCGGAAAGTTCCAGGACTGTTAGTTTTGTCCACATCACGTCCCTCTATCAACATCAAGACACGTGTTGCAGGCGCTTTCACATTCGTCGAGCTGCAAAATTACCAAAAAGAGACATTAAATGACCCAAAACCACCACAAAGTAGTTCCCCGCATGGCAGTTTCACAAACATTGACACCTTGACTTGTTCCTCGCCTGGCAGTTTCACCACTATTAACACACTCACTCACCACTAATCATTCTGTATACTTGGCCCACTACTCCACACAAATACTTTCCAGATCTTTCAGGTTTCGGGGCTGTCGCTGGGTAACACAGAGTTTCAGCTCCCTCCAAAGAATTTTCCATTGGGTGTAGGTCTGGAGACTAGTTCGGCCCTTCCAGGACCTTGAAATGCTTCGTACGGAGCTGCTCCTTAGCTGCCCTGGCTGTGTCTCGAGTCACTGTCCTGCTGGAAGACCCAGCTACGACCCATCCTCAATACTCAGTGAAAGAAGGAGGTTGTTGTCCAAAATCGTCCTGTCCCCCTTGCAGAAATGCACCCCCACAGCATGATACTTCCACCCCCATGCTTCATGTTTGGGATGGTGTTCTTGGGATTGTCCTCATCCTTCTTCTTCCTCCAAGTGGAGTTTAGACCAAAAAGTTCTATTTTGGTCTCATCTGACCACATGACCTTGGCCCTTGGGCGCTGAAGGATTTTAATCCATGACGGCGTAGTGTGTTACTAATGGTAACCTTTGAGACTGTGGTCCCAGCTCTCTTCAGGTCATTGACCAGGTGTTGTGGGCTGATCCCTCACCTTTCTCATGATCACTGATACTCCACAAGGCGAGATCTTGCATGGAGCCCCAGACCTTGCACAGGTCTACAATTTTGTCCCTGGTGTCCTCAGACAGCTCTTTGGTCTTGCCCATGGTGGAGAGGTTGGAGTCCAGTTGTCTGAGTGTGTGGTCAGGTGTCTTTTATACAGGTAACGAGTTCAAACAGGTGCAGTTAATACAGGTATGAAGTGGAGAATAGGAGGGCTTCTTAAAGACAAACTAACAGGTCTGTGAAAGCCAGAATTTCTGCTGGTTGGTAGGTGATCAAATATTTATTTCATGCAATAAAATGTAAATCAATTATTTAAAAATCATACAATGTGATTTTCTGGATTTTTTGTTTGGAATCTGTCTCACAGTTGAAGTTTAATTACAATAAAAACTACAGACCTCTCCATTCTTTGTAAGTGGGAAAACTTTCAAAATCGAAGGTGTATCAAATCCTTACTTTCCCCGCTGTATCCATCACCTGGCAGTTTAACCACTATTAACACATGAAGTCATCCCTCAATAGGTGGTTTCTTAGTTTTTGACACCTCAATAGATCCCCCACCAGGCAGTTTGGTAACCGATCACTCTGGGATCGTGAGTCTTGAGTTGTTAAAGATGAGATTCAAGGACGATAATTTCTGTCTGGGACTCCTCACTAGTCAGTCGGAACTGAAGAGTTTTAAAGTAAAATCCAGCTGAAGAACTGAAGAACAAACGAGCAAAACTGTGATGTTCAGACGTGACTTTAGCTTCAGGAATGCAGCTGCAGGTTTAACTGAAACCAACACGACGTCACTGCAGTGGATCCAGATGTTTGCAGCTGCAGTGACTCATTCAGTTTTACGAGTCTGAGGAGGAAGAAGCTGCTTTTCTTTACATCTCCACCTCCTCCCTGCATGACGAACCATTCCAGCTAAAACATGTGGTCACGTGACCTCAGACGTGGTCATGTGACCTCAGACGTGGTCATGTGACCTCAGGCGTGGTCATGTGACCTCAGGCGTGGTCATGTGACCTCAGACGTGGTCATGTGACCTCAGACGTGGTCATGTGACCTCAGGCGTGGTCATGTGACCTCAGGCGTGGTCATGTGATCGACGTTTCTCCTCCTACAGCAGCTGATTTTTCCTCTACTTCATCTTCACTAATGACAAAAACAACACAGAATTTTTCAGCCTTTAAAATGTCTTGAGCTCCAGGAAAATAAATGCTAAATAAATAAAACAAAACAAAACTAGTGTCAAAATTATGCCTCTATTGAAGTAATTCGACCTTAAATCCATTAAAAACACAAATTCTAGTCTGTGTGGCTTCAGAAATTCAAATTAAAGCTGCCTTTTCTGCTTTGAAATGATAAAAATTCACTGTTTAACTTACTAATTTGTGTTTATTCATGTATGAAGCATCTTTAACTTAGATTTTTGACATATAAAATCTCATATGAAGCTCCATTGACTGAATTTTTTATTGCACTTGATGGATTTTTGGAGATTTTTCTGCTGTCGGTGGTTCTAAAATCACTAAAATGTCACTGATAAAACCTTAAAAACAATACAGAATTGTCAGTTAACCTATAAAATGTCATGATCTGCAGCAAAAACAAACACAAAACAAACAAAATAAAATAAAAATTCAGCTTTTATTAAAGTTATTTGACTCCAAATCCAGTAAAAAGATAAGCAGCAGGACCAATAGAAATTCAAGTTAAAGCTGCTTTTAAATAATCAACTTTTCCTGATAAACAGAACATTTTGTGTTTAATCATGTTTGAAGTACGTCTAACTTATATTTCTGACATTTAAAAGCTTGTATAAACACCTAAAGACTGAAATTTGGGTTTATTTTTATTGTATTGGATGATTCTTGTCGATTTTTCTGCTGTTTCTTGTGCTAAAATCACCAAAACGTCACTAATAAAATCTTAAAAACAACACAGTGTTTAATTAACCCGTAAAACATGATGATCTGCATCTAAAATAAACAATAAATGAATAAATAAAAATAAAAATAGTGTAAAAATCTGCATTTATTGAAGCAATTCAACCTTAAATCCAATAAAAACACTGATTTCAGATGGTGTGGCTTCAGAAATTCTAAATAAATTTGCTTTAAAATGATCAAATTTCCCTGATAAACAGAATATTTTATATTTAATTGAGTCCAAAGTGTTTTTAACTTGTATTTCTGACATTTAAAAGCTCAATGAAGCTCCACAGACTGAATTTCTTACTGTAATGCATGATTTTTGCAGATTTTTCACCAATAAAACCTTCAAAACTACTTAAGTTTTCATCATATCTGTAAAATGCAACGAAATTTTTGCTGCTCCAGGTGGAGAAAATTTAATAATTATGTACTTTGGTAGTTTAATGTAATTCACTTCAATTCAATTTTTTTATATAGCAATAAATGTTTTTAAATCACATTTTTATATCTGTAATGTAGTAAAAGTACAATATCTCATATGTTATGTTAAAATCATGACAATAATATTAAAAATAAAGACATTAATCAGGGATAATAACCAGATTTTTGGATATTTTATTATTTTTGGTGGATATTCAAACATTTCTCGTATTTTCTTACATTTTATTATTAACGTTTGAGCATTTTGTTCATAATTTTTGGGACATTTTTATTAGCTTTTAAAATATTTTTTAGACATTTTATCTTTTTTGGTGGATTTTTTAGATGTTTTTGTTTTTTTTTTAAACATTTTATTATTAACTTTTGAGCATTTTGTTCATCATTCTTGGGACATTTTTATTACTTTAAAATCTTTTTAAGATATTTTATTATTTTTGGGAGACTTTTCAGACACTTCACGTATTTTTATCACATTTTATTATTAGCTTCTGAACATTTTATTATTTTTAATTTTTTAAATATATTTTATTGATTTATTGAATTTTTAAATCAGTTTTGTTTCCTTTTTTGTCTCTTTATTTATCCACTTTAATCAGTTTTCCACTTTCCTTTTCTGTTATCGTCTCATTTCGCTCCTCTGATCCTGCATCTGTTTGGTTTTATTGTTATTGTGTTTGAATTTGCTGATTTTATTTCAAGTTTTTGTTTATTTGTGCTCAAACAGACTTTGTAAATCCGCTTTACTGCTTTTACTGCAGCCGTTTAAATGAGTGAATTCAGCCGGCAGCGATCAATAAAGTTCAATCTGTCGTAAACGTTCATCTTCTGGTTGCCATGGAGACTCATTAACATCCAATAGCTTTCATTTTACTGCCCTGGTTTTAATAATGAGCTCTTTGAGTTGCAGTTGTTTTTGTCTCAAACTGATTTTATTCAACAATTAAAAATAGTTTCATACATTCAGAAAGAATCAGCTCAAAGTCTAAAGGATTCGTCCAAACTAGTCGGGTTCTGTACAGCGTCTGAGGAGGAGGAGGAGGAGGATGAAGGCGGCCCTCAGCAGGAGGTGAAGGTCTTCCAGAAGAAGTTCTTGCAGCCGGCCTTCCTCTCCCGTGGAGCCAGCAGAGGTCCGGCTCCGGCGGCGGCTCGCTCCAGGTCCATGTGGACGTCTTCAGGTTCTCCAGCAGCCAGAGGGAAGTTCTCCTCCTCCAGAGCTTCGTTCTCCACCTGCAGCAGGTCGGAGAGGAGAAGTTCTGCCAGCGAGGAGCGAGTAATGTCCTGAAACACAAAAAAATACACAAAATACACAACGTCAGATGTCCTGCAGGCAGGAATGAACTAGAAAACTGCAGTAAAATATATTTAAAGTACGTTTTTGTAGCATTAAATCACTCAGATATCTGTGTCTTTACTGCATGAAGGAGAATTTAAGAAAGTTTGAGCTGCTTTTGGTGAAGAAAATGCTACTCAAACTTACTAATATTAATATTAACACTACTAATATCAAAAGTTCTCCAAAAAAATGTTTTAAAAAAAAAAATGTAAATAACATTCAAAGTGTTTTTAACTGACATTTTCACGCACAAAGAAACTTTGGGACATTAAAAAAAACTTTTAAAACACAAATTAAAGAGGACAGAGGAAAGAACCTTGAGTTACTCCATGGACAACAATATTAATAATAGCAATACTACTAATAACAAAGCTACTTAAAACTAGATTTAAAAAATTAAATGAAAATATGTACAGAAAACAAAAGAAATGGGTTTTTTTTATATTGATATCTTTCTTTGGCAAACTGAAAAATTTTAAAACACAAATTGAAGAGGACCAAGGAAGGAACCCTGAGGTACTCCGAGGATGATAATATTAATAATAATAATAGTAATACTACTATAACAAGAAATTTTTTTTAAAAAAAAGAAAATATGCACATAAAATTTAAAAAAATGTTTTTAACTGGCATCTGACATAAATGTTGGAAAATTAAAACAAACAAAAAAATACAAATTGAAGAGGACCGAGAAAAGAACCCTGGGGTACTCCATGGATAATAATATTAATTCTACTACTACGAATAAGAAAACTACTCAAAATGATATAAAAATCAAAATGAAAATATGTACACAAAATGAAAAACAATGTTTTCAACAGATGTTTTCAACATATTGCTAGATAATATGTACTATTTAGTGGTTTTATATGAAGTAATACATGTTTTTAATGACCACATCATGTGTTTTTATATCTGTCTTGTACTGTAACGTAATAAAAGTACAACATCTCAATCTGAAAGGTGAAAAAGTATAAGTAGGCTGCAGTAAAATCATGACAACAACTTTAAAGACATTAATCAGAGCTGGATAACCAGATTTTTTTGATATTTGATGCAGTTTGTCGTCACAGTTTGAAGCTTTTCCATTCACCAAAGAATCATAAAATCCATAAAAAGGGGCGAATATTAAGACGTTAATGAGTTTCTATAGCAAATAAATGATATATTCTGTGTAAATGTAAGTAATTTATGATCATGTTTAATGTTTGGATGTGTTTAAGTGTCTTATAAGTTTAGAGATTTGAGCAGATTCACTAAAAAACAATAAAAAAATAAGTATAAATTCGACTTTTTCAGGGTTCTTCATGTTTCCAGATGATAAAGAAATGATTTCTGTTCATGTTTTTATGAAGAACAAGCTGCTGATCTGAGTGTTTTTTAAAAATCTTTTCTGCAGAAATCAAGCCAGATTTGGTGAATTATTCTTTTTCTGAAGCTTTTTTTAAAAAAACATTTAAAGATTTAAATCAACATTTTACAGAAGAGTTTTTTTCTAAGAAACACATTTCATCTGTTTAAAGATGAGTTTCCATTAGGTCTGCAGAAATAAACGTGATTTCTGAGAGGAAAATGTCCCATTAATGAGAGAAATACGATGATTTCAAACAGAAATGACTCGATAATGTTCCTTAACACTGAAATCTACAAAATAAAAGCTTTTAAATGTCAGAAATCCAAGTTAAAGATGCTTCAGATTCCATTATTTCTCTTTAAAGTCGACTAAATTTAGGACTTAATCTGATTTAAATTGTGTTTTTTCACATTTAAGCCTTTAATTATGATAAATAAACACAGAGCTGATCCTCAAATTTAATATTTGGAAGAAAATTCTTCAAATTGTGAAATAAAACATTAATTCTGAACATTATTTAAAAGCTGCTGCATCGTTAAACGACTTTAAAACGTTGTTTTTCAAGAAAATCCTCAATCAAAAAGCTGGAACCTCTGAAATAAGAACATTAATTAATACAAAATGAGCTGATTCTTGTTTAAATACGACAAAAACAACACAAATTATTGAATTAATCAGTTAAACATTCTTCAGAATGAATAAAAATATACAAAAAGTCATCAACAACAGAGAAAATAAAGTTACATTTCAGTCATATGAGCTTTAAAAAGGCAGAAATTCACATTAAAAATGCTTAAAACTGGATTGAATCTTTTTTCTTTAACAGCAAATAAATATTTTAATCATTGAACAGCTTGTTTTTTTAATTTTATTTAAGGTTTCATCGTCTTTTTCTCATCTCTTTCTGCAGATTTAAACTCGTTAACGTTTTATTTTAAACTGAAAATCAGTTTTAATCTTCAGATGTAATCAGACAAACAGCAGAAATAATCGATTATTCAGTAAAATTGGATCATTTCGAGGCAGAAAAAGCAGATTTAACTTGAATTTCTGAGAATTTCAACTGGATTAAAGTCGAATCTTTAAAAAATAAAAGCAGAATTTTTACACAAAGTTGAAGAAATTTGCAGATTTTTAAATTTTATTCTATTTAGTTTTAATTGATGTTTGCTGCAGATCAGCACAATTTGCAATAATAATAATAATAATAATAATAACAATAATAATAATAATAAGAAGAATAAGAATAACAATAACAATAATGATAATAAGAAGATTATTTCAGCTCCACATTGCAACATAAAAACATTAAATATCGTTGACTTTAAATCCAGTTTGTCTTTAAATATTTAAATATAAAATAAAATATTGTAAAATATTATAATATATAACAATACAATATAATACAATATAATATAAAACAATATAAAACAATATATGATATAATATAGTATAATATTAAATGATAGAAAATTAAACAATATAACATAATATAGTATATTATAAAATAAAATATTATAAATAACAATATGCTTCTGTTTCACTTATCTATATTTTGTTCATTTAATTTTAATTATTTTTTCTATTTTATTCCACATTTTAACTCTAAATGTTTGTATTTTTTCATTTTTTGTCTTTTTTCTGCTTTTCTCAGTCATTTTTTAATGATTTAAAAATCTCTCTTTATCCTTATTAAACCATTTCTTTTTTATTCTGCTTTTATTTTATTATTATTATTTCATCATTTATATTCATTTTCTAGTTCGTAAAACACTTTAAACTTGATTATTTTAGAGACACACATTAAAAATCAACCACTTTGTTTAAAAATATTAACAATAAAGACATTAGTAGATGTTAGACACTGAATAAAACACATTTAATCAACATTTTCACCATAAAACGTCCAGTTAAAGCAGATTCTGTGTTAAATCACTGAAGCGACGCGTCTTTTTCTGTTCAGTTATTAATAAATAAACAGATTTAAGCTTTAAACTGGAATTTAACACTTTAATCTGTTTAAAACGGAAGAAAATCCACATTTTACTCTGAAATATTCCCATTATTCACAGATTTTTAGCTTTATTTTACGTCCGACGTGTGAATTTAGTTTGTTTCTGTTGACAGTTTTAGAATTATTTAGTTTTATTATTTATTTCAAAGATAAATAAAAATAAAATCAGTGAAATTAATGTTTTAGAAAAATGTCAGAGGATTAAAGTCACAGAATTCAGGTTAAAGTCGAGTTTTAGGACGGAAGGTCGGACGGTGTGTGTCTGTTTCAGTGTGTGTCTGTTTCAGTGTGTGTCTGTTCAGTGTGTGTCTGTTTCAGTGTGTGTCTGTTTCAGTGTGTGTCTGTTTCAGTGTGTGTCTGTTTCAGTGTGTGTCTGTTTCAGTGTGTGTCTGTTTTAGTGTGTGTCTGTTTCAGTGTGTGTCTGTTTTAGTGTGTTTGTGTGTCTATGTGTGCCTCTTCTTGTGTGTGTCTATGCATTTACCTGTGTGTATTTGTATGTTTTTTTGTGTGTGATGTGTATATTTATCTATATAGATGTGTGTATCCTTATGTGTGTTTTGTGTATTTATCTATAGCTGCGTCTCCGTGTGTGTGTGTTTGTGTATATCTATATCTAAGTGTGTGTGTGTGTGTCTCTCCTTGTGTGTTCTAGATGTGTGTGTTTTGTGCATTTGTGTGTGTATCTATAAATGTTTTCCGTACGTTTGTGTATCTCTGTGAGTTTGTGTGTCTCCAAGTGTGTGTGTGTGTACATATCTCCAAGTGTATATCTCTATTATTGTGTGTGCATCCTATCAGTGTATATCTATATATGTGTGTATCTATATTTTTAAGTGTGTATATATCTATATAATTGTGTGTCTATAAGTGTATTTATCTATTGTGTGTATCTCTAAGTGTGTCTATCTACAGTATTTTGTGTGTGTGTGTGTGTGTGTGTGTGTGTGTGTGTGTGTGTGTGTGTATCGCTAAGTGTGTATACATGTCTGCAGTGTGTGTGTGTGTGTGTGTGTGTGTGTGTGTGTGTGTGTGTGTGTGTGTGTGTGTGTGTGTGTGTGTGTGTGTGTGTGTGTGTGTGTGTGTGTGTGTGTATACATGTCTGCAGTGTGTGTGTGTGTGTGTGTGTGTGTGTGTGTGTGTGTGTGTGTGTGTGTGTGTGTGTGTATACATGTCTGCAGTGTGTGTGTGTGTGTGTGTGTGTGTGTGTGTGTGTGTGTGTGTGTGTGTGTGTGTGTGTGTGTGTGTGTATACATGTCTGCAGTGTGTGTGTGTGTGTGTATACATGTCTGCAGTGTGTGTGTGTGTGTGTGTGTGTGTGTGTATCTCAGTGTGTATACATGTCTGCAGTGTGTGTGTGTGTGTGTGTGTGTGTGTGTGTGTGTGTGTGTGTGTGTGTGTGTGTGTGTGTGTGTATACATGTCTGCAGTGTGTGTGTCGGACCTGCTTGGAGCCCATCAGCGGGGTCCGGTGCAGCAGCAGGCGGAGCTTGGAGTCTCTCTGAGCGGCGGAGGAGCAGCTGAAGGAGGCGGTGAAGGAGAGGAGCAGCAGGAGGAGCGAGGAGGAGAACATCTTCATCATCTGTCTGTCTGCCGGTCTGTCTGTCGGTCTACCGGAGGAGCTTCTGCTGCCGTCCGGTAACGGCGGCTCTTATAAAGCCCCGCTGACGTCACGCCGCCCCGGGGTGAGGAGGGTGACTGATGATGATGATGATGATGATGATGATGTCTCCGCCGCCTCCCGCTTTAGTCAAATGAGCCGTTTTCACTCACTTTGTTTCCTTCCCGCTGCTCGCATGACAGGAGTTTGTCAGCTGGTGGCCCGCGGACCCGCAGGACGCTCCGTGACTCCCGCGGGCCCCAACCGATGACGGATCGATACCGGGTCGATAATCGGATTTAAAGCGGCTTGAAGTGAGTTAGAGACATTTAGAGTTTGTTTAACATCACTGGGATTGGATCAAAACCAACTCTGACTGATGAAAGTTCTAATCAGTCATCAATAATTCATCAATAATTCATCAATAATTCATCAATAATGCATCAATAATTCAATAATGCATCAATAATGCATCAGTCTCCCAGCAGTAGTGCAACACTGAATATTTTACAGTCAGAATATAAGAAATGTTGGACTCTATGGTGGTTTTCTGTCTCTTTGCAGCAGTTTTGCATGGATTTGCAGCTATTCTCTGTCTCTTTGTAGTTTTGTATCTTTGTTAAATCTTCTTTATTTGTGATTTTGCATCTCTGTGGTGGTTTCTGACAGTTTTTGTGGTGGTTTTGCATCTCTTCAGTGCTGTTTTACAGGCTTTTCTAATTCCTTTTTGTTGCTTTGTGGCTTTGTAGTCGCCTCTTTGTGGATTTGTGTCTTCATAGTTAAGTTTTGTGTCTTTGTTGAATCTTTTTTGTGGTTTTGCGTCTCTTTGTGATAGTTTTTGACTGTTTTTGTGGTGGTTTTGCGTCTCTTCAGTGTGGTTTAAAAGGCTTTTCTAACTACTTTTTTGTTTCTTTGTAGCTTTGTAGGCGCCTCTTTGTGGATTTGTATCTTCAAAGTTAAGTTTTGTATCTTTTCAAGGTTGTTTGGGGTCTTGTCAGGGTTTTGTATCTTCAGAGTGGTTTTATGCATCTTTGTTGAAGTTTTTTGTGTCTTTGTCGTGAGTTTTTGGTTTCTTCAATGTACTTTTGTGTCTCTCCAAGATGTTTTTGTATCTTTGTGTCTTTGCAGTCCTTTGTGTTCCTTTAAGGTAATTTTGAGTCTTCATCAAGAGGTTTTGTGGCTGTTCAAGATAGTTTCATGTCTATTTGTGTTGGTTTTCCATCTCCTAGTTGTAGTTTAGCCTCTTTTAGTTGTAGTTCTGCATCTCATTGCTGTAGTTTTGTGTCTTCTTGAAGTTGTGTTTCTTGCATCTCTTTGCATCTTCATAGAGTTTCTGCATCTCTTGATAGTGGTTTTCAGTCTCTTTGTCATAGTTTTGCATCTATTAGTTGTAGTTTTGCATCTTCTAGTTGTGGTTTTTGTGTGGTGGTTTTGCATCTTTGTGGTTGTTAAGTGTCTCTTTAAGGTGGTTTTATGTCTACGTGGAGGTGGCTTTGCTGTTCTTCGTAGTTTGTCTCTTTGCTGTTGCGTTGCATCTCTTTGTGTTGGTTTATTAAGTCTCTTCCTGGGTGTTTTGCATCTCCTTGTGATTTTGTGTCTTCATAGTGGTTTTGTGTTTCTTCATTGTAGTTTTGCATCTCGTAGTTTTGGATGTCCTTATAGTCGTGTTTTTGTGTCTTTGTTAAGGTTTGCAGCTTTTTGTTGTGGTTTTGAATCTCTTCTAGGTGGTTTTGCATCTACAAACGATGTTTTTGTGTCCATCATGGTTTTGAGTCTGTTCAAAGTGGTTTTGTGTCTCCAGAATGGTTTTGCGCATCTTCATAGCTGTGATTTTGCATCTCTTCATGGTGGTTTTGCATCTTGTTGTGATAGTTTTGTCTGGGTTGGTAGCCATTTTCTGTATTTTTGTAGCGTTGCATCTCTTCATGGTGGTTTTGTGTCTCTACATTGTGGTTCTTTATGTATTTGCCGCTATTTCTTGTCCCTTTGTGTTGTTGTTTTTTGTCTAATACTCTGGGTGACGACAGTCCTTCCCACAGGGGCCACAGAGGGGTCCAGGGGCCACGGTTTACGAGTCGTCCTCCTCCCTCCGTCTCTGACTCAAACTGTTGATGAATGTCGTGTTCAGTGAAGCATCGGCTCTGTTTTAAATAATCGTTTCCTCCTCGTCGTCGTCGGCGACGGCGACTCCGCCACACTGAGCTGTCGGTCACATCAGCACGTCATCGCCGCTGCTGCCTGCAGGTCTGCCATCAAAAAGCAGTTTACCTGCTGACAGAATCACACGCTCTCAGCCCAACGGTTATTAAACTCTTATCGCTGCCGCTCTGCTGCCGCCCATCGTCTTTTCTTCATCAAATCATCCTCTCATTTCAGAAAGAAGCTGAAATCTGGGGCTCATACAGACGCTGAGTCCAAGTCAGCGAACACCTGTGCAGCAAAACACCGATTCCATTCCTCACTGAATCCCCTCACAGTAATCAGGTTACTTTTAAGTAGAAGAGTAGAGTCTTTACTTGGATGTGGGGATAAAATTAACAGTTTAGATCGACTCCATGACAAATTCAGGCCCCACAGCAGCAGTTTAATGCACCTGAAGTCATCACTGAGATTCTAATCTTCATTTTTATAGTACATCAGACAACAGATTCGGTCTTCCTCATCATGGTGGACATCAGAGTCCACTGATTCCTGGACAGATGTTCTGTTGTTCTTTACAAACTATTTGTTTGCTGGAGGGGTTGTGTTGCTCCGTGTTTTTTCTCTAAAATACCAAAAAACGTGTCATAGTTTTGACCTTGTTCTTGGATGATGTTGTTCTTTGGACGGTTCTTCTGCTGGAATATTCCTCTTCTTCAGTCATCTAGTCAAACAATATTTTGGTTTATCCTCAGACATTCATGGTGCATCTACAGCTCTAAAGCAGCTCCATATCATCACGTCAACACCTCTGTTCTTCACTGTCAGGTCTATGCATCCACTGTGGTAGTCCTGGTCTGGTTCTAACATCTCAGCCCAAAAAATGATCTCATCAGGTTTCTTTTGGTGTTCTTTAGAAAAGTTTCATTTTGCTATTGAAAAGTATAAGAAATCTGTTTTGCTTCTCGTCCTCCGTTCGTAGAGGTTGATGTTCTTCACTGTCCGAGCTTCAATGAAGCTCTGATTTCCACTGATAACTCCTGTACCAAGTCTGAAGTAGCTGGATGGTGAAAGTAGTTCATGTCTGTGGAGTCGTTTTAGGAGGACAACCACTGATTAGTGGAACTACGACTCCTTCTGTACCTCCTGATTACTGCTGACACTGTGGTTCACTGAGTTTTAGTTGATCTTCCTGGATCCTTTTCCATCTTTGTGATGCCTTAGAATCAGGTTCTATTCCATGTGGAACCATGATGTAGACATAGATAGTCGCAGCCCAAAACTGAAACTTCTACTGTTCACAGCTCATTTTAGAACCATGTTCATGCTGTTAGACTGATTGGAAATCACAGGTGGAGTCACTTTGGTTGCGAGTTTCTACTTTGGGACCTGAATTTTTAATACGTTCCTTCTAAAGTTTTAGTTTTTGAGTATTCATAAGAGGAAAAACATGATAGTTAAACTTAGAAATAATACAGTGACCTAGAGGTGATAATATTTAGAATCATTTATTTGATATTTCTCAGCGGTGTTCTCATTTCTGTTGCTGACTAGAAGCTTCTCTGTTGTGGTTTTAATTTGTGTAATTTGTGGTTATTATTTTCTGGGGGACATCAGCAGAACGTGTTTTTATGAAGACGGAAAAAGTCAGTCCAGTTCTTACTCACAAGAGTTTAATGTAATTCAGGATCTGTGATTCAACAAGCAGTTTGTTAAGTCTTTGGTTTTAATTGAACCTTCATGTTTAAGGTTGTTTTCTGCACTTGGAGCGTCTCTTAGGTCCAGCGGAGACGTTTCTCGTCGCCACTGTGAGCTCGCATGAACACCCTGTAGAGGTTGTAATGGACGGTAATGTGTTTGAATCTGTGGGAGTCTCAGTAATGAAGCTTCAATCACAGCAGTAAAAGCGTTTCTCCAAACAGATTCCTGCTGTTCCTCCGCAGACGCTAATCACACCTCCGCTTTCTGAGCACCAGCAGCTCCTCGCTGTTTGTTTCTTTACGCTTTTTCAACATTTCTGCAAAAACAAACATCATAAGCAGCGGCTTTTTTTAATGTCCTGCATCGTGATGTTCATAGAAAAGCCAATAAAACCACAGCTCTGTGCTCCAGGATTGTGATTGAATCAACAGGAGAGACCTACAGGTGGTTTATCAACAGCTAAACTGTCACAAGTGACTGTTGAACAACTTTAAACCGTGACAACAAAAGGATGTAAACTACTATTGGCCCCACATTTAAGATGGTTTTCTCCTTCCTGTTGTCAAAACCCCTTCCACTGTGGGAAACGGCAACAACAACCACCACAAAAATTCACTAAACCACCATAAAAAAGATGCAGACTCACCAGGGAAAACACCACAAACAGATGTAAGGAAAATCCCCTTCAGGATGAGAAACAACCTCCATGCAGCAGCTTCAGCTCCGCCCTAGAAAGTTCTGACCGAGAGAGAAATACAAACACACCAGAGTCTTTTATTCTTTACAGTGCTGTGTCAGTGCTAGAGAATGGTTTGGATACGCAGTCCTAGGTTTGAGTTTGAGTCGGAGGATGTACAAAGAGACAGTATACTACCAGGAAGAGACGTTAAACCAACGCGATCAGATGCTAAATCACCAAGAAGAGGCACTAAACTATCACAATGAGACTCAAAGCCACCGCAAAGAGATGCTAAACCACCACAAAGAGCAATAAGAAACACAACGCAACCACTAAATCACCACAACGGTATGCAAAACCACCACAAGACCCAACACAACAAAGAAGAGAGGCTAAAACCCAGCAAAGAAATGGGAAACTACCACAAAAGGACACTAAACCACCACAAAGAGATGTTAAACCACCATGAAGAGACTCAAAACTACCAAGGGGAGGCTAAATTACAGCAAAGAGACACTAAACTGCCGCAAAATGATGCTAAATTGCATGAAAAGACACAAAACCACTGCAAAGAGATGCTAAACCACCAAGAAGTGATGCTAAACCGCCAAATAAGATGCTAAACTGCCATGAAGAGACACAAAACCACCACAAAGAGATACTAAACCACAAAGAAAAGATTCAAAACAACCACAAAGAGACACTAAACCACTTTAAATAGACGCTAAACGATTTTAATGAGAAACTTAACCACCACGAATATATGCTAAACTGCCGCGAAATGGCACTAAACCAACACGAAGAGATGCAAAACTACCACAAAGAGACACAAAATCAACTACAAAAAGACACCAAGCCACCAAGCGGAGACCCAAAATCACGACGAAGAGACGCCAAAAACTACTTTATCACCACTTGAAGACGCTAAACCACTCCAAAAAGGCACTACGCTACAAAAAAGAGGCTAAATTACCCCAGAGAGACACTAAACTGACACAAAATGACTCTAAACTGCACGAAAAGACATCAAACCACCACAAAGAGATGAAAACCACAATGACACGCTAAACCACCAACAGAAAAACTACAGAAAAAAATGCAAAGCTACTACGAAGAGACACAAAATCAATTACAAAAAGACAGCGAGTTGACAAAGAGTCACAAAACCAATACAAAGAAATGCAAAATCACCACATGACTACCCCAACAAGACGCTAAAACACTTCAAAAAGACACTACACTACCAAGAAGAGGCTAAATTACTGCAAAGAGACACTAAACTGCCACAAAATGATGCTAAACTGCACGAAAGGATGCCAAAACTCCATAAACTGATGGTAAATCTTTGTGAAATTATGCTAAACCACCGGATATGATGCTAAACTGCCATGAAGAGACACAAAAACCACCACAAAGAGACACAAAACACCACAAAGAGATGCTAAATCGTTTTGAAGAGAAACTGAAGCGCCGGGAAATTATGCCACAAAATGGCACTAAACCTACACGAAAAGATGCAAAACCACCACAAAGTGACATCAAATCAACTACAAAAAGACGACAAGACACAAAACCAATGTACAGAGACGTGAAACTATTGCAAAAAGATGCTAAACCAACACAAAGAGATGTTAAACCTACATGAAGAGATGCTAAGTCGTTACAAAGAGATGCTAAACATACATGAAAAGATGCTAAACCAACATGAAGAGATGCTAAACTACCACGAAATGACGCTAAACCTACACGAAAAGATGCTAAACCATCAAGAAGTGATGCTAAACCACTACAAAGAAATGCTAAACCACTATTAAGAGATGCTAAACCACCACAAAATGGCACTAAACCTACAGGAAGAGATGCTAAACCATCAAGAAGTGATGCTAAACCACTACAAAGAAATACTAAACCACCATTAAGAGATGCTAAACCACCACAAAATGGCACTAAACCTACAGGAAGAGATGCTAAACCAATATGAAGAGATGCTAAACCAACACGAAGTGATGCTAAACCTACAGGAAAAGATGCTAAACCAACACGAAGTGATGTTAAACCACCACGAAATGACACTAAACCAACATGAAAAGATGCTAAACCAACATGAAGAGATGCTAAACCACCAAAACGAATCAGGACACCACCACAAAGTGATGTTTTGTGCCACCTTGTAGCCGTTTTGAGTCTCTTTCCTTGTAGAAGCCACGCCCATCACCACACCTGGTAACCGTGGCAGCATCCCTGTAGCCTAGCAACCGTGGTTTTCCCATCTCAAGCTGCAGCAGCATCAGGGCCGAGGAGGCGGAGGAGGAGACTTCACTGGTCAGGAAGCTAACGGCTAGCGACAGGAAGCATTTCACACCTGTCTAACTCGGTTACCGCGGCGACAGCTCTGCGACTGGTTCAGCAGCTGGTTTCCGACAGCTGATTGGTTCAGCCTGTTGGTCCGAGTTAGAGGACGATAAAAGACGGAAGTCGTGGTTCTGCAACTTCAGATTTAATTCCAGTGTTTCTGCTCAGCGGATCTTATGATTCTCATGTCAGTTTATCAGAAATATTCAGGGAAATAAATAAACAAGTTCGATGTTCTCCGTTATAAATCAACCAGCGTCTGACAGAAGCAATAATCTGATCTCAAACACATTTAAACCGGCAGCAGATGAAGTCTGAGCAGCCACGAAAACAGGAAATAAACACATTCACGTCCTTTACTGACTCTAAATGGATGAAACTGTCTGTTCCCATCAGTCTGCACTCAATAAGAACTAAATGGTTTGAGAAACGTTTCCATGTTTATTAGAAACTGAAATCTCTGCTTCAGTTTAATAGAGTACAATCTGTTTAGATTTAGATATTGTGAGAGAAGTCGGGCAGCACAAAAATACACCAAATGACCACCAGCAGATGCAAAATAACCACAAAGAGATGCAAGATGACAAAAAAAGACACAGAATGACCACAAATGATACATACTGATCGCAAGGACATGCAAAATGACTGCGAAAAGGCTGAAAATTACTACAAATAGGTAGAAAATTAGCACAAAAAGGCAAGAAATGACTGCAGACGACACAAAATGACGACAAAATAACATACAAAGACCACAAAGAGACATAAAATGGCCACAAAGAGTCAAAATTTACCAAAAGGAGACATAAAATGACCATTGAAAGCTGTGAAATGACCATAAAGACACATTAAATTACCACAAAGACACACAAAATAACCACAAACAGATACAAAATGATCACAAATGATGTAAAATGAACACAACAGCAGTAAAATGACTAAAATTGGGTACAAAATGACCACAAAAAGAAGCAAAGTAACCACAAGTAGATGCAAAATCACCACAAAGAGACACAACACAACAAACAGGAGACACAACACGCCTGTCATTAAAGAACAAAACAAACTTTCTTACCTGCAGTCGCTTCTGTTGCATCGACGCTCAGTGAAGAGAAATCTTCAGTTCGACGTTACGCAAAAGCAGCATCGCAATTTAAGTTCTTGTTTGTTTGGAGGTTTTTCAGTTTGGACACGTTTATTCATCTCACACAGACACACAAAGACACACACAGTGACTGACCTGTTTCTGAACCAACATCTGAAGGTATTCGTCCTTCAATGGATCATCTTCAACAAGCATACACAAAGATCACAGTGAATGTGACACACAAATAGACACAAAATGAGCACAAATAGACACAAAATGAGCACAAATAGACACAAAATGACCACAAATAGACAAAAAAAACAATGCAAAGAGACACAAAATGATCAAAAAGAGACACGACCATGTTCTGGTGGTTCTGATGGCGGAACACTGGGAGCAGGTGTGTGGGGGGGGCGGGGACTCGATGTCAGGTGGGAGTCAGGTGATCAGACAGGAAGCATCAGTGAGGGACACCTGGTGGACAGGTGGAGAATGACAGGACCAGGATCAGGTTCTTTTCAGAACTTAACGGTTTCCTGTTTACCTGTTGGTCTCATCATCACCATGAAACTCTGATAGACACTCTTTGTGGTTGTTTTGTGTGTCTTTGTGGTTGTTTTGTGTCTCTTTGTGGTTGTTTTGTGTCTCTTTGTGGTTGTTTTGTGTCTCTTTATGGTAGCTTTGAGTCCGTTTGTGGTTGTTTTGTGTCTCTTTATGGTTGTTTTGTGTCTGTTTCCAGTCTTTTTGTTTCTTTTCGTCAATTTTGTGTCTCTTTGCGCTTGTTTGCATGTCTTTTTTTGGCAATTTTGTGTCTGTTTCGGGTGTTTTTGATTGTCTTTGTTGGCATTTTGAGTCTTTTTGAGGTTGTTTTGTGTCATTTTATGGTCATTTCATGTCATTGTTTATGTTTTTGTGATCAGTTTGTGTTTCTTTGTGTCCTTTCCATACAATTTTGTGGCATTTTTGGTGTGTTTTATGGTCTTTTTGTATTTATTTGTGATGTTGTTCTGTCCTTTTGTGGTCATTTTGTGTACATTTTTATGTTTTTGTCAGACTGTGTGTCCACGTACTTTTGGTGACTGTGTTTCTGTGTTTTGATGATAAACATGGAAATAAAAAGTCCTTCATTGGGATCAAAGGAAGACTCAGGGGGAGGCCCCGCCCCCCCGCTGGGCAGCCGGCCAATAAAACGCTTCGCCACGGGCTGGCCAATCAGATGCACCGCTGGAAACGAATGTGTCCGTCAGTCCGGACTAATCAATGAGCAGAAACTCAGCAGGCATCTGTCCGTCAAACTGCAGCTCAGCACATGAACCATGTGACCCCCCCACCGCTGCCCTGCGGGATTCTGGGAGATTCTGGTCACCGACAAGGACGAGACAAAATGACTGATGACACAAAGTTAGAGAGATGAGGAAGAAGGAGATGAGGAGGAATGAGATGAGAAGATGAGGAGATGAGATGAGGAGACGAGGAGGAAGGAGATGAGGAAGAAGGAGATGAGGAGGAATGAGATGAGAAGATGAGGAGATGAGATGAGGAGACGAGGAGGAAGGAGATGAAGAAGGAGATGAGGAGATGAGGAGATCAGCTGAGGAGACGAGGAGGAAGGAGATGAGGAGGAAGGAGATGAGGAGATGAGGATGGAGGAGATGAGGAGGGAGGAGATGAGGAGTAGTAGATGTGGAAGAAGGAGATGAGGAGGAATGAGATGAGAAGATGAGGACATGAGGAGACGAGGACGAAGGAGATGAGGAAGAAGGAGATGAGGAGATGAGATGAGGAGACGAGGAGGAAGGAGATGAGGAGATGAGGATGGAGGAGATGAGGAGGGAGGAGCTGAGGAGATGAGGGAACAAGGATATGAGGAGATGAGGATGGAGGAGATGAGGAGACGAGGAGATGAGGAGATGAGGATGGAGGAGATTAGGAGGGAGGAGATGAGGATGAAGGAGATGAGGAGGAAGGAGATGAGGAGATAAGGAAATGAGGAGATGAGGAGATGAGGACGAAGGAGATGAGGAAACCATGAGGAAGGAGATGAGGAGATGAGGAGGAAGGAGATGAGGAGATGAGGAGGAAGGATATGAGGAGATGAGGAGGAAGGAGATGAGGAGATGAGGAAACGAGGAGATGAGGAGAGAGGAGATGAGGAAGGAGATGAGGAGGAAGGAGATGAGGAAACAAGGAGATGAGAAGGAAGGAGATGAGAAGACGAGGAGATGAGGAGATGAGGAGGTGAGGAGACCAGGTCAGAACTAATAAATCTGCAGACTCTGAGGCAACAATAATAAATACTATTAATACAAACAACAACAACAAATATTATTGTAATAAACAAAAAACTACAACAATAATGAGCAGTATTATAAACAACAACAAAAGGCTATTGCAATAAATGACAACAACAATAATAAATATCAATAAATACTATCAATATAAACAACAACAAAATACAATTAAAATAAACAACAAAAATGATATATGCTATTAATGTAAATAACAATAACAATAAATACTATTAAAATGAACAACAACAACAATAACATCAATAATAACAACATTAACAACAATAATAACAACATTAACAAAAATAACAACAAAATAGAACAATAATAACAATAACAGCAATAATACAAACAACAACAACAAATGTCAATAACAACAGCAGTAAGAACAATAACAGCAATATCAACAAAACAATAACAATAATAATAACAATAATTCTAATAATAATGTTTAAAAGCTCCTCAGCAGGAATCAGAGCGACATCAGCTGACAGATTCACTCGTCACCGTGGAAACACAGAAAGACTGAAAGCAACCAACCAGCTGACAGAGAGAGATAACACACACACACACACACACACACACACACACACACACACACACACACACACACACACACACACACACACACACACACACACACACACACACACACACACACACACACACACACACACACACACACACACACACACACACACACACACACCTCCTCTGCTCCACCTGATAACGGTTTCATCTGTTTTCTATTATTTCTGATTTATTCCAGCTGCAGACGATTAGTTTCCTCCGTTTAACTTTCACTCAGTTAAACTAAAATCTTCCTTTTCTGCTGGTTTTTTAATTTCCGGATGTTTTCTGTCCGACTCTTATTGTTCACATTCAGACCTGAAATTAAAAATAAATCAGCTGAATCTGCCGGACTGCTCGTAAATTATTATCAGCTGCTGCTGCTTTCAGGGGAAATGAGTGTTTTTAAAGCTGACAAGTGGAAACTAAAGTTTGTCGTGGTTATCCTCTGTGTTTGTGTTGTGTTTACTCTCCGTTATCCTCTGTGTTTGTGTTGTGTTTGCTCTCTGTTATCCCCTGTGTTTGTGTTGTGTTTACTCTCCGTTATCCTCTGTGTTTGTGTTGTGTTTACTCTCCGTTATCCTCTGAATAAAATGTTTTCATCGGGGACAGTTAGAGGAGGAACTCCTGCTGAGACACTTTCACTTCTTCACTCTGCACTAAACAAACACCACCGAGTTCCACGAAGTCACCGCCAGAAACACGACTCCTGCTGGGAGATGGTCAACAACAACAACACAACAATAACAACAACAAGAACACAACAGCAACAAGAACAACACAACAACAGCAACAACAACACAACTCAGAGAGGAGCTGCCTGTAGGAGGAGCATCATTCAGATCTGGGGATAAAAACGCTGGATTTTAACTGTAATTCTTCCCTGTTTTTGCAAAGTTACAGAAAAAACATGTTTATTTACTCAGTAATACTAAGAGAAATCCTGTAATTTGTAATATTTTCATTAAATAAAAACACAGAGATTTTATATTATAAATAAAGATCAGCTCAACTTTGCAGAAAAACTGATAATTTAAACGATTCACTGACAATTTAAGTTCATTTTAATGTGAAATCTTTAAATCTTGATTTCGAAGTTTAATGTTTTCCAAGGTTTGTTAGAATACAACAATTACAGGGAGAAAAACACTTAAAAAATACAGTGAATCAATAAATAAAGACATAAATAAAATAATTTTTATTTTACAATTTATACAATTACACACACACATATATATATGTGTGTGTGTATATAATTGTAAATTGTAAATTTTAAAATTTTGTTAAACAAACAAAAAAACACACATTTTAAAAGAACTTATTATTCTTTGTAAAAATAATGTCCCCTTTAAATGTTATTTCATTATTTGTAGTTTTGGCCTGTTTTTTTTGTTATTTTTTGTTTGTTTTTGTTTTACATTCAACATGGAATTTATTACTCCACGTTAACGAATAACTTTCTTTGTATTTCTGTCAAATAACAGCAAATATTTGTAATATATTCAAATTCAACCTTATTTAACTGCAGTAAAAACTGTCTAACTGTACAGACAAAGGTTGTGAAGGAATGGATTAGCATTTATTTATTTATGTTAAAAAGTAGATTTTTAATGTGGACGTTATTTACACTTTTGGTCTGCTTTTTTGTTATTATTTTATTAACTTTACTATTGTTGAATTCTTAATATACTTTTTTTCCCTCTGAAATACAGTAAAACCAAAAAACTGCACATTTGTAGTCATATCTAGTAAATGAATGAACAGAAATAGACGTTAACCTGCTGCACTTTTACTGTTCACGCTGTGATACATCCCATAATTTTGATGCTAGATTGTCACCTGGATGGATGTGAAACTGATCTGGTGTCAGTCTTTAACAGGACTCAGGATGTCTCAGGATGAACTTTACCTTTATTAGACCTTTTTTGTTCACTATTATTCCTGAATAAAAATCATTAATTAATGAACGTTTTCAGTAAATCAAACGTTTACTGAAACTTCTAATTAAATCTGGAGAGAATCAGCAGAAAAAAACAGATTAAAACGAACAGAAACTTTAAGATACTGATGTTAAAACTGATCCTGTTTCCATCAGTTTGAGTGACGGCCGGCGGTGACCAATCCCAGGGTGTGTTTGGAGGAAGTGGGCGGGGCCTGGGCTTGTTTGGAGTCTGTCTGCTGGTTAATGAGTTCGGTCAATATTAGTTTTCTCTCTCTGCTCTCCATTAAAGCTTCATTAGATCCACAGAGCAAACAGGAAAAAGCTGCTGCTGTTTCCATTCAAACACTCCCACAGCTCCCAGTTAACGGACTAACTGGGATTTATGAGGACCAGGAGCTCACAGACAGAACAAACTGGAACCATTTCTGCAGTTCCAGTTAAAGCAGTGACATTTTTAAAGCAATATATGTTCTTATTAAACCTGCCTAAATAACCAATTCTATTTTAAAAATGTGATTATTTGCACATTTTCTGTATCTGTTGGTCATTTTAAATGAATTTGAAGCTCTATAATGTCCCCAAACAGGAACTAACAGGAATATTTGGTTAAAAAGGAACCATTAGTTTTATTTTTATTATCATCGCTGCCTTTTTAAAAAATTATTTATTAGAAATACTAAGTTATTAATAATACTTCAGCTCATTTAATTAATTTCATTTAAAGAGTTATTGTTTTGTAGCACAGTTACATAGATTGACTCAACCTGATTAAATTAAGTTGGACATAACCCTTAAAAATTAGTTGAATCAACTCTTCGAAATTATTCACTAGAAATACTTTCCATAATTTAAGTAACTTAATTTCACGTGGTATTTTTTGTTATTATTTGGATTATCTTAATTAAATCCCAGAAAGTATTTCCATGAGATTAAATATTTTCTTACAGTTTTAAGTGATTTTGTTGGATCAACTTATTTTGAGTTGAATCAACTTAATAGTGTAGTTTTTTAATGCTGTAAAATTAGTTGGCTCAACCTGATTAATTGAAATTGGGGCCAAACATTAGAAATAAGTTGAATCAGTCCTGATAAATTATTATTTATGTTCATTTAAATAGTTATTTTTCAGAGCCAGATAAATATATTAACATTTAAAAGTTATGATTTCTATTAACTTAATTAAACCATAGAAAGTATTTCCATTTGATTAAAATGGTTATTTGTTTAACATTAAGCACTTCTGTTGGATCTGCTTCATGTACTCGAATTAAATCAACTTCATTTTGTAATTTCATGTAAAAGTTTTAAAGCTAATTAACTTTAGTTGGACTCGACATTTAGACATAAGTTGAGTCAACACAAACACATTCATTTGGTCCAACAAAATCTGTGAATGCTGACAAAAAGTCATTCAATCATATGTTAAAATGTTTGTTTTTTTACATTCATTCAAAGTTATTTTTTGAGTGCAATAATTTCAGAATCTGTGTAGCAGCAAAGACTTTAGGTTAAATATTAGGCAGAAGATGTCAATAATTAATCCAAGAAAAGAAGTCGACACAAAACGTTCAGCACCAAATGTTGCCTAAAAGCAGATTTCTAGGTTTATAAATGCAGATATTTTATCTGTCACCAGTAAACAGCCACAAACGGAGCCACAAAACTTGACTGATTTCTCTCTTTAATTGATAATTACATGAATTAATCAGGTACACTGCAGCTCGCTGGCTGCTGATTGGTCCGTGCAGTCGCTCAGGTGAAGGCCAGCTGGTCAGGGATTGGTCGGTGCGTCCAGGGAGGGCGTGGCCTCAACTGGGAACAGGAATCAAGGACAGGTTTTAAAAACATTTATAAGAAAAAGGCCTTAATGGGTCCCACAGTGGGGAAATGTGCAGCAAACACGTAGAGAACA
The DNA here is from genome assembly GCA_027123335.1 of Amphiprion clarkii. NCBI lineage: Eukaryota > Metazoa > Chordata > Actinopteri > Pomacentridae > Amphiprion > Amphiprion clarkii. The sequence goes on from CM049575.1 coordinate 34,920,063, forward strand.
TCAGTATTTTTACTTTCTATGTAACGGGTTCTGTGTCTGGGTTCCTACCTGTGCAGGGTTCTAGCAGGACGTGAAGCCCTTCCAGTAGAAGTTCTTGCAGCCGGCTTTGCGGTCGCGTGGAGGGATGTTGTTGGGCGGGTCGACGGACCGCTCCAGGTTCATCCTCCCACCCGTTGCCATGGAGACGACCTCGGCCTCACGCTGGGACTCGGGTTCCGGCAAAGACATCTGAGCCAGCAGGTCCTCCACGGCACGTTTACTCCACTCCTGAGGAACGGAACAGTTCAGAACGTAGCGTAGCACAAGGTTAGAATGAACTAGAACTACGTGGAACCAGAATGAACTGTTTAGAACGGAGCCGAGTTCCAGTTATCATGATACAGAACACAGTTTAGCACCAGTTTAGAACATGTTAGAACAACATGGGCAGCCTGGGGTTGGTTAGAACAGCGTAGAACGGGATGTAGAACCAATGTAGAACTTTCTGGAACCAGTCTAAACTGTTTAGAATGGAGGTGAATTGCAGGTACAAAAATTTAGAGCAGATTAGAACAACGTGGCCTGTTTTGGGCCTTTCAGAACACAGTTTAGCACCACTGTAGAACAGCTTAGAACAACATGGGCAGCCTAGGATTGGTTAGAACAGTCTAGAACACGTTTTAGCACCAGTGTAGAACGTCTGAGGTCTAATAATACGAACAGTTTAGAACCAATCAGAACAGCAAGAACACAGTTTAGCACCACCGTAGAACAGTCTCTAATAGTATGGACAGCTTAGGACCGGTTAGAACAGTTTAGAACCAAGCTCAACACCCGTTTAGGACTGTTTGGGACAAGGAACAATCTTGAATTTAGAACAGTTAAAAACACTTTACAACAATACGGACACTTTCAAACCTTTCAGAGCATCTTAGAACCCAGTTTCGCACCATTTTAGAACAATTTAGAGGTAGTAAGAACTGTAGAACAGGTTAGAAGAGTTTAGATCTGAGTGTAGCACCAGATTAGGACTGTGTGGAACTAAGCAGAATGGTTTAGAATGGAGTTTAGTCCCACTTCTAATATTTTAGAACTATCTAGAACAATGTGGACAGAGTAGGACTGGCTAGAACTGTGTCAAACGGAGAATAGTTTCAGTTATAATAATTTAGAACAGTTTGGAACACAGTTTAGTCCCAGTTTAGAACCCTTTAGAACTGTGGAAACAGTCAGAACAGTCTAGAATGCAGTTAAAGCCCAGTTCTAATAATTTGGAACCGTTTGGAACAATGCAGAACAGAAAGAACTCTTCAGGAAATGTCCAACATTTTGACGTTGACCAAAAAAAGCGACTTTTTGAGTCACGTTTAAACTGACATGGTTCAAGTTGTGTTTTAGCTTCATGCTAAACAAACACATTTTCAGAAACTAGATGATGTTTTCTTCAAAATAAAAGCTCACAGATGCAGGTTGACCTCACACTTCTGATCATTTTAGTCATTTAGTTCACCAAGTAGACGAAAATTCCATAAAAACAGCTGGAAATGTTCTAGAACTCACTGATTAATACTGATTGTTATCTTGTTGGTTTAATCTAAAAGCAGAAACAGTAAAATCCATAATATTATTAAAGACACAAAGCGTCTTTTTGAACCAACGTCATCAGTGAACCTAAAACTAGAGCTGCAGCAACTAATCTGTAAGGCATTCAATGAAATTTAATCAACTGGCAAACATTTTAACAATGAATTAGTCACTCTGAGCAAGTTTTGAAGGCAAATATTCTAGATCTTGGTTCGGTTAAAGAACTACTGAGCTGAATATTTCCACCAGTTTGGTTGTTTCTGTCTGATATTGTGGATCTCCTTGTTTCTTTAAAGCTTCTTTCATAGAGGCTTTGGAACTTTGATCTGATCGGATTAATGCTAATTATTTCTCGTAAAAACAACCAGAGTTAATCAAAGTGCTGTTCGTGTTAGAAAACAGCCAACAAGAGCTGTAGTGATTAAATTAATCACCAACTAATGCGATGATTGGCTCGATTCTGAGATTGCAGCTTCCTAGAAGTGAAGAGTTTTTGGTTTTCTTGATAATAAACTGATTATCTTTGGACACACGTAGATGTTTGCCGCCTTGGACTTCGGGAAACATTTTTCACATTTCTGATGTTTTAGAGACCAAATGATTCAAATAATCTCCATATTAATCAACAGTGAACATAAGTGTTGCTGCAGCTCAGAGTCCCAGCAGATCGGTGGAGTCGGACGCCGGCCTCACCTGCGACAGGAGTCCGGCGCTCCGAGCTTTTTGCAGCAGCCGGTGGTGACGCAGCTCCAGGTCCAGGTCCTGGTTCTGGAACTGGTCCTGGTCTCTGTCGGGCTGAGACGAAACGCCGCACAGAACCAAGGCCATGAGAACCAAAACGGCGGGACAACGTGCGCACTGCATACCTGCAGAGAGACCAGAAACATGAGGCGACGCCATCAGAGGAACCAAAGCAAAGAAGAAGAAGAGAAGCTGAAGCTCCTACTGGAGGCTGGTCTGGTGTCTGCTGCTGGTCCTGGTCCTGGTCCTGGTTCTGGTTCTGGCTGGGCTCTGGTCCTGTGGGTGCTGCTCTTTTGAAGCCCGGCGCTCCTCCTCCGGCAGGTCATGTGACTCAGCGGTGATGATTGACAGCTGGTGGGCTGCGAGGCGATGAAGGAACGCCGACATCCAAGTTAAACAAACGTCCATTAGTCCTTATTGACTTTAAATGGAGTCTGAACAATAAAACAATGAAGCTATCAGCAGCGGCAGCAGCGCCTCGCAAATACAACGGCAGAATGTGGCGCTGAAGAGGACGGGAATTAACGGAGCGTTCAGAGGATTAGCAGACTTCATTAGCACTCGCTGATATCTCCATTAAACAAAGAGGCAGCAGTCGCCCACTCAACATTTAGTCAGAACAAACACGACTTTAATACCAGAAACACTTTAAAATGTTCTGCTGTGGGGAGGCAGAGTGGAAATGACATCAGGGAATCCCAGCAACACCGACGGCTGACTGAAGGCCTCACAGAGGGCAGAGATAACACTTCATTTAAGCTCCGACTATCAGTGGAAACACTTCAGACAACAGCAAAACCCAGTAGCTCATGTTTACACAGCAAAGAAAAGAAACTCAAGACAGTCGAAATATCTTGTAGGAGGATGAAGAATCTTGGTTTCTGCATCTTGTCTAGTTCGAAATGTAGTCGAACTTTATAGTGTTCAATCCATCCCCCAATAGACCAACCAGAGAAAACAGCTTTTTAATTTCATTTGTTGGTGGGTTTCAGTCCAACCACCAACATCCAAAACTCCGGTTGGTTCCTGCTGTAAAGAAGAGGTTCTGAAAAGTACAGCATAAAGTAAGTACAGCCCTGTGCTTTTAAGTTCAATGATTGGAATGCGATCACCTCTCAGTAACTGTAGTACATCAAAGTCAAACAGTATTTCCTCCCGTGAACAATGAAAAACAGATACTTAATAAAGACTACGCTGAAGATTCAGCCCCAAAAGTAGAAACCTGTCCACCTGTGATTTCCAGTCATCCTACCTGCATGAACACGGTTCTAAAAGGAGCTGTGAACAGCAGAAAGTTCTCCGGTGTTGACCTATGGGTGCACTAGGAATCTGACTCGGTTAGTTGCAGTAGCTAGCAACAGCTACAGACAGTAAAAGAACAAATATACGAATCCAAATCTGAGATATTCTACATACAAAATGCTACAAGGGAAGTAAGTGTAAATCCTATGTCTACATCATGGCTCCACATGGAAAAGAACGAAGAAAAATCTGATTGTGAGACTTCAGAAAGATGGGAAAGGATCCAGTATTATTTTGTAACTTTTTAAAAAAAATTTCACAACTTGACATTTATTTCAGGATTTATTTCACAGCTTTATTAATTTACAAAACAAGTAAACACGGCTATGAAATACATCCGTAAATAAATAAATAAATAAGGCAAAAAATATATAAATATACATGACCATACATTTTTAATTTTATTTTTATTTTTGAGTTTTCATTTTTTATTTCGTAACTCGGCATTTATTTATTTCATGATTTATTTCACAATTTTGCTTCTTTAATTTATTGAAATATTTGGTTAATTATGTGTGTTTTTATATTGAAGAAAGGATCTTTTTCGTTAAAAAACACAATCTACAGTTATAAGTTTTTTAAAAATGAACATTTTAAACTCAAATTTCTAACAGTTTTTTGCCTTTTTTTGTGTCCCAATCTATGATAGTAGCTCCCTGATTTTCCCCCCTATATTTGTTATCTGTAAATGATATTTTTCTCCCATATAATTAAGTACGGCAGCAGCAAAATGACTTTTAAATCTTTAAATCTTTGACTTGAATGCATTAATTAATGATATATTCACTCACCAGCCAATTTATTAAAATCTAAAACACAGCAGCTCTGTTCAACCTTTACAGAACTTCTGCGTTTTCAGTTTTTGTTGTTAAAAATGTGAACATTCTGTTTATTATTATTCATTATCTGCTGACCTGTCAGGTGTGACGTTGGCTACAGCGCCCCCTGCAGTTGTTCCCGTTGACCTGCGACCTCCTCCCAGTCTGCAGCTGATTATCAGTCCTGCTGCTCTGACGCCGTTCTGGTCGGATTCATGACAGAACGTTTGTTCTCCGCAGAGCGAAACACGAAAAGGTCAAAAACTGCATGACGACGATCAGCAGGACAAAAGATTCACGTCTCCTAGAGGTCATTCGCTGTTGTTTGAAAGTGTTTTTCTTTCTCTTTGTGGTTTAATGTGATTTTCTGTCCTGTTTTGGTCATTTTCCATGTCTTTGTGGTCATTTTTGTGTCTCTTTGTGGTCATTTTATTTCCTTTTCCAGTCATTTTGTGCTTCTGTCTGTTCAGTAAATGTTTCATGGATCAAACTGGCGTCGGATTCGTCTTTAAACGTCTCCAATCGCTCGCGTTTGACGGATTGAAAAACGACTTTCACTGTTTATCTTCCTGAGCGTCTCGCAGATTTTCGTCTCTCTGAATTTTTAATCTGTGCAAACATTTTTCACCTTCATCAACGTCTTGGTTGCTTCTCCGGATGCTAATAAACAGGACATTAGCGGCAGCTGGTTGCCGCGGTAACACATTAACAGCAGGCAGCCGTCGCCAAGGAGCCGCCGGCATGAACACACACACACACACACACGCACACGCACACACAAACACGCACGCACGCACACGCACGCACACACACACACACACACACACACACACACACACACACACACACACACACACACACACACACACACACGCAGGGGGTCATGATGGGAAGGCGGTGACATCACGCTTCCTCCGTGTGATGCGTACACTTTTTGTTTCCACACTGAGTCACTGAGTGAAGTCACACAAAACATGCAGATTTCTGGAAACTGAGTTGGGGTTTTTAATGCGGAGCGAAGCGTTCACATCACGAAGAACCCGAGGAACACCTGAACGCATCGCCGGCTGGAATAAAAGGGAAAGCTCCGACGCGATTGGATGATGAGATTTAATGAATCAAACTGTGGTCCTGCTGCTTTCATTTAGTTTCCCCCACTGAGGGACATTAATCGGACAATAATCTGATCTCGGCGTTCACATGACAAACTGTTATTACAGCGCAGAACATCCTGCAGACATCCTGAGAGAAGTTATTAGCTGCAAACTAAACACCATCATTAGTCACTGCAGGTACAGTCGGCCAAAAGTATCTGGACAGCGAAGCGGTGGGCGTGAAGGGAAGCAATCTGGGTGTGACTTTCAGCTTTATTTCAAGAGGTTTCACTTAAATATTGCATTAAACACGTCGGATTTACAGCCATTTGTTTCACACGATCAAAAGTAACCGGACACACTAACATTAGTTTTAATCTACAAAAACCGCATCACCGTCCAAAAACTTATGGCCTCAATGTCACAGAGCCAAGAATCAAGTTCTTTTCTTTCATAAAGGCAACTTTGTGTTATTCAGAAATGACAAAGACACGCAAAAGAACCACAAAGAGACGCACAAAATGACGATGAAGGAAGTTAAAAAGACCACGAAGAGGCAGAATGAATGCAAAGATACAGAAAAGAACGACAAAGAGACGCAAAACAACAACAAAAACACAAAAAATGACCACAAAGAGACAGAAAGCAACTAAAAAGAGACACAAAACTACAAGGAGACAAAAAACATCCAGAAAGACACAAAACAACAACAAACAGTTTCAAAACAACCACAAAGAGACCCAAAACAACCACAAAAAGACACAAAAAAACCTACAAAGAGACAGAAAGTAACTAAAGAGAGACACAAAGCAACCACCAACTGACAAAAAATAACATTAAAGAGACAAAGAACAACCAGAGACACACAACAACCACAAAAAGACACAAAAAACTTCAGAGACAGAAAGCAACTGAAAAAAGACACAAAACATCCAATAACAGACAACAAATAACCACAAGGAGACAAAAAAACAGCCACAAAAACACAAAACAACAACAGACACAAAACGACGACAATGAGACAAAAACACCAACAAAAAACACAATATGACCAGAAAAACACAAAACAACCACAACTACAAAGAGACAGAAAGAAACTGAAAAGAGATGCAAAACATCCACCAACAGACAAAAAATAACCACAAAGATTTAAAACGACAACAAAACAATGCAAAACAACCGCAAAGAGACAAAAAACCACAAAGACACAAAACAACAAGAAAACGACATAAATGGACCCCATAAACACTCAAAAAACCACAAGGAGACACACAAAAATGGAAAAAGGCACAAAATGGTGACAAAGATAGACAAAAACACAACCTCCAAAACCCCCAACAGACAAAAACACAACCACAAAGACGTAAAACAACAACGAAAAGATACAAAACATCCACAGAGACAAAAACACCAACAAAAAAAACACAAAACAACCACAAAGAGAAAAATCCATCACAAAAAGACACAAAACAACCACAATGAGACAAAAACAGCAACAAAAAACACAAAATGATCACAAAAACACACAAAACAACCACAGAGACACAACAGAACCAGAGAGTTTTTAAACAGAAGTTGATTCCACCATTAAAGGGGCGTGTCACTAACAAACAGCCAATCACAGCGTTTCTCACTTTGTCTCCACAAAGTGAAATCTTTAGCTTCGACTCGTCATAGATATTAGATTAGAAACTGTTTAGATCAGTTCACCGTACGGCTTCTTCTCCACGGCAACAGCAGCCGAGGCTCATGGGTAACGTAGTACGGCCGGGACAGAGCCACAGAGTATGTGTCTGGCAGTAACACACGGTCATCAGTCGTGTTTGCAGTAGCAGTATTTACAGCAGCTTCATGCAGACTCTACAGCGGCTGATCAGGTCTCCTGGAAGGTTTCCTCGGTCGGTCTGTGGCCTTGGTTTGCTGCAGGACGACACACAGAGACGTTGTAGTTGGACTGAAGTACAGGTGGAGTTTACCTGGTAAAGCTCTGGTTAAAGAGAAGACGCTGCCCTCTGCTGGCCGCTCTGAGGACTACAGCTGATCTCCATTAACCTGGTGGAACCTGAATGTTTAGTCTGCTGTTGCTGCTTCCAGAAGACAACAGATGAAGACGTGCTCTTATAATTGACACAATGGCTAAAAATATTTGATTACTGGCAGAAATTTAAGATAAAAAGATAAAAACCCAAATAAATTCAATAAAGAAGGAGCTGCTGTGTTCCTGAAGATAAAGGCGTTTGTTGTAAAGAGATAAAGACGTTGTACACTTTAATGTGCATGCGGGTGTTTTGTTGTAATTTTGTACGTTTATGACACGATGTGTACCTCAATATGTATGTTGATGATGATGTTGTATACTTGCGTGTATTATGTACCTGAACATGTGTACCTCAATATGTTGATGATACTGTTCTGTTTTGTTGTAATTTAGTATGTTTACGACACTATGTGTACCTTAATACGTTGATGATACCGTTCTATACTTAAATGTATTGTGTACCTGAATATGTTGATGATACTGTTGTGTTTTGTTGTAATTACGTATGTTTATGAGACTATATGTACCTCGATATGTTGACGGTACTGTTGTGTTTTGTTGTAATTTATGTAATTTAGTACGTCTATGACACATTGTGTGCCTCAATATGTTGACGATAGTGTTCTATATTTAAGTGTATTGTGTACCTGAATATGTTGATGATACTGTTGTGTTTTGTTGTAAATAAGTATGTTTATGACACTGTGTACCTCAATATGTTGACAATACTGTTCTATATTTAAGTGTATAGTTTACCAGAACATGTGTACCTCAATATGTTGATGATTCTGTTATATACTTAATGTATTGTGCACCTCAATATATTGACAATAAGTTTGTGTTTTGTTGTAATTAGGATGTTTGACACTATGTGTAGATCAAAATGTTGACAATACTGTGGTATACTTAACTGTATGGTGTGCCTCAATATGTTGACAATACTGTTGTGTTTTGTTGTAATTTAGTATGTTTATGACACTAAGTGTACCTCAATATGTTGATGATACTGTTGTGTATCTGACAATACTATGGACCTGAACATGTTGACAGTACTGTTGTGTAACTCAATATATTGCATACATTGACATGTTGATAATACTATTATACACTTGAATGTGTTGAATCCCTCTGTATGCTCTTGTAGACCTGAACATGCCGTGTACGTTGATATACTGAAGATATTGTTGGATACCTGAATGTATTAAGTACCTGGACATGTTGGATACCTGACCAATCTGCATGTCTCCGTATGTTGATGATACTGTGGTATACCTGAATGTGTTGCATACTTCTACAGTCGCGTACCTCGATATGTTGGCAATACTTTCGTATACTTGAACATGTTGTGTACCTCGATATGTTGACGATACTGTTTTATAACTGAAGACTCTGTGAAGATATTACATACTTTGATATGTTGAGAATACTGTAGTATACTCGAGTGTATTAAGCAGTCTGTCCAGGATTTCATGGGCGGTTTTCAAGGTTGTTGCAGCCGAAAATGCCTGAATTCTAAAAAATTGCAATGTAAGTTGCGATGTTTTAAGCTTATTTGTTGCGATGAAATTGCGTGAGACAGTGACAATTGCTAAAAAGTTGCATTTTTTTCAGCTTCTAGGATATGTTTCAACATTGTAATTTACAATATTTATTCCGAAATTAATTCTTTAATGCTCCAACCCATTTACACAAAAGCTGTCACACCATGGTGGGAAATTAGCAGCAGCCAGATACTGGTTTTACATGAAGTAGTTGGTAGATTTAAGGCACAAAATGAAAATTTACTATTGAATTAATCACATTTGGACATACCTGTCAGTGGCTTAAAAAGTTAATTTCATTTCCTGGCACACACATATTCACACATGCTCACGGCTTTTCATGTCAATTATCAAGAAAAGCACTCAGAGCGCAGTACTCCACCAAGACTGTTCATTACCTGAGCTTGAGCTGACCACAGGTGTGTGTTATGCATGTGCACATTCCGAATTGCGTGACCTAAATATGTAGCGGGCGACAGGAATTGATGTGACTCAGAAACACCCCCACAATGTAATCAATTGTTCCTTGTATCATTTCTGATACGTCCACAGCAGTGGATCTGTAGTAGGATCGCAATGATGTGATCATCAGCAGGCAACTGACGTAGTGTTCACTTGTCATGGTTACCGTGCCCCTATCAGATGCTGTGCCGCTATCTCAATGGGAAATACTTAACAAATCCGTGGATCCAGACTTTAAGCCGCATCACTGCCAAAATCTAATCACTTGGTCCTTGTGTCATTTCTGACCTTTCCTGAAAATTCCATCCAAATCCCTTAGTCTGTTTTTGAGTAATGTTGCTAACAGAGGAATGATTCACATACACCGATAATCACATAACTCCGCCTCGTTCCTTTGCAGAGAAATGAATCTAACTTCCCTTCATTCTTTCAGTGCTCCAACAGATCTGGATGCAACAGTTTCAATCACAGTGATTTATCTGGTCTGTGGTCTGCTCGTTTCAGGCATAAATCGATGATTTTTATTTTTATTTTCTTTGTATTCCACCACAATATTGCACGGGTGTAAACAACTTACTTCCGCTTTGGTGAAGAACATCAGGGAATTAATTGTTTTTCATGGTCTTCAGCAGTAATTTTTGTTGGTAAATGAGAGACATTAGAATGGGACATGTCTGCTTCTTCAAACCAAAAACAAGGAAGTGAATTCAGTGACATACATGCAATATGTATGCGCTGGGGAGTGCTATGATTGGTGGAACTCATGGGAGGCGGGCCAAAGTTGCGGAAAAGTTGCGGTGATTGGACAAAATTGCAAGGTTGCGCAAAATTCACGGAGATTGGTTGAATTCACGTGAATTTGCGCGATCGCAACATCGTGAATTGCTGGAGGGACTGATTAAGGAACTGAACATTTGCATACCTAAAGACGTTACGTACCTCGATATGCTGACAATACTGTTGTATACCTGAACAAACTGCCAACTTGAAATTGTTATATCACACAAAAGTGTTTCATACCTGAATGTTTCACACAATTGTGCTTCATAGCATAGTTAAAGGTGTTTTGTAACTGGATATGTAAGTGAAAGTGTTGCACACCACAGTAATAAACGAGTCGAAAATGGTATTTTGAACCTAGACGGGTCATTTAATGTGTTTTGTACCCAAACAAGGTAATAAATGAATCGAAAATGATATTTTGAATTTCAACACAGGAATAAACGAGTCATTTAAGATGTTTTGTTCTTGAACACAGCAATAAACAGGTCATTTAAGGTGTTTCATACTTGAACTAAATAATAAACGAGTCATTACAGCTGTTTTATACCTGAACATATCAATAAACAAGTGATTGAATGTGTTTTGTACCTGAATATAGTAATAAACGAGATATTTAAGGTGTTTTGTACCTAAAAACAGTTCAAACTAAGTCATTAAAGGAGTTTTGAACCTGAACACAGCAATAAAGGAGTCATTTAAGGTGCTTCGTACTTGAACACAGTAATAAACGAGCCACTACTGGTGTTTTATACCTGAACATAGTAATAACGGAGTCATTTAAGGTGTTTCGTACCTGAACTTGGTAATAAACACATCAATACAAGTGTTTTGCACTTGAACAGAGTGATAAACAAGTCATTAAAACTGTTTTTGTCTCGAACAAGGGGATAAATAAGTCATTGAAGGTGCTTAGTATCTGAAAACAGTCTCTACAGATACACGTACCTGAACATGTCGGCGGGGTTGAGGGCAGCCAGCCAGTAGCTGTAGGAGTCGGTGTAGTAGTTGCAGGTTCCTCTGCCGTGACACTCGATGAAGGGAATCTTCCGGAAGTTTTCCAGACAGGATCCAGGCGATGCCAGCGGTTGACCCGAACCTTCAGCCCCGACTCCGGTTTCCTGGAGACCGACAGAACCAACAGTCAAAGCAACCACAAGTCGATACTTCTGAAGGCTTTTATTTTGACAGAACGTCTGCTCACCATGACGAAGGAGAATCCAGACCAGAGCGAGTCCCATCCAGAGGGACAGTCTGGGATAAATCTGGTCTGACTGTGGATAGCGATCACGTTGGCTCTGGCTTCACAAACAGAACACCTGCAACACAACAAACGCACAAACCTTCAACACACGGCAACACACATGCTGACGACAAGCACATTTTCAAACTTGTGGTTGTTTTGTGTCTTTTTGCAACTGTTTTGTATTAGTTTTACGAGTTTTGAGTCTCTTGTTTGTGCTTCTTTGCGGTAAGTTTAGTTCTCTTTGTAGTCATTTTGCATGTTTTTGTGGATGATTTTTATGGTTTTTCAGTTGTTCTGAGACTCTTTGAGGTCATTTTATTTGTTTTCTTTACTGGTTTTACGTCTCTTGAGAGGTTTTGTATATCTTTGTCGTCATTTTGTACCTTTCCTTGGAATTTCTGTGTATCTTTGAGTGGTTTTGAGTCTCTTTACGGCCTTCAATGTCCTGTTGCGGTTATACTTAGTCTGTTTTTAGCTGTTTCGCATGTCTTTATGGTCATTTTGTGTCTGTGTGGCCATTTTGTGTGTCTTTATAGCTGTTTTGGTAGAATTGCTGTTGCTTTTTAAATCATTTTTAAGAATCTTTTATCTTTTTGTGTTTTTTTGTGTCATTTTTAGGAATTTTGAGTCTTTTTTAGTGCTTCTTTGCGGTGATTTTAGGTCTCTTTGTGGCCATTTTGTATGTTTTTGTGACTAATGTGTATGGTTTTTCAGTTGTTCTGGGACTCTTTGAGGTCATTTTGTTTGATTTCTTTATTGCTTTTAAGTCGCTTGAGTGGTTTTGTGTGTCTTTGTAATCATTTTGTACCTTTCATAGTCATTTTTGTGTATTTTGCACTGTTTTTTAGTGGTTTTGAGTCTCTTAGGGCCTTCGATGTCGTGTTGTTATATTTTTCATCTTTTTAGTTGTTTTGTGTGTCTTTATGGTAATTTTATGTCTGTTTGTAGCTGTTTTGTGTCTTGTGGTCTTGAGTGGTTTTGTGTTTCTCAGTGGTCATCTGTGTGTTTTAGTTGTTTTCAGTATCTTTTGGTTGATTTTTGTCTTTTTGTGGCTATTCTGTGCAGGTTTGCTGCTGTTTTTACATCTTTTTAGGCAATTTGTGTATTTCTGTAGTCATTTTGAGCCTGTTTGTGATCATTTATGACTTTTGTAGAGCTTTTTAGTCTCTTTCTGCGACAGTTTGAGATGCAAGATGAGAACAAATGTGTGCATTTGTGTTACCGGCCGATGTGGTTCCTCAGCGACTCTTCGGAGATGAATGGCAGGTCGGTGGGCAGCTGGTCATTGGTGGACAGCCAATAGGAGTAGTCATTGCGGGAGGCGTAGCGGCAGGTTTCGTCGGTGCTGCAGAACAGGAAGGGCATAGTGCTGAACCGAGGGAGGCAGCTGCCCAACGTACCTGCAGAGAAACACACTTCATCACCATCTAACCTTTAATAAAGAGTGAATCTGTCAGCGTCAGAGGGCTGCTGGTACCGAGGTCCTGGCCGTGAGCTCGGTTGTTCCCGTTGATGAACAGCAGCGAGTATCCACTGTATAGGAGCGACGATCCTTCAGGGCATTGTGGGACGTACAGTTCCTGGCTGTGTTTGGTGAACAGGAAGCCGGTCTTCCTGGTTGGTGTCTCGCAGCCGCCCGGCTGACCAGGAAGTCCTTTAGCTCCGGTTGGACCACGAAAACCTTCTCGACCTGCAGACACAGAGTCAGCAGTAGACAATGGCATCAATGTGCAGCGTTTAACAGTGTAAACAGATCAAATAAATACATTAGGAGACCCAGTGTGAGATCATCTGAGGTGAACCCAGGAAGCTTTAAGGCGCTCAAATAAAAAACTGACCAGATTTTTAGATGAGATGGCAGAAAAATCCAAAACAAACAACTTTCAAAGTGACACTAACTGATGAAACGACACAATGATCAGTGATGTGAACTGTAAAATTGTTACTCTTTCTTTATATTTCCATAATATTAATATTTTGAAGGACTGAAATGCCATAAAGCCACAAATCATCACACTGTAGAAGCTGGAACCAACAGTTTGGCATTTTTGTCTTCAAGATGGACAAACTGTTCATGTTATGTGTCAGAAGATCGCATTGTGTTAGTAGGAAACATAGATCCATCACTATATAAACGCTTACAGGTACCTTATGGGGACACAATCCCACACTTGCTTGAAAACATGGCACTTTTTTTCCATTTTCAAGAGTCAGCAGTTGAAAATGTGCCCTCTGCTGGGAGCATTCATTAAACCAATATAGTGTAGGAAAAGGTAGAAAGATTCTTTTGTATATAAGCTAAGAACCAAGACAACTATTTGGCAAAAATGTGCAAAAGTCATGAATTCTGAGATGTAGAAAAACACAAAATTGGTTGGAGTGTCAATATTTGTCGGATGTCATATAGTCAAGTCATTTTAAGGTGCTTTTGCCCTGAATTTGGTATCCTCGTATGCAGATGATATTGTGTTCTATGTCAGAATATTGCATTGTGTTAGTCAGAAATATGGATATATAAGCACTGACAGGAACTTTCTGGGGACACAATACCACCCTGGTTTCACAATTTACCAGTTTTTCCATTTCTAAATCTAAAAATTACAGTGTTGTCATTTTGGACAATTTTAAGTCCCTTTGGATGAGCTTAAAGTCATTTTGGACAAATTTTACAAATTTTGAACATGTTTCAAGTAATTTTGGACAAATATTGAACCATTTTGGACAATTTTTTGGACACATTTTGAATTGTTTTGATAAGTTTCAAATCAAAATGTCTAAAAATTGGAACCTTGTTGTGTCACACTTGTCGCACATCAGATTCCACTGATGTTAGAGCCTCAAAAGTTGGTGAAATGTCGACTCTATATGGATCCATCCATATATATATATATATATATATATATATATATATATATATATATATATATATATATATATATATATATATATATATATATATATATATATATCAATCATACACTTACAGGAACTTTCTGTGGACACAGTACCACCTTAAATAGAAAATTTTGCACTTTTTTCAAGGACCAATATTTAAAAATGTGATCTCTAATGGAGCCTTCTATAATTTAGATCTGTAGGAAACCAATCTGTCTGAGTCCTCACCAAATTTCATGACTGTGAGATTTAAATTTCTGGAGATATTTGATGCTTAAAGCTAAGTTTTTTGATTTCTGTCTGAATTAACCAGCAGCGATGTTAGTTTAGTGTTTCTGTTTCAACAGTAGATCAGATTTCTCACCAATCGGTCCGGGGAATCCTCGGTCTCCTTTATCTCCTTTCAGTCCAGGTCGACCTCGTTGTCCTTTTCTACCAGTTTTACCATCGAAGCCTCGAGAACCTGCAGTCACGAAACACAGCAATGCTTCAAAAATGCACATTTGTTGCATTTTTACACATAATTTACATCCTTAAATGGTTTTAACATTACATATTTTTTCACATTTCCATACCCTGTATATTTTTTAGGTTACATAATACAATATTGTATTACCTCTTTTTATGACCAAGTTTTTGGTATGTTTTAGCACGCTTTAAAAAGAAAAATATTTTTTTTTTAAATTTTAAATTTGTCAGCAAGCTTCCAGAAAAATAAAATAAAATAAAAAACGGCAGAATATTGCAACTTTAAAAAAAAACTGTGAAAATAACTGGAAATATCTTTAAGATCATTAGATTTGAGCTGATTTAAATCAATTGAATAATTACAATTTTTTTGATGTTGAAATTATTTAGAATTTATACTTTTTTCTTTGATATAGTGAGATATTATCTATAATTTAAAAAAAGAGGAAAACAAATCTCCAAAACGACAATTTAAAAAAGTGATCCAGCATTTTTCAGTTCTTAATATAAATAATGTTCGTTTCAAATAACAGTAGATATCTGTACAAATAATGATATTTTTGATAATTTAAATGCAGTACATGCATTTTATATTGCAGAATGTTTGTAGAAGAAAAAAAATACTTTTAAAGTGGACTTAATTTACAGTTTTGTACAGTTAACATGTAAATTAAGCCTCTATTCCCTGTGATCTTACTAGATATGAATAAAGCTACAAACTAGACAAATTTGTTTTCAAGAAGATGCAATTTACCAGTCACGCACTGAAAAACAACAAAGTCTGATTTATAAAAATATTGACATTTGATGTAGGAATTATTTACAGTTTGACCTTTTTTTTGTTTTTTGTTTTTTTTACAGTTAACATGTAAATTAATACCATTTCAAGTATTTAAATAGAGAAAAGAATAGTTTAATTTTACAGTCACACATTGTAAAAGAACAAATTACTATTTATAAAATTCCAAACATTTGATGTGGACATTATTTACAATTTTTATTTATTTTTAACAATCAACATTATTATATCTTCAGTAATTTTAATAGTTATCTGTGAGGTAACAAAACTGAAAAATCTGTAAAACAACATTAAATTTACAGTTAAAGTAGAAAAAACTACATTTTTTTAAAGGGTACTCCTTTAAGAAATCAGGTTTTGCAACATATATGTCTAAAAACTACAATACCCATGATCCTCTGGTGTGGTTGTCCTGGAGACGAAGCCATTGGATGCCTGAATCAAAAATCTTCACTGTTCTAATGAAACTGATTTTACAGGTCTGTGATTGGACGTTTCCTGCCAAGGTGCACTCTGGGAGCTGTAGTTAACTCCTCACCTTTAGGTCCAGGTGCCCCAGCGCCCCCTGGTGGTCCTCTTCGTCCCGGCGGTCCCGGATCTCCAGGTGAGCCTTTTTCTCCTGGACACAGCTCCACCTTCCGGGTCACGTCCTTCCCTCGCGGTCCTGCAGGGGGCAGCGGTCAGCATCAATCAGCAGCGCTCAGGTGTGTTACTCAGGTAAGTGTGATGTCACTCAGTTACCTGTCCTCCCAGGTGGTCCCGGGCATCCCCGAGGGCCGCAGGGTCCCGGAGGTCCCTCGTCCCCCTTCAGACCTGGAACACAAACAGAGGAGCAGCTCAGAGAAGGTGTAGTTGTTTGTGTCTCTTTGCGGTTGTTTTGTGTTTCTTTGTGCTGGCTTTGTGTTGTTGTGTTTGCTTTTAGTGGTTATTTTTTGTCTTTTTGTGGTTGTTTTGTGTCTTTGTAGTTAAAATGTGTCTTGTGGTGGTTTTGTGTTTCTTTGTGGTCATTTTGTGTCTCTACAGTTGTTTTGTGGTTGTTTTGTGTATTTTGTGGTTGCTTTGTGTCTCTTTGCAGTCATTTTGTGTTTCTTTGTGCTGGCTTTGTGTTGTTGTGTTTGCTTTTAGTGGTTATTTTTTTGTCTTGTTGTGATTTTGTGTTTCTTTGTGGTCATTTGTGGCCATATTGACGACAACTTAACATTCTGGAACCAATAGTTGAATTTATTGAAATTGATTTTGCTAATGTGTGATGTGTTTTTTCTTACCAGAAGGTCCTTTGGTACCGAGTGGTCCTCTCAGGCCTTTCTGTCCAGGTGGACCCGGTAGTCCATCTCTGCCCTGTAAACAACAACAACAACAACAACAGCTGTAATAAACACTCACAGGTGCGTCCGAAGCTGAAACCTCTCAGTTTAACCAGGTAGCACATGTAGTTACCACACAGCCTCGGTGTCCAGGGTCTCCGACGCAACCAGGTGGTCCTGGGTTACCTTTTGGTCCTTGACATCCTTTATCTCCTTTACAGCCTGGACCAGGAGGACCAGGAGGACCAAAACTACCAGGAGGACCTGCAGACAGACACACACTATTTCTATCTTTACATACAGAGAAGAAATCCAGCTTACCTGTTAACTGATGACAATACCGATTTGAGATGGACTAAAACCAAATAACATGGTTTTGTTTCTGGTACAATAACTGAAAAATGTGGGTTTTTTTGGGTTGTTTTGCGCCTCTTTGTAGTGTTTTGTGTTTTACCATTGTAAACAGATACAAAACAACTACAAGGTGCCAGGCTGGCAGCTGCCAGTCCTAGATAATGCCCTCTCCCTCTTTGCTCCGCCTCTTTTTCCTTTTTAGGTTTGTCAGCAGTGCAGTTGCAGCGGCAGGTGTCTCTCATTGACGATCATCATCAGCTGGTGCAGGAGCAGGTGGAGATTTGCCAATCAAGCTCCACTCTCGCCACAATATAACCAGAAGCCACTCACCTCTCAGTCAGTACTGAGTTTTGAATGTTACTTCAGCCACAGTTCCAAGTTCTCGTTCTCCTGGTAACTCTGTTTGTCCTCCTTCGTTTCATTCCCGGTTCCACCTGCTTCAATTCATCCTGGTTTCTTTGTCACCTCCAGTATCCTGTTCTGTTCAGCGTTCTGGAAATACTCACCTGTGCCATTTTCCTCCATCCTGGCGTCCATCCACATTCACCTGTCGCTGCAACTCGCCATTCATCATCCAGACTCAAAACCATCCGTCTAGATCCACCTGCCGCTTACAGTCATGAGCCCAGTCCCAGCATCTTGTTTAGTATTCATGAGTTTTTGTCCTAGAAATCTGAATTTAGCTTAGTTTATTAGAGTAGCTGTTCTTGAATTTTCAGTTGAGTCTTGTAATAATCTTGTGTCCCAAATCAAGTTCAGAATTCTTGAGTTTCTGATTTTGTACCTAGTATCTAGTGTATTTGTGAATTGTAGATTTTGAATCTGGTTTTAGTTCCTAGACTTGGTTTTACGTTAGAAACGATCTTCCAAGTAGTCTCGGTTATTGTTGACTTTCTTTCAGCCTTCCTAGTTGTAGCTTCGCCTTAAGTTGAGCCTTTTTGTGTTTTTGTTCTTTATATTAGTGAAGCTTTCTTGCCTGGGTGTTACCCAACATGAGTCAGTGTATTTGAGTTTTGGTGTTAGTCCTCCCCGGCTCTCGTAGTCGCCAGAATGTTATCAGAAGGCTTATGTTTATTTCCGGTTTGTAGTATCTCTTGTAGAAGATCTTAGTTTTCGTCTTGTAACTATTTTGAGATTCTGTAAATAAAACTGCCTTTTTGCATTAAAACCTGCCTATTCATTTTCTGCGCCTGAGCCTCCTGGACAATCATAACACAAGGAGACACAAAGTGACCAGAAACTGATGCAAAAACAATGAAAAAAGACAAAACAACCACAAAGACATACAAAATTATCTAAAAAAAAAACAAACAAAAAAAAACGAGAAAACAAAAAAGGTGGCAGAGAGAAATAAACCACTCCAAAGATGCAAAACAACAACAAATAGACACAAAAAGATCAGAAAGAGAAGCAAATAGACACACAAGATTAGCACAGGTCGTAACAAAACAGCTTATAATGATAATAAATGGCAACAAACCAACACAAACAGATGGAAAACCAATGTAAAGAAACAAAAAAAACACAGTAAATAAATGCCAAACAACTAGAAAGAATATAAGAAAATAGGTGAAAAGGCACACAAAATGAGCAGAAAAAGACTTCAAACAACCATAAAGAGACACAAACTGACTAGAAGAGATGCAAAAAAATCCTCAGAACAAATACCAAAACTCAAACTGTGACAAAGAAACACAAACAACAACAAAGACTGACAGAGACGCAAATAGACTTCAGATCCAAACTACCTTTGGTTCCTCTCCCTCCAGGAACTCCTCTGTCTCCTTTGGTTCCTTTGAAGCAGACCCCGTCTTTGCCGGGACATCCAGCAGGACCAGGAGGTCCAGGAGGCCCGGAGCATCCTGGGTTCCCTGGAAGACCACATGGACCCGGAGGCCCACAGGGACCAGGGGGACCCTTTTCTCCAGAACACCCTGAGGAGACAGGAAGTGACACCTTAATTTCTTCTTCTTCTTCAGTTCTGACTGAACTCAGGTGGATCTGAAGACACACCTGGTTGACCTTTCTTCCCTTCTGGTCCTCGAGGTCCAGTTCCAGGAGCTGAGGACAGGAAGTCACAGTTTTATCCAGATAGAACCAAGATGGTGGTTGGTTAATGTCCAGTTAAAACTACTTTATCTAGACTGATGGCCCAAAAAGCTAAAAAGCACCCTCCTAATATGATGTTGGTCCATTTTGTTTAAAGTTTTGTGCATCTCTGAAGTCAATTTCTTGTACTTTGTCATACCTCCCATAGCTCCTTTCTCTCCAGGAGGTCCAGGTATCCCGTCCTGTCCCTGGTTTCCTCTGGGACCAGCTGGACCAGGATCTCCAGGAGCGCCCTTGTTGCCTAAAAATGAAGGTATATTCAATAAAAACAAAGTTGAGAGGACACATATTTGGCATGTTTACTGGGTGTTACATTAATTATACTGTACCTGTAAGGCCGGTGGGTCCTGGAGGTCCGCTTTTACCTGGAGGACCATCACAACCTTTATCACCAGGAGTCCCCGGAGGTCCTAAGAGCAACAGTCAGGGTTTCGGTTAGTTTTTATATGTGTATGGTCAAGTTTATATAGGTATCAGTCTGTTTCTTCGGTGTTAGTATGTCAACAAACAGATTAATTTATTTGTAAATTAGTGGAATCAATGCGGGCTGTACAGTGGCGTAGTGGTTAGCGCTTTCGCCTTGCAGCGAGAAGGTCCCTGGTTCACGTCCCAGCTCGGACCTGGGATCTTTCTGCATGGAGTTTGCATGTTCTCCCTGTGCATGCGTGGGTTTTCTCCGGGTACTCCGGCTTCCTCCCACAGTCCAAAAACATGCTAAGGTTAATTGATCATTCTAAATTGCCCGTAGGTGTGAATGTGTAAGTGCTTGTGTGTCCCTATATGTAGCCCTGCGACAGACTGGCGACCTGTCTAGGGTGTCCCCTGCCTTCGCTCCAGCACCCCCCCGCGACCCTAGTGAGGATTAAGCGGTGTATAGATAATGGATGGATGGAATCAATGCAAACATACAGCAGAACATCATCTGTGTACGAGGATAACAAATTCAGGGCAAAAGCACCCTAAAATGAATTTAATATATGGCATCCTACAAATATTGATATTCCAACCAGTTAAATGTTTTTCTGCATCTCAGAATTCATGACTGTTACACAGTTTTTGGCAAAAAATTGTCTTGGTTCTTAGGTTATATAGAAAACATCTTTCTACATTTCTAGTTTTTCGATATTTCGACTTGAAATTTGTCCAAAATGGGTAAAAATAGTTCAAAATGACTTGAAACTTGTCCATAATGAGTAAAAATCATCTGATATCACTTGAAACAGTCTACCTTTTCTATACACATGACAGTAGAGTTAGATAATGAAGCATCAGACCTCTGCATCCTGGGGGTCCAGAGGGTCCTTTGGGGCCACAGGGGCCACACTTTCCTGGAGGACCGAGGTCTCCACAGTGTCCTGGATGTCCCTTTGTACCCGGAATTCCTGGACAACCTGGGTTACCCTGAGATGAAGACAGAGCAGGAGAAGATGCTTCAGAGTTGTAAAAAAAAGTCTTTGAAATGTGATCCCAGTGCTTAACATGTCAATATGTCAAACTAATATGTCATACTAACAGATTAACTAATTATATATTAGTGGAATCAATGCAAACATAAAGCAGAACATCATCTGCGTACGGGGATAACACATTATGGGTAAAAGCACCTTAAAAATAATATACCGTATGGCATCCTACAAATACTGATACTCAAACCAGTTAAATGTTTTTCTGCATGTCAGAATTCCTGATTGCTGCACAATTTTTGCCAGATAATTGTCTTGGTTCTTAGCTTGTATAGAAAAACATCTTTGTACATTTTGCTGAATTGATGCTTAAATTGTTCTGCTAATTGAAAAGAGTTGATAAAACTGCCTGGTCTTTGTTAAATCTGGCACTACAGTGTCTTATTTCACTCTTATTTATGGGCTCACAGGTGTCTAAGCTGTTGTGTTGCAGTGCATGAGTGGAGACTAGAGGCTTCTGTGTGCACAATCCTCTGGCTAACATCTATTCTAGCTTACAAATGGTAAATCTGACATCACAGAGCCTTATTTCACTTTATTAAAACTAATTTTTGGTCTCACCAAAAATTGGTTTGGTGAGACCTAAATTGCTGCAGTAACCTTTGGAGACTAGAGGCTTCTCTGTGCACAGCCCCCTTGGTAACACCCACTGTAGCCTAAATGGGGTAAATCTGACATTAGAACGTCTCATTTTCCTGTGTTCCAACAAATTGTTGGACTCACAGCCTTTTCGAACGTATTTTTGAACTTGCAGATGTCTGAGCTTCGGTGCTGCGGTAACTGATGGAGACTAGAGGCTTCTCAGTGCACAGTGTTATATCATAGTGCCTATTGATTACTAGATGTTCAATCAGTGGATCCTTTATGCTCTGAATTTTGGGGGAAGATTATTTAAAGATTTGAAAAATTATCATTCAGGCCGCAATACTGCTGATTTAATTCATCTTATCAAGGGTTTGGGTTTAGTCATGTGTGACACCTTCATTCCTGGACATCCCTTAGATCCTGGTCCAGGTGGGCTCGGTTCTCCTTTAGGACCTTTAGGCCCCTCTGGTCCTGGTTTTCCTTTTGAACCAGGAATCCCACAAGGTCCGAAACAGCCTTTTTCCCCTTTACAGCCTGCAGAGAACGCAGCAGGTTGGATTAAATCTTGGAAGCAGGTTGTTCAAAACAAAAAAAATCTGATTGTATGACATAATCTGGTTTGATCTGGATCAAACCTTCAGCATGTGAAAACTATTTAGTAGGACTGGGATACCTGTGATCCAAAAATGCTTAAATGTAAAATCAAAAGTTAAAAAGTTGTGGACTCCACAAATGAAGAACTCTGTTTGATCAACTATTGGAAGTTTATCCTTTTGATGGTTTAAAACATAATACACATGTCGAAAATTACTTCTGTTTGTATCTTGATCAGGGTGGTGCAATCCAAGCAGGAAGAAAGATGATCTGATCCTGACTTCCAAACGTGAATTCTTCTGATCCAGATGAAACTTTTTGAACAAAGATCTGAGAGAATCTGTCTAGTAGTAGGTTTAGTGGTACTTGTGTGTCTTGTTTCATTTAAATCGACATTTTGTTGTCATGTTAAAAATGTTTAATTACAAGTGGGATGTTACCTGGCATCCCCATCGGTCCAGGGTTGCCGGGGAGTCCAGCAGGACCAGGAGGACCTCTCGCTCCATCTCTACCGGGGTGTCCAGGAAGTCCTGACAAACATAAACACACAATCATCATTTTTTTAATCGTTCTATTTTATTTATATACGCATTTTGTCTTTTTAACCCTCTGCTGCACAAAAAGTTGTATTAAATCATTGAATCTAAATTAAGATCAGGATTTTATCTGAAGAACGTCAGTAACAGTCTGTTGTATTCACCTCGTGGTCCAGCATTTCCAGGTTTACCGTCGCTGCCGTCGCGGCCCCGGAGCCCCGCAAGGCCCCTCTCTCCTTTAGGACCGGTGAGACCTTTAGCACCTGAAGTAGAACGACAGGTGAATCCACAACACGTCATTCCACACATTCCACAATAAAATACAACGAAACCAAATAGAACCAGACACAATAGTAAAGATTAAAATAGAACAGAAGACAGTGGAACAGGACAGAACCAACTGAGCAGTTCAGAACAGAACCAAACACAACAGAGCACAGCAGAAACCCAAAAAAATCAGAACATTACAGAACAGAAAAGAATATGTACCAGGGAATCCCGGGTCGCCAGGATCTCCGGGCATCATGACATCTGTCTGGGTTCCTTTCGGTCCGGGTACTCCTCGGTCCCCCTGCAGGCCAGTCGGCCCCTGAGAACCTCTGAGCCCACTGACCCCCATGAGACCTGAGAGATGATGACAACAGGTCAGAGATCATTGCAGTCACTGATTGAAAAAGAATCGATTGATCAACGGATTGATCAATGAAACCTTTCGGTCCTGGTTGTCCGGACTCCCCTGGGTTCCCATCAGCCCCTGGACTCCCAAATGGACCTGGGGGGCCCTGGTCCCCTCTGACTCCTGAAACACACATATGTTGATGTTTCTGTAGAATAAGACCTAAACCACTAATCTGATCATTATTGATTATTAATTTGTGTTTAGTTTTGAACTGATCGGCAGTGAATATCCTCACCTGGGCTTCCTAGCTCCCCATCGGTCCCTCTCAGACCCTTCGGTCCCACACCTCCTACTGGCCCTGGAGCTCCATCAAACCCTGGGTTCCCGTATGGCCCCTGAGGGCCCAGAGCCCCAACGCCCGGCAGTCCAGGATCCCCGGGCTCACCCTTTAGGCCTCGGATCCCTGAAAGACCAGACACCTGTCAGCCTGAGAGCTGGTGGGATCCCTCCTAAACACTGAGTGGACTCAGGTGTGGTACCTGGGAATCCAACGACGCCCCTCACGCCTGGTTCTCCTTCAGGTCCAGGGTCTCCAGGTACACAGGTTCCAATGAAACCAGCAGGACCAGTAACCCCATCCAGACCGCGATGACCTGAGGAACAAGTCAGCTCAGTTTGGTTGGCTTAAAACACAGTCTGCTTCCTGTGCTTGAATCAGAACAGCTACTGGTACTACTACTGGCTTTTTATCACAAGAGTTCTGGGTCTGTTGTGGAACCGTGGAAATGTTTTTAATCTCAAAGATCAGAGCCAATCAAGACATTTTGTTAATTGATCATTATCGGCACAAACCAAAACCCAATTCTTGCTTACGTCTGCTGTCACACTGGTATCGTAAAGGAAACAGTTCATGACAGGATGTAGCAATGTCAACAAACTGTAGCATTATCAATCAACAATCAATACATTGCCCTTTGCTGATATTTCTGTTTCAGTCAATGACTGCATGATTCAGATACAAAGTCTATTAAGATTTAGAGACTCTGTCCAAGCTGATCCCAGATTGCCTTAAAAACATCAGCTCTTATCAGAGATCATAAACTTCAACAGAAGTCTTTGTCATGGCGCCCATTGCTGGCTAAACTCCCACAATGCTCTCTGCTTGACAACATGAACTGTAGTCTGACTGACACCTCCTCTGGTCTCTACATAACAGCAAGAGGCTCCATCTGGTGGAACAACCAGGTACTACAGCGGATCTACAATACATTTACTGGCATACATGTACCGAATACTGATTTTCTTTGTCTTTTGGAGCTTTCAAATCATTAAATGACTCAGGGGCAAAAAAGAAAAAAAATCCTGACATCACCAATAACCAGTAATCTCTACAATGTTGGATCCTATCTGATCAAACATTCAATGAGCTACCTTTAAGTCCTGGAAGACCATCTTGTCCTGGCAGTCCTGGTACTCCGTCTATTCCTGGAGGTCCTGGGTTTCCTTGTGGTCCCACCGAGCCGTCTTCACCCTGAGGGCCAGTCTGACCCTGCTGGCCTGGGAAACCGAATCCTCTATGCCCCTGCAGCGGTAGATCACCAGTCAATAGGAGTTTTTAAATTAAGTCCAGATAGACTGTAGGTAAAAGCTAGAAACAAACCTTAATGCCTCATCAGACAAATTACTTTGAACTGCAACAGAATGCTTTCATATTCGTTATATACCAGGTTGGTGGTATTTCCTGACACTATAGAGTGTTTATAGAGATAAATGTAGCCACTGTGACATCAACTGTAAATTTGTGGACAGTTGTTTTGAAGCCTTAAGTTTGGAATTTGGCTGTCAGAACTTTGTTTTTTTGATACCAGACACCTCAAGCAAACAGTGGATCTAACCAAGAACTCAAGGACACACCCTAAAACATCCCCTGCTTTGGTGTCTATTTTCTTCTAAGTGGGTCCATAATTTACAGAATAAACACCATGTTGTATTGAAGGAGACTTGAAACTTGAGATTGAGACCATAAACCCATGACGGAAATATTCATTGAAGTAGTAGATCAACTGAGAAGTCGGAATCTGACATATTTTTGCAACCAGAGGAGTCGCCCCCTGCTGGCTGTTACAGAGAATGCAGGTTTCAAGCTTCACTTTCCAGTTTTTTGGGTTTAACACCCAGAGTCTATCCAAATCAGACAAGAAACTTTTAGAATCTTTCTTGTGACGTTACCTTTGGTCCAGGCATCCCTGGTGGACCTGACGGCCCTGCTCGACCCTTGATGCCAAAACTTGGTAAACCCAGAGCTCCAGGCAGACCCTTTGGTCCTGAGGTCAGATGATAAATCTTTAACTTTCTTTAATCATTTTACATTCAGTTTTCGAAACCACTACTCCTAAACTGACCTTTGACTCCCGGGAAGCCTGGAGGCCCCTGGACAGAAAACCCTTTATCTCCTTTTTCTCCCTTTGGACCAATAAATCCTGAAGGTCCTGGAGGTCCGGTCACACCTGAGAGCAGCAGGTAAACAGTTAAGAATAAATATTTCATTTCCATACAGATTTTTAGAGAGATTCCTTTTCTTACTCCTTATCTAATCAGTGATTTCACGTTTCTTATCCTTTCTGTTGTATTCACATAGATTTTTTTAGTAGATGTCAGTAGTAGACTTGTTTCTGTCTCACCTTCAGGTCCGGGGTTTCCAGATAAACCAGTGTCTCCTTTCTGGCCTGGATCACCTGGAGAGGTTCTTATTTCCCCTGGAGAACCTTTTTCACCTGAAACAGCCGACAGATGTTGTTGACAAATGTTAAGTTTGAGACCTGACTGTATCATAAATTATATATTTAGCTGACTAATTTAAATATTGGACTCTGCCACCTTCCCTCCTGGACTCACCTGGGGCCCCAGGTTCTCCTGGTTCTCCCAGGATTCCCACGTTGCCTTTAGGTCCAGGGAGTCCTGGAGCCCCGATACCAGGAGGTCCCGAGGGCCCCATCTGTCCCGTCAATCCTCGGGGGCCGGTGTCTCCCAGTGGACCCTGGTCCCCTTTGGGCCCCAGAGGCCCCTGAAACAGCAGCAGTAGAGTCAGAAACAACAAACCAACATTGATGATGGTTTGTTACCATAGAAACACATCATGGTCCCTCCAGGAGTCATCAAAAGTAGGAAAATGAAATACTCACCGGGTCTCCTTTCAGTCCCAGAACACCCTTTGGTCCTGGTACTCCTGGACGTCCATCTGGCCCGTCCAGTCCTTGTGGTCCTGGTTCCCCCGAGGCGCCGTCCTCACCCTTCTGCCCAACCCGCTGCATTATACCAGGCTCACCAGCTGGTCCTGGGGATCCTGGGAGGCCGGGGATACCAAAGGCACCCTGAAGACACACAGATGTTTAAATAATAAGTAGAGTTACTCAGATTTTCAGTCCTTCTGAGCAAGATTTGAGTAATTTTGGACACCTACTAAAATCGTTTATGGCAGAATTTTGTCACTTCGGTAGCATTTTCAGTTGCTTCGGACAAATCTTGAAGTCATTGTTGCCTGGCTATTACCATTTTGGATTCATTTTCAGTCCCTTTGGACCAGTTATGATTGACTTTGGCCATCTTTTTGAGTCATTTAAACAAGGTTTTTGTCACTTTGGCTGCAATTTTAGTTGATTTGGACATATTTTTCAGTCATTTTGACCAGGTTTTTGTCACTTTGGACAATTTTTAGTCCCTTTTCACAAATGTTGAGTTTTTTGGTGAGATTTTTCTCCCTTTGGAAAGATCGTCAGTCCCACTGAACAAATTCTGAGTAATTTTGGACACATGCTTAGATTATTATTAGCAGGATTTTGTCACTTCGGCAGCATTTTCAGTCATTTTGGACAAAGATTTGGCTAACTTTTGCCTGATTGTTAATATCTTGGACACATTTTTAGCTCCTTTAGATAAATTCTTAGCAATGTTTTATTAATTTTGAGTCATTTCAGACAAGTTCTTGTCACTTTGGGCTCATTTTTAGTCCCTTTAGACCAATTTTGATTTATTTTAGTAGTTTTTTTGTCACTATGGCTAAATTTTCAATGGCTTTGAACAAATTTTTAGTTATTTGGGACATATCTTGAATGTAGTTGGTCAGATTTTTTCCCAGTCTGACATATCGTCAGCCCCTCTGGACAAATTTTTAGTAATTTTTGACAACATTTGCGTCTTTTTGGCCAGATTTTTTTCCCCTTGTCAAAAATTTTGAGTTATTTCAGACAAATTTTGTTTTCTAAAATTGTGCATTGTCTCTGAGTTGAATGCTAAATGGTTCCACTGGCTTGAAAAAGCTGAGAAAATCTTGTTACATGAGGTTAACAGAAAACCGAGGTGAACTCACCGATGGACCAGTTGGACCTCCGATACCTTTGACTCCTTTCTGGCCTTTAAATCCTGGATAACCATCTGATCCTGGAAGCAGAACAACATCACAGAGAGGTGAGTCTTACCTGCTTGTCATTTTCTACATGACAGAGTTTTATTTTTGGAGGGAAAGCTGCCATTAAGCTTACCTGTCAGCCCGTTTTCACCTGGTGCTCCTGGATCACCTGGAGGTCCGGGTTCTCCAGAAACCAGAGGACAGGTCAAACACACCTCCCCCTTCTCACCTGGCGAGAGTTGAGATCTGACTTATAACCAGAGCTGGACCTGAAGTGGACAAGCCTTCTGAAGACCAGAGACTTGATTCAGACTTGTTTGAAAACTTTACACTCAACTGAATTTGTCCTTTAAAGACTCGAGACTTGACTCAAACTTGTCCTCTTAGACCCTGAGACTTGAATTAGTCCTTCAAAGACTTGTGAGTTGTTAAGACTAGAGCCTTGTCAAATCTCTCATGTTTAAAAACTTGAATCAAGTCTCATGTATCAAGGCTCAAGGCACACAAACAAAATCAGATTTTTGATAATCCCATTTGAGATGTTTATCAAATAAACTATTTAAAACTTCCTTTAGAATTCTGCTGTTTTAAGTCCCTCAGGTCAGACTAGAGAAACATGACTTCACTGGACTCGTATATCATATATTATGCATTATATTATACATTACACCATTGATTATATTACATACTATATACACTCCCCCGACCTCCCAGTCCTCCTCACCCGTTGGTCCCTCCTCCCCTCTGGTTCCAGGAAATCCCATCAGGCCTTTCAGACCTTTAGCTCCTGTTGGACCAACTTCACCCTCCACAAAATCTGATGAAAACCAACAACACAAACATTAAATCAGACAGAACTGTTGTTGGAGAGTGAATTTTAGTTTTATTTTATTTATTCATTAAATTTCAGAGGATCCAGTTTGCTTCCCTGAGGAACCCCACTGCAGGACTCACTGGGTATTCCTGGTTCTCCTGGTTCTCCTTCAGCTCCATCAAATCCTGGGACTCCAGTCTGTCCTGGGGGGCCGACAACCAATGGCCCCGGTTCTCCTGAATCTCCTTTGGGGCCAGAAAAACCAGGAGGCCCCTGGGGGCCTGGTGGACCAGGAAGACCCACACCTCGAGACACAAAGAACAGATTTCATTAATCTACTGTCAACAAAGAGGTAAAGCACAGAACTACAGAGAACATTAACGTCTTTTGAACCAAGTCCAAGTTCAGTCTCAAGTCTTGAGAAGATTATTCTGAGTCAAGTTTCAAGTGTTTAAAGGACAAGTCAACCTAAGTGTCAGGTCTTGAGAGGACAGGTCCACCTCAAGTCTCAAGTCTTCAAAAGTTTAAGACATTTTTCAAGTCTTTTGGTAGAAATCTGAGTCAAGTCTCAAATCTTTTGGACCATCTCAGAGTCAAATTTCAAGTCTTGACATGACCAAGTCCAAAATAAGTCTCAAGAGATTAAAACCAAGTTGGAATGAAGTTTCAGATCTTTAGAGGACATGTCCAAATCAAGTCTCGTGTCTTTAGAAGACAAATCAAATTTAAGTCTTAAGTTTTTTGACACAAGTCTGAATCAAGTCTCAATTCTTTAGAGAACAAGTTGAAGTCTCAAGTCTTGAGAGGAAAAGTCCAAGTGATGTTTTAAGTCTTTAGAACTAAGTCCAAATTCAGTCTCAAGTCTTGAGAAGATTATTCTAAGTCAAGTTTCAAGTGTTTAAAGGACAAGTCAAATCTAAGTGTCAGGTCTTGAGAGGATAGGTCCAACTCAAGTCTCAAGTCTTTAGAAGGTCTAAGTCATATTTCAAGTCTTTTGGTCGAAATCCGAGCCAAGTCTCAAATGTTTTGGACCACTTCAGAGTCAAGTCTCAAGTCTTGACAGAATCAAGTCCAAAACAAGTCTCAAGAGATTAAAACCAAGTTAGAATCAAGCTTCAGATCTTTAAAGGGCAAGTCAAAGTAAAGTCTCAAGTCTTGAGAGGGAAGTCCAAGTGCCGTTTTAAGTCTTTAGAACCAAGTCCAAGTTGAGTCTCAAGTCTTGAGTAGACTATTCTAAGTCAAGTCTCCATCACAAGTGTTGACAGGACTAATCTAATTCTCAAGTCTTAAGAGGACAAGTCCTACTCAAGTCTCAAGTCTTCAGAAGTTAAGTCTAGGTCATATTTCAAGTGTTTTGGTAGAAATCTGAATTTTAAGTCCAAAACAAGGCTCAAGAGGTTAAAATCAAGTCGGAATCAAATTTCAAATCTTTAGGGGACATGTCCAAATCAAGTCTTACATCTTTAGAAGGCAAGTTAAATTCAAGTCTCAAGTCTTTTGGCACAAGACTGAAACAAGTCACAAGTCTTTAAAATACCATCCCAAGTCATATTGGAAGCCTTTTAGACAACTTCTGAATCAAGTCTTTAGAGGACTAATTCAAGTCATCTCTGAAGTCTTTAGAGAACCGATCAGAGTCAAGTATCAAGTCATAAGAGGACAGGTCTGAATCAAGTCAGTAAGTGCAGTAAATTAGAGACTAGGTGGAATTTACCTGGTTCGCCCTGCAGTCCAGGAAACCCGATGAGTCCTGAAACAGATCCGAGGACATTGATAGAGTTAAAGTGTCTGATCCAGAACTGATCCATAAACCTGACAACATGGCAGATCTGGTGTAATCTGATTACAAACATAAGTAATGACATTTCTTTACATTTACAGAAGAATACAAGGCAGCGAAAGATAATCTGGACGAGATGAAAACAGAAATGACTTCATAAAATCTCTCTTTCAGTGCCCAAATCTTCACAGTTTGAATGCGATTTTAAGTGATTCCGGACTGGAATGAACTCTACAGTAATAAATGGAATCAGAGCTCTTGATCCCGTCTAACTATTTTTAATACCTTGCTCTCCAGGGACTCCCGGGGGTCCTCGGGGTCCGGGAACACCAAGCTGGCCCTTCAGGAATCTGTGTTTCCAAACCATCTGGTAAATCAGGAGAACATGTAATTAATCTGAAGAGTGATGCTTTAATGTTGGCTCCACCCTCTCGGTTACAACCCCGCCCCCACAATTTAGCCCAGCCCCCTCAGTTCTAATAAAACAACAAGACTCACCTCTCCTGGAAGACCTGGAGGACCTTGATCACCTTTCTCACCCTGTGAACATATAAATATGATAAACAGTAAAATCTGACACAGTACTGACTGTACTGCTGCAGTAGTACTACCAGTACCTCCAGTAATACTCACCGGGGACCCATCGATACCCGGAGGTCCGAGGAACCCGCGATCTCCGGGGTCTCCCTACAGACAAACAATTACATGGAAAATAATTAATTTTTTATTGCTTCATTTTAAAATAAAAAAACAACATTGGTTAAAAAATATAATGTCAGAAAATAACAATTTATAGCATTTTAATGGCAGTATTTTAAGTTAGGATATTTGTGTCGTCAAGGTCTTAAGCGTGAGTTTAAAAAAAAAAAAAATCTGACAATGCATCTGAATCTGTTTGTGCTAATCATCAACATATTCCAGGCTGTGAAAAATGTAAGGAAAATTCTACTTTTCTCTGATTTTAGAGAAAATGTTTCATTTCTTGTGCTTTAAAAAAACAAACAAAAAAAAACAGTTTAACAAAGTAAACAGACTGGTATTTAAAGGATTAAAATCCTTAAAATGAATAAATATTTTCTAATCATGATCAAGACTGATGCTGGTTAAAAAATCTAACTTCAATAATATTAATATATAATAGTTCTATGGCTATTTTTTTGACTTATGTTTTGTCCTGAGTGTGTAGTGTTCACAGAGGTCTAAATGTTCATAGAGGTCTAGATGTTCATAGAGGTCTAGATGTTGGTGTTCATCGAGGTCTAGATGTTCATAGAGGTCTAGATGTTGTTCATATTTAAAAGAATTGACTTAAACACATAACGCATCAGAACCAATGCTCTTGCTAATCATGAACAAAGAAAATAAATTAATCTCTGATTATATCGAAAATAATTCATTTTTGTGGTTTTTCATAAAAAAAAAACAAACTGTGGACCAGAGTAAACAAACTAGTATTGAAAGGGTTAAAATCCTAAAAATAAATTGATATTTGGTAACTATGATCAAGATTGATATTTACAAAACAAAACAAAAAAACAAAACACAGACACAAAAACCTAAAAGGATTTTAATAGCACTATTTTAATTTTTGGTAACTGTGATGAGGATTGACTTTAAAAAAAAAAAAAAAAAAAATCCAACTCCTGGAGAAAATAAGGAAAATAATAATATCTATTTTTTGGGGCAGTTTGTTTGATATGGACGTTTTGTCTTTAAGGTCCTGAGCGTGAAGTTTGTTTTTATAAATTTTATGCTGTAAAAAAATCACTTGAAATACATGAAATACGATGTCAGATTAATGGAAACGGAGTGATTTTATTTACATGAGCTGTTTTTTTTTTTATGAGAAAAGCATTTAAAAACAGTCCATCAAATCCGTTTAATTATGGGAAAACAATATCATAATTAATATTCCATTGATTGTGCAACCCTTTTTACAACCATATCTTCCTTTCCATTGTCTAATGTTCAATTTTCATGAGTTCAATGAGCCACAAATGACCAAAAACCGGCTTCACTGATCTGTTTTGTTTTTGTTTTAGTCCTTTAAATGCAGCAGAATGCTAAGCTAGCATTAGCGTAGCATGCCGGTTACCTGTTCTCCGAGCTCTCCAGGGAATCCCTCTTTTCCTGGTTTACCCTGAAACACAAACCTTGCTTTAACTTTAGATTCTTATCAGTAGCTGTATAGAAGTCAGGATTATTTGAACTTGATCTCACCAGTGAACCTGGATCTCCTCCGTCCCCCTTCTCCCCTTTAATCCCCGGTTTACCCGGCAAACCCTGGATGACAAAACAAACATCACTGTGATGCTCTAATAATAATAATAATAATAATAATAATAATAATAATAATAATAATAATAATAATAATAATAATAATAATAATAATAATAATAATAATAATAATATCTGCAAAAGTTTGAGCTTAAACAGTTTGACTTACAGGAAGTCCTGGACAGCCCTTTTCTCCGGTTTCTCCCGGTTCTCCCTGAAAGATTAAAACCAAAGACGTAAGAAACCATGAAAAGAAACAGACGGACAATATAAAGACGGACAAACCTTCAGTTCTTTGGATCCCTCGGCGTAAAGTTTGATTCCTTTCTGGCCGGGAATCCCAGGAGGTCCTTGAACGCCCTGCAAACCAAACACAGCTGATGGAGGTGAAGGTGATGATGGAGATGGAGATGTTCGACAGATTAGACAAGTATTCTAAATCAGGCTCTGTTTTCTTCTCTCTGAACCCAAACACCTGCTGTTCAGTCTGAAGGTGGACTTCAGACTGAACAGCAGATGTTGGGATTCATTGGCATCATCATATTTCAAGTTTCCAACAGTCCTTGAACATATCATGGGTTAGGTGCAGTTCCTTCAGAAAAGTGAAGCAAATCTACCAAATCTAACCTTAAAGTTGTGATATTTAAATAAATTCAAATTATTCTGCTTCCTGTTTTTAAAAATTTTCCAAAAAATAAATAATTCGCTCAAACCAGATTCTGTAAAAAACTAAAAACTCCATCCATCGAAACTGTGAAGTCATCACTGACTCAGCTGTAACCAACGGTCTCATGACAAAAATTCTGGGAGTTTTTAGGTTGAACTGCAGGCAGTGTTTCCACAGAGATACATTCAGCATGGTGAAACATCTTTCTACAGATGATGAGCAGAGACTCAAAAGTGGACCAAAACTTGTCCAAAATGACCCAAATTGTCCATAATAACTAAACAATGGTCATTTTGAACAAATTTTGAGTCGTTTTGAACTAGATTAAAGTTACAAGTCATTTTGCATTATCTTAGACTCAAAATCAAACCCATTAGATCAGTAAAATAAATGCAGCTCGGCTCAGAAACAGTGAACAGAGCAGCAAGTTGTTGGAGATACATTCAGCATGGTGAAACATCTTTCTACAGATGATGAACAGAGTAATGGACAGAAAAAGTCTGTAGAGACTCACCTTCTGACCTCGTGGACCTGGAATCACCGGACTGGGACCTTCCTGACCCTGAATCAGGAACAGAATATCGTCAGGACTCGGGAATGAATTCACAAAACCAAATCCAACATCAGTCCTTCAAACAGCTGTGATTATTAACCTATAACAGGTGATTAAAGTCTTCACAACAAAATAAAATATCCTCAGCTTGTGAGAACTAGATACCAACTTTTGCTATCAGACTGTTAACTTGTGTAAACAAAGTAATGAACTGTGAACAACATCTTACCTTATGCAAACAAAACTGTGCACACAAGATACAAACTTTCAAACAACACAGTGACTTGTTTGAACAAGATAAAGTTTTGTGGATACAACACTTTAATAGTGTTTGTGTTGCACTGAGAGCATCACAGTAACATTAATTGTGATTTCTTCGTGAAGTTCTAAGTTTCACAGAGAAACAGTCAGCAGCTGGATGATTCAACATGTGGAGGATCATCATGGAGACCAGAGGAGGGTCTGAAGCTACCACCAGGAGGAGAAACAGCAGTTTAACAGTGGAAGAGACATGAAATGACCACAAAGAGACACAAAATGACCACAAAGAGACGCAAAATGACCAAAAAGAGACACAAAATTACCACAAAGAGATGCAAAATGACCACAAAGAGAGACAAAACTAGCACAAAGAGACACAAAACTACCACAAAGAGACGCAAAATTACCACAAAGAGACGCAAAATGACCAAAAAGAGACACAAAATTACCACAAAGAGATGCAAAATGACCACAAAGAGAGACAAAACTAGCACAAAGAGACACAAAACTACCACAAAGAGACGCAAAATGACCACAAAGAGGAACAAAATGAACATAAAGACACAAAATGCCCACAAAAAGACACAAAATGACTACAAAAACACACAACATTACCACAAAAAGACACAAAATGGCTACAAAAACACACAAAAAGACACAAAATGACTATAAAGAGACAATGAAGCTGAACAGGACAGGATCACAAAACCAACCTTCTCTCCTGGTAACCCCGGCAACCCTGGGCTTCCCTG
The DNA here is from genome assembly GCA_027123335.1 of Amphiprion clarkii. Classification (NCBI taxonomy): domain Eukaryota; kingdom Metazoa; phylum Chordata; class Actinopteri; family Pomacentridae; genus Amphiprion; species Amphiprion clarkii. Next base: position 34,954,883 of record CM049575.1, read on the forward strand.
AAAAACACACAAAATTATTTGTCAGCTGATTGAACCACTGATCACTGAACAGTTGTCAAATATAAATTCAAACCACCAGCTCTTATTGTTTAGTATCGATTCACCTGTGAGACATTTTCTAAGGAAAAAAGTCTGTATTCCCCAGGTACAGCTTGTGAAATGTGATTATTTTCTGGTTTCTTTCCTCCCCAACAACGGTAAACTGGAAACTTTCCACATTTTCTGACATTTTATAGGTTTACTGAGAAATAAAATAAATAAAATAAGTGAAACAGTCCTGCTGATCGCTGTAAATGTGTAAATAAAGTTTCAGATTTGAAGCCTACAGGAAGTCCGGCCGGTCCCGGTGATCCTTGGAGACCCGGTTCTCCTGGATCTCCATTCAGCCCCTGAAATACAAAACAGCCAATCAGAGGACACGTTACATCTTTAACTGCTTTGGGTGCTGTGGCAAAATTCACAAAACCAACACAAAGAAACACAAAACAACAACAAAGAGACACAAAACAACCACAAAGAGACGCAAAACAACCACAAAGAGATGCAAAATGAACACAAAGAAAACAAAATGACTATCAATTTTTTTAAAGACCAGAAACAAACACAAAAGAACCGAAAAGACACACAAAACTTTCAAAATGAAAGAAAATAACAACAAAGAAATACAAGACGACAACGAGACACAAAACAACCAAAAAGAGACGCAAAATGTCCATTAAGGCACAAAACAACCACAAAAAGAAACAAAACCAACGCAGAGAGATGAAAAATTATCATAGATACTGATTCTTATGGAGTGTGTAAGACTGCAGAAGTCTGAAACGTTCCACAGACTAATTTCTGACTCCAACTATAGAGCTGTGAATGTCTGACCTTTTCTCCGTACAGTCCCGGGGGTCCTGCTGCTCCTTTAACGTCCTGAGCGATGGGGAAACTAAACGTGTCGCCCTGAAACCAAACACAACCGATGCACATAAATACTCACGTTTCAAAGGATTGTCTTTAATCCTGAGGCTCATACCTTCATCCCTCGTAGTCCTTCAGGGCCCTGAAACACACAACGCTGTTAGCTTTAGTTTCATACGGATAATTTAGCTTAGCCTGTACCCAATTTAGGAAGTGACTTACCTGCAGGCCAGGTGGTCCTGGTGGCCCGGGGTACCCTGGGAAACCAACGTCACCCTGGAAGGCACCAACCAGACCGTCAGTGAGTTAATGTGTTTGTGGTTAAACATATTTTAACGGAGGCTTCTGTGAAGTTTACAGACACTATTACAGCCATGAACAAAGTTTGTGGACTGGTTTCAGACTGTATGTTGGACTGGTTCTGGACTTTCTTGGGACTGGTTTATGTTTGGTTTCAGTCCTGGTTCTACTGGTTTGGGATGTCATTTAAAGTTGGTTTCAGATTTATTTTACTCTCTGGTCCTGGATGAGGATTGGTTTCAGACGGTCTTGGGCGGGTCTTGGACATGTTTTTAGGAGTCGTTTAGGTTTGGTTTTGGTCCCGATTTTATACTGTTTTTTGACTTTTTTTTCAGGACTGGTTCCAGACTGTATTCTGACTGATTCTGAACATCTTTTGGACTGGTTTCGTTTTGATTTTGGTCCTGGTTTTAGACCTTTTTAGGACTGGTTTCAGACTATCTTGGGCGGGTCTTTTTTTAACCCCAAGAACATCAAACCTACCACCAAGCATGGTGGTGGCAGTATCATGCTCTGTGGAACTGGAGCTTCACACAAAGTAAATGGAATAATGGAGAAGGAGGATCACCTCCACATTCTTCAGGAAAACCTAAAACCATCAGCAGGAGGTTGATCTTGGACACAGTTGGATGTTTCAACAAGACAATGAGTCCAAACACACATCAGACGTGGTAAAGAAATGGTTCCATCAGGCTAGAATGAAGGTTCTAGACTGATCTCCCCAAAGTCCTGACTTCAACCCGTGGACTGACCAGAAGATTGAAACTAAAAGAATGAAAATTAGGTGGAAATGGACAAATTTAACCAAATATTAGCATTTCTGAATGTATTTTACTTTGTGTGAAACTCCAATTCCATAGAGCATGATACTGCCACCACCATGCTTAGTGGTAGGTTTGGTGTTCTTGGGGTTAAAGGCTTCAATGTCTCTCCTCTTTTGAGTCTAATGAGTGGATCTAATGGGTTCTATTTAAACTGGCTCAGAGGAGTCAGCAGCTGTAGTCAATTGGAATCACTCATGAGAAGTTAAGAGGCCATGAAACTAAGAAAATTTGATTACCAAAACTTTCTACATCACCAAAAGTGATACTTCAAGTTGCTATATGTATATTTTGATCCATCAGATTTTGTCAGATTTCAAGAAAACTGACAAAGATTTAAAAAAGACAAAGATTCATGTGTTTCAAAGATTCCATTATAGAAAATTCTGATTTAGAGAGTGATTGGAAACTCAAGACTACCATGATATACACGGTCTTTACAAGTGGATGGAAACTTTCGTTCACAACTGTTGGCGTTAAATATCCCCAAAACCGCTGCTATGAATAAACTCAGATCATTTTCTCCTCCCTAGTGTCAGATAATCATCTCTACCTTTGTCCCGTTGCATCCTGGGACTCCCGGTCGGCCGATTGGTCCTTCATGTCCGGGGATTCCCTGAGAGGAAACACAATAAAAACAGAAAACTTTAATAGTGCACATGAAAGAATCTCCTTCCTATCAGGTCGATTTGGTAATTTTTTGAGATAGAAATGAAACAAATTTTGAAAATGACTATCATTTTGTCTTTTTTTCTCTTTAATTTTTGACTTTGAAATATAAAAAATAATGCAGAACTCTTTCTTCGGCTGTATTGTTACTGTTTGTGTGGTAATAAAGTAGCCTGGAAATCACTAAATCCCATGGATGTTCTCTAAATGTTATATTATAGTTCTTACCGGCAGTCCTGGAGGTCCTGGGAAACCTGGTTTTCCTGGAATACCCTGGAAATCAGAGACCCAAACAATAAAAAACTTTAAAATGATGTTCCCTTTAGAAAAAACCCACCAAATCTGGCAGCATGAATTGAGGCTGAATGAAACATTTGGTGTGTTCTGTGGCGCCCCCTGGTGCCTCAGGGAGAGATTTTACTTTGAAAGTTAAATTCACTAAACTCAGGTCAGGTTTTAAACAGTTCATCATCGTCGATCGTACCCGAGAACCTTTCAGTCCTGAACCTCCGGCTGCTCCCTGATCACCCTGAGAACAAAAAAAGAAAAGAACTGTGTCACAATAACCAAGCATTCTGCAGAAATCCCTGAAATTTCAAATATATAGCACATAAAGCACAGTTATTTTAATTAGTGTCTATTCTGCTGATTGGTTTGCTGAAGGTTGTGTTCAAGTTTTGACAAAAAATCATAGAAAATAGTGAAAATGTTGGTTAGGATTTCCCACAGATCCTATGGATGATGTCCTAAAATGTTGGGTTTACAATAACGAATACAAGACTTAAGACCATAAGGTTAAATATGACATTAAGCACATAATCTCACATTAAAACTGTTTGTTCAGGTGTATTTCTAAAATCTTTATAACTGCTCTAAAGGTTCAAATGATAAAATTAATACTGAGATTATTAACAATGAAACTAGAAGCAGGCTTATCCACATAATTATCTGGATAAACACCAGCAGGTTTTATTTATTACCTAATAAATCATTCTCCAAGAATTAGATGAAGCCTAAATAACTGATATTTGATGATAATAATAATAATAATAATAATAATAATAATAATAATAATAATAATAATAATAATAATAATAATATTTTTATTTATAAAGCGCTTTTCCAATAACTCAAAGATGCTGTACATAAAATACAATAAGATAAAACAGTTAATTAAAATCAATAAATAGTAAATCAAGTTCAAGATAAAATACAGAATCACTTAAGGAAAGCAGATCTAAAAAGGTGAGTCTTTAAAAGGGATTTAAATGTGGTGAGGTTGGTGCAGTCATGGAGGGCATGGGGGAGTAAGTTCCAGAGTGTGGGGGCGGCAATGGCGAAGGCTCTGTCCCCCCAATGTTGTCGGCTGGTCCTGTGCGGGATGGAAAGGAAGTTTGCGTGGGATGAACGGAGATTCCTGGGGGGGTGTAGGGGAGGAGCAAATCGGTAAGGTAAGAGGGGGCAAGATTGTGGATGGACTTGAAGGTGAGGAGAAGCAGTTTGTACTGGATGCGGTGTGAAATGGGGAGCCAGTGGAGGTTCTGCAGGACAGGGGTGATATGGTCATGAGAACAGGTTTGGGTGAGGAGTCGGGCAGCAGAGTTTTCAATGTCTTGAAGTTTATTGAGAACTTTGGAGGTGGAGCCGAAGAGAATGCTATTGCAGTAGTCAAGGCGGGAAGTGACGAAGGCATGAATGAGGGTTTCAGCGGCTGAGAAGGAGAGGAAGGGGCGGAGACGGGCGATGTTGCGGAGATGGAAATAGGCAGTTTTGGTGATCTGATTAATGTGGGGTTCAAAAGTGAGGTTGCTGTCAAATATCACACCAAGGTTGCGGATGTGAGCGGAAGGAGATAGGGTGGTGTTATCAATGGTAATGGGGGAGTGGGGAAATGGTGTGAGTGATTCAGGTCCAATAAAGATGAGATCAGTCTTGTCACAGTTTAACAGGAGAAAATTTTTCCTCATCCAGGATTTAATGTCGGCCAAGCAGCTGGAGAAAGAGGGGAGGGTGGTGGTGGCGGTGGTGTTGGTGGAGATGTAAAGTTGGATATCGTCAGCGTAGCAATGGAAGTGTAGGTTGTGGCGGCGGATGATGTTGCTGAGGGGGAGGAGGTACAGGATAAAGAGGAGGGGGCCAAGGACTGATCCTTGAGGGACACCATGGGACAGGGGGGCGGTGGGGGATGTGCAGTTGTTGACCTTGATGAACTGTTGTCTTAGTGAGATATGATCTGAACCAGGTGAGGGCGGTGCCGGTGATGTTAATTGAGGATTGAAGGCGGGACAGGAGGATGGAGTGATTGATTGTGTCAAATGCTGCAGAGAGGTCGAGAAGGATGAGGATGGTGACTTGTCCAGAGTCTGAGGAGAGAAGGAGATAGTTGGTGACCTTGAGGAGAGCAGTTTCAGTGCTGTGATGAGAGCGGAATCCAGATTGAAAGGTTTCATACAGGTTGTTGGATGTGAGATGGGTTTTCAACTGGGCAGCGACGACACGTTCTAATGTTTTGGATATGAAGGGGAGGTTGGAGATGGGCCGGAAGTTGTGAGGGGAGGTTGGATCCAAACCAGGTTTTTTGAGGATGGGGGAGACAGAGGTGAGCTTGAGGGGTGAGGGGACACAGCCAGTACTGAGAGAAGTGTTGATGATGTTAGAGATGAGGGGGGAGATAACAGGGAGGCAGTTTTTGAGGAGGGCAGTGGGGATGGGGTCCAGGCAGGATGTGGAGTTTTTAGTTCCAGTGATGAATTTGGGGAGGTCCAGGGGGGAAACGGGCGAGAAGTGGGCCAGGGGGGGAAAGTTCAGAGGGTTTGGTGGAGGAGAGGGGGGATCAAGTGAAGTGGGAGAGGTGACAAGGCTGCTGTGGATGGAGTTGATTTTGTTATGGAAAAAAGAGAGGAATAGGTTGCACTTGTCAGTGGTGAACGAGTTTGAGACGGTATCCGGGGGGTGCAAGGAGTTTATTGACAGTTGAGAAGAGGGACTTGGGGTTGTTGGAGCTGGTATTGATCAGGTCAGAGTAGACAGTGGACCGTGCAGATTTCAGGGCGTCTTTGTATTGTTGGAGGAAGTCGGAGTAGGCTTGGCGGTGAACTGTCAGGTTTGTTTTCTTGACGAGACGTTCCAGCTGTCGTTTATGGGCTTGTGGGTGCGCTGGAGGGGAAGATGGGGGGAGTTCCAGGTGGGGGCAGAGGGGGGCGCTGTGGCTGGGAGGCGGTTCAGTGGAGCGTGAAGAAGAGATGGATGTTAACACTGGCACTAGTCAGTCTGAAGTGTGGACAGTGTATTGGATATTTGAGATTAAAAGTGATCTGCCGGACCTGTTTGGATGAATGCCATCACTGTTAAAATATTCTGGCCTGTTCCAGAAACAGTTAAAATTGTCAATAAAGTTAGTTCTGCTGGCACGGCAGAACTAGCTAATCCAGGTGTTCAGGCTGAGCAGTCTGCTGAAACGCTCAGAATTGTTGTTCACCATTGGTAGGGGCCCGCTAATAAAAATAGACTTTCCGCAGTCTTTCAGTAAGTCCGTCAGATTTTGAAAATCACGTTTTGTCTGCTCAGACTGGGGGCGCGCAGTGTCATTGCAGCCGACGTGAAGGATAATGCGGTGTACAGAGGAGGGGAGTGAGCGGAGAACGGAAGGAATTTTAACAGCGATATCTGCAGCTGTAGCACCAGGGAATGAGAGTGTGATAGCGTTAAAGAACCTGATGCCTCTCATGATACTGTCGCCAATGATGAGCGTAGTGGGGGCGAAGAGTGGGGCGAGTGGTGGGCGGGAGGTTGTGGACTTACGGGAGAGGTGGTGTGGAGGGCTTCCAGCTGGGGTTGCGTCGGGGCTGGTGTGCAGAGGAGCCGCCGCGGGTGCCAGCTGTCCCTGAGGCTCGGTGTCGGTCAAGGGGGAGGTGATGGTGGAGCGATGCAAACGCGGCGATGAGGAGTCCACAAACTCGCGTTGTAGACAGCTGCCATGATGATCCAAGTCTTTGCCGACGGACCCGGCGGAGTGGCGCGAACCGCGTCCCGCAGCAGACGTCATCGGGAGGTTGCGGAGGATATCCGGGTTTGGGACCGCTGGGTTTGTTGCTCTCCGGAGGAGGACCGAGTGCTGCCGGTCGCCCGCGGAGGAGAGACCCTGCCGGTGGAGCCTGGCTGAGCCCGGGGGCCACCGCACGTTTGCACGGAGGTCTTTGCGCCGGCGTCCAGCAGCGACCGGGAGGTAGCCGCCCCCGGTGAGGAGGTCGGCCGATCCGCAGCGTTGGACATCGGGGGGTCCAGAGCCTTTGGCGGTCCGTCGGCTGTTCGGATGGGAGCCGTAGAGGCTCCGGCAGCTGGCAGGTTGGAGGAAGAGGAGGCGTCGCCGCCGGGTTGGCGGGCCGGGGCTTGGCCGGTTGGGACAGAGCCGCAAAGCTGCTGAGATGTGGTCGGGCCGGGGAGACGGTGTGGTCGTTGCAGCTGCTTCTGCCACGAATGACAACCTCGGACCAGGATGGATGTCGGTTTGGGGTTGAGCAGGACGAGGGCCGAGGGCTGACGGGGACCCACGGGAGGGTGTCATGGAGGGAGGTCTGGACTGAAGCGAGGTAGCGGGACTGCTTGCAGGCGACGTTCATGCAGGAGGTGAGTATATCTGATTTGATTTTTAGCTCCTCAGTCGACGGATGTCTGCCTTCAGACGGATGATGGTTGTGTTGGCTGCTTCTAGTTCAGAGGTGTGGGGGGCAGACAGGGAGGTAGTGTCCGGTGGAGAGTCCCTGGCTGTGTCCGCCATGTCCCTGGCTTCCGAAAGAACTAAACAGTGAACTAGGTTTGTTTCTGTGGTGCTATGAAGCCCTTCTCTGCTGCTGTTAGCATCCAAACACTGTAACACACCGACGTGTTGAGCCACCGCAGCTAGCTAGCCGCTGCTGATAGCCACTGTCCGTTAGCAGTTAGCTGCGGTTAGCCTCTGACCGGCAGCTCCGTCCAAGTCTGAATGTTCTTTACAAGGTGGTTTACGCTCAAAGTCTTTTCATCAGAAGGTGTAGCTTTGTACAAAAATAAAAATCTGTCAAAAATCTGTCACGCCAGGACAAGGAGTTTGTCTCGCTGCGACTGCTGTGCTATTTGAGTCTAATTTAAGTTAGTAATGGGTATAATGAGAACTTTTCTCATCTTCTGTTATATTAAAATTGTTCCGTCCGTCTTAAAATCCCATTTCTTACATGGATTAGGAGTTATTTCTGGTCAGATTTATCGACTTTTTCCATTTTTAGTGATTTCTCTATTAACTTATGTTGCATTATGTTTATTATTTATCAGAAAATGTAAAAAATAAACTTTTAAAAACGGAAGAGGACCAAGGAAAGAACCCTGAGGAACTCCAGGGATACTAATAGTAGTAACAGTAATCATTTTGTAAATAATACGCAAATAAAATCAAATTAAAAACAAAAACAAAACTTGCTCACGGGGAACCAGGAAACCAATGCATTTGTTGGGTTTCATGAATGTAGGGTCATAATCTTGGTTAGGTTTATCTCTATAGTTAATAATACTGCAGGGTCTTAGCTTAAATATTTAAAATTAGCTAGGTTAATTGCATAATTAATAAAACTGTGAGGGTTTTAGCCTTAAAATTTACATTATTTTGGTTAATTTACATAGCTAATAATATAGTAGGGTCTTAATATTTATTACAGCCAAGTGAAGTTGCATTTCTTAATCATTTTTTTAGTGGCATAATCATTAATATTGAAATTACTCATGTAAATTCAAACAGTTAATAACAATATCAGGTTTATTTATTTATTTATTCCAAATATACATATGTGAGCGTATACATACTTATTTAAGTATTGGGTTAATTAGTAGCAACTATTTTATCTTTCTAGACAACAAGGACTGGACTTTACTACTAATAATAATGATAATAGTAATAATCAGTTGTTACCTTTTCTCCAGCTGGACCTAGATTACCCTCGTTTCCAGGGTAACCAATCACACCAGGAAGTCCTGCGTATCCGAGGTAACCAGGTTCCCCCTGTTAGATGACAAAACCACAGATGGCGTTCAGGTGCAGCTCACCTGCCGGCCAACAGAGGGCAGCAAACACAGGTGATACGTTCAGGTGCATCCTGGCTGCTGTCCAGGTGCATTCAGAGATAACGGAGGGGCTTTTCATGTTCAGCAGAAAGGAACCGGCATTCATTTCGTTTCTTTCTCCTGCTGCCGAACACACCTGAGATCACAGAGTTCTCACCTGGGTGGTCTGACACCTGAATCACCCAAGACCGTCAGACTGCATCTGACCTCAGGACTGTCAGCTCACAACACAACGGCAGAGGGAAAAGACGGAAATGAGGACAAAAAGAGATTCCGACATAAAAACCTCTTTGTTCAAACGACCCAAAATATCTTCAAAATACCTCAAAATGAATAAAAACTTGGTGACGTAAACTCTAAGAAGTAAATATAGACCCTCGTCAACCATATTAAACACCATTAGATACCACCAGACCCTCATCAAACCTCAGACAGACATTAGTTCCAGATAAAACTGCACCAACGATGGCTCAAATCAAACCAAAACTGTGAGCACTGATAGACATTTTATTATACGTAAATGCGTTTAATGTATACATTCATGTAACATTGATTGTTGCATTTATTGTTGTTTTTGTATGTGTCAGGGACCTGGTCTGCGAATTAGCTGACAGCTATTGACCTATGAACATGGCATCGGTTATTGTAACAATGCTTCTTGTTCTGTCCCTATTAAATAAACATTTAAATAAAATTATACTCACATTAAACCCCAGTAAACAAATATTAGACCCCAATAAACCAGCATTAGACACCAGTAAACAAACATTAGACACCAGTAAACCAACATTAAACCCCAGTAAACCAACATTAAACAACAGTAAACCAACATCAGACCCCAGTAAACCCACATTAGAGCCCAGTAAACCCCAACTGGTGTCACTCTGCTGGTTTTATGGAGCTGTGCATTGGCAGCAGGTCTCCACTGGAGGGCAGCAGATGCTACACAATGGCTCACCAGGGTCAGTGGGTTCTTAACAGCCAGTAGATCCAAGTAGAATCACAGTAAACCCCAGTAAGCACAAATCAAACCCTTGTAGACCCACATTAAACTCCAGTAAACCCATATTAGACCCCAGTAAACCCATACTATAATCCAGTAAAACCGTACTAGATCCCATTAGAACCAAAATAAACCCCAGTGAATTCACATTAAATCCCAGTGAACTCCAGTTGGCCCACATTAAACTCTAGTAGAACTACTTTGAATCCCAGCAGATCCAAATTAGACCCAGTAGACCTAAAGTAAACCCTAATAGACCCACATTAAAGTCCAGTAGACAAACATTTGATTCCAGCAGACCCTTGTCAAACCAGAGCAGACCCACAAGAACCCCAGTAAACCCAAATTAAACCACAGTCGAATATATTACACTGTAGTAAACCCACATTAGACCCCAGGTAATCCACATTAACTTCAGCAAAACCCACTTTATATGCTAGTAGACCCACAGTAACTCCAGTAGACCTACAGTAAACCCTAGTGGACCTACAATAGAGCTAATTAGCCTTTTAAAATAGGCCTATAAAGATGACCTGGACAAGCGCTCTAGACTTGCCTTCTAAAAACTAGCTAGTTTTGTTGAACTAGCTTTCTAAAAGCTAACTGGTCCTGTAAACTAGCCTTGAAAGGAGCCTCCTAAAAGCTCATGACACTTTTAAACTGGGCTTCTAAAAGTGAACTGGACTCCTAAACTAGCCTTCTAAAAGCTAACTAGGCTTCCAAGCTAGCCTTCTAAAACCTAAATGACCTTCTACACTAGCCTTCTAAAAGCTAACTAAGCTTTCAAGCTAGCCTTCTAAAAGCAAACTGACCTTCTAAACTGGCATTGTAAAGGCTAAATAGCCTTCTAAGCTAGGCTTCTAAAAGCTACTTGGTCTTCTACACTAACCCTCTAAAGCCGCCTATAAAAAGGCCTTCTAAACGTTAGCTAGTCATCTAAACTACTATTCTAAATTAGCCCTCTAAAAGTTAAATGGTCCTGTAAACTAGCCTTCAAAGGAGCCTTCTAAAAGCTAATTAGTCTTCTAAACTAGCCCTCTATAAGCTAACTGGTCCTGTAAATTAGCCTTCGCTTGGCTTCTAAAAGTGAACTACACTCCTGAACTAGTCTTCTAAAAGCCAGTTTGTCTACCTAGCCTTCTAAACAACCTTGCTAAAAGCTAGCTAGCCCTCTACACTAGCCTTCAAAAATAACTATGTAAAATAAACTTTGAAAAGCTAACTAGTCATCTGAAGGAACCCTCTTAAAGCTCACTAGCTTTCTAAACTAGGCTTCTAAAAGTTCATTAGCATTGTGAACTAGCCTTCTAAATATTCTTCTACACTGGTCTTCTGAAAGCTAACTAGCCTTCTAAACTAGCCTTTTAAGAGCTAAAAGGGCTTCTTGTCCTCTCACCTTTTGGCCTTTGATGCCGTCACAGTGGCAGAGAGACTTTCCGCTGCAGTGACAAACCTGCAGAGAGAAAACACCAGAAGACAGAAGCTTCGTATTAATTTACAGCAAATAATCAACATGACTCATCGATGACGGCGTGAACAAGATTTAACCCAAAACCTCAGCGGCTCAAATCAGGCTGGTTTGGTCAAAAGGTAACCTTTTACTGTGCTATATGAATGAAAGCTTCTGCCTCTTCAGCGTCTTTTTTGTTGTTTTTTGCTGCGATATTCAGTTCAGCATCTCTAAGAAAACAGCACAACCATGTCTAGAAAGAAAGATGTTTCTCCATGCTGAATGTATCTCCAACAACTTGCTCCTCTGTTCACTGTGTCTGAGCCATGCTGCATTTATTTTAGTGATTCAGTAGGTTGGATTTTCCTCTCAGTCTTGAGTTTTTGTTATGTTTTGTTGCATTAATATTAATTTTTATAATGTTTTGGTGAATTCATTTTCAAGTTTTTGACATTTTGGTGTGTTAATGTTCGGGTTTTTGATGTTTTGGTGTGTTAATATTCAGGTTTTTGACGTTTTGGTGGAAAAATATCCACGTTTTAGACATTTTGGTGTATCACAATTCAGGTTTTTGACATTTTGATGAGTCAATGTTTTGGTGTGACATTGTCTGGGTTATTGATGCTTTTTTGCCATCATATGCAGTTTTTGGCATTTTAGTGCTTTAATATTCAAGTTTTCACATTTTAGTTGACCTGTTATGCACAGTTTTGGGCTGTTTATTTCTGATTAACGTTTTTTCAGTGATTTTCCTCTCAGTCTCTCTGTCGAAACACTGCCTGCTGTTCAACCCTCTCAAAACTCTGTGAATTTTTGTGACCTGACTGTTGGTCACAGCTGAGTCATTCATAGAGAATCAGTTGCACTGAGGAGCGCAGAATTTTTTGTTTTCAATAGAATATGGATTGAGTGAACTCTATTTTTAGCAAATTTTTAGCAAAGAGACGTAGAATAAACTGATTTGGTGAAATATAATTTGAAGATTTGGATTCAGTTTTCATCGACGATTGGTTCAAAGTCTGTCAGAGAACTGTCCGAAAGAGACACAAAACAAGAAAATGAGACCAAAAAAATGACTAAAAATAAGAAAAACGGCACAAAACAGGTAAAAAAAAAGACATAAAATTATGCAAACAGGGCAGAAAATGACAAAAATGAGACAAAAAATGAGAAAAAAGTGACAAAAATGACAGAAATTAGAAAAAAAATGACAGAAATGAGACAAACAACATGAAACAAGGCAATAAGAGACACACAATTAGACAATCAAGATACAAAATAACAAAACATGAGACAAAAAATAACTAAAATGAGAAACAAAATTGATAAAAACTGAGACAAAGCCTTAAATATAACAAACAAGACACAAAATGGCACAAATCAAGAAAAAAGAGACACAAAATAAGACAAGACACAACACGACAAAAACGAGAAAAAAATGACAAAAATAAGAAACAAAATGACAAAAAATGACAAAAAACAACACGCACAACACAAAACAAGACAAAAAAGAGACACAAAATTAGAGAAACAAGACACAAAATGAGACAAGAACAAGAAACAAAATGACAAAAATGAGACACAACATTAAATATAACAAAAAAAGGCATAAAACAAAAAAGACAAGAAATGAGACACAAAATGATACAAGCCACACGAAACAAGTAATAAAAAAACCCCCAGAAAATTAGACAAACAAGACATAAAATTACAAAATTCCGAGAAACAAAATGACAAAAATTTGAAAAAAAGACAAAAATGAGACAACGAAACAAGTCAAAAAGAGACGCCCAATTAGACAATTAAGATACAAAATGACAAAAACGAGAGAAAAATTCATAAAAATGACAACTAAAATGGCAATGAATGACAAAAACATTACAAAAATGAGACAAAAATGGACAAAAATGACATAAAACAAGACAAAAAATAGACAAAATTAGACACAAATGAGAAAAAATAGACAAACAACATGAAATATAACAAACAAGAAAATTAGACAAACATGACACAAAATGAGACAAAAAAGGACAAAAACGAGACACAAAATGACAAAAATGAGACAGAAGTGACACAAACTATAATGAAAAAGAGACACGCAATTAAACAAACAACACACAAAACAACAAAAATGAGACAAAACGACAAAAAAATGAGACAAGGAACACATGAGACAAAAACAAAGACTAAATGACAAAAAAAGTCTAAGCGACACGTACAATAACTTAATGTTTGTGAAATAAAACTTTAAGATTTGATTCAGTTTTCATAGACGATTGGTTCGAAGACCGTCAGAGAATTAAAAATGTAAATTTCTGCTGTTACAGTTTCTGGCTGATAAATGGTGGTATTTTGGAGATTTCAAAAAAAACACGGCGAGTTTTTCCAACCAGTTGGCAGGTTTTCGGGTTTAGAAACTTCTCAGTAAAACATCTTAGTACCATGGTTAAATGGACCAGCTGATGGAGGAAGCAGATTTACAAGCATGATGCACTGAATTTACTCTTCTAAATTTGACATATTGTGGTTCCATCCATCCAACCATCCATCCAGCAGGTGGAACAGCGGTGACAGTTAGTCCTGCCTGAACCTAAACTCGGGTTTAAACCCCTCTCCTGCCGCCGAGCGTGTTTCCTCACGACGTCTTTATCTCCCAGACATACTTGTGAGGGTCTAAACCCAAACACCTTGATGTATCCTGCAGGTGTAACTGTGCCCTTCCTGAGAACCAGCAGACAGCAGGCCGACACTCCGATGAAGGCCTGATGTCGCCTTATCTTCATTCCTGTCTCTTAGTCCCGCAGGACGCCTCCACTTCAGGAGATGCCTCAGCTTGCCCTGCAGTGGGGCATCGTGGGTAACGTCCTACATTCACCGGCTGTCTGAAAACACATCAGATTGCTTTCATGAGTTTCTATGCATCAGTTTGACCCTCATGACCCGATGTACAGACCTGAACGTGGAACAAAAACATCTGTAGTGCCTGTAAAAAAAAGTGTTCACCTGTCTGGAAGTTTATGGAAAACAGTTGATTCAGCTTCTCAGTCAAAACTTTATGGAGACAAAGAAAAAGCTCCAATTTAATCTGGACTAGAGTTCACCAGAAGACACCTGGAGACTCTGAAGACACCTGGAAGAAGGTTCTTTGGTCTGAGGAGACCAGGATGGAGCTTTATGTCCATCAGACTTGATGATATGTTTGATTGACACCAAACACTGAACATCATCACAAACACACCATCTCCACTGTGAAGCATGGAGGTGGCAGCATCATGATGTGAAGCATGGTGGTGGCAGCATCATATGTGAAGCATGGTGGTGGCAGCATCATATGTGAAGCACGGAGGTGGCAGCATCATGATGTGAAGCATGGTGGTGGCAGCATCATATGTGAAGCACGGAGGTGGCAGCATCATGATGTGAAGCACGGAGGTGGCAGCATCATGATGTGAAGCACGGAGGTGGCAGCATCATGATGTGAAGCATGGAGGTGGCAGCATCATGATGTGAAGCATGGTGGTGGCAGCATCATGATGTGAAGCATGGTGGAGGCAGCATCATGCCTCATATAGGAGGTTTTATATTTTTAAATAAATGACATTAATTGTAGAAAGCTGCTCTCATTATTTCTATTATTTTGGTAAATTCTCATCTAAAAAGTTAAAATAAACAGACCAGTCATAGTTTTTAGTGTTCAGGCGTCTTTTTTTGCTCTTTGGGACGTTTTCAGTCGTCCTCGTGAGTCATTTCTGGGGTTGCAGTTGGTTTTAGTTGGTCCCAACGAGGAGAGCTCAGCGTTAGTAATAACAGCAGATCAGGACAAAAGGCCGAAGCAGAAAACAGACGAGCTAAAACAACACCGGCCTGTCTGTCTGTCTGACTGTCTGACTGCACACAGACAGACAGGCAGCTTTTATTTCCTGCCTCGCATTCTTTATACATTCTTTTATTTCCGCAGTAAAAATAAATAAATAAAAAGTTTGTCCAGATCAAACTTTCCACCTCCTGCAGTGCAGCATCGCTTTTCTCGCCTTCAGAGAGCTAAAATTCTTCACTAAAGTCCTGCAGTTATGGTTTAATTAAGCAGAAATACACAGAAAAATACCAGTAAACTACAGTTTTAGTGTTAAATCAGTGAAATATCTTGATTATTTGTGCATTAAAGTGCATATTGGTGGCTGAGATGCACAGTTGTTGTCACAAGTCATCAAAAACCGAATATTTTAAGGGTTTTAGACAAAATAATGCTCTGAAAAATAAATAGTAGTGAATGTTCTAGCAGCCAATTATTCAAATTCTGTCCTGTTATTTTAAAAAATGGAATTTTCTGGTCTCAAAAACTGTAAATGTGTAATAATAGCAGAAAATGTTTCGCCAGCTTATTACCAACACTTTTTCCTACAACTAAATTTAAAATTTCTGGTCATTTATGCTTCAACTGCTGTGAATATTGACAAAATCAACCCTAAATATAACAAACAAAGACACAAAATGATAATACATGACAAAAAAAACAACACAAACGACATGAAACAAGAAGAAACGACAAAAATGAGAAACAAAATTAACAAAAAAATGAGACAAATGACACTAAATATAGCAAACAAGACACAAAATGACAAAAAGAGACAAAAATGACAAACAAAATGACAAAGAATGAGTCAAAAAAATGACAAAAATGAGTCAAAAATGACACAAACTACACATATAACAAGACAAAATTACAAAAACACGACAGAATGACTAAAAAACGGCACAAAACAAACATCAAATGACGCAAAATATGACTATCAGAGAAAAGAACTACAAAAAAGAGACAAATGACAGAACAAGATAAAAAAGAGACACAAAAGTACACAAACAAGATGCACAATAACAACAAGGCGCAAAAATGACAAAAAAATGACAAATGACACTAAATATAACAAACAAAACACAAAACAACAGAAACGAGACTCAAACAACAGAAAGTAGACAAAACGATCCGAAAGACACGAGAAACAAGACGAAAAGGAGACACAAAGCGACAAAAATGGGACAAGAACATTACAAAAACGAGTCAAAAAATGACAAAATGAGAAACAAAATGACAAAAAAACTACACAAACGACATAAAACGACAAAAAAGAGGCACAAAATTGTAAAAACAAGACAAAACATCTAAAACGAGAAACAAAATGACAAAAATGTGAAAAAAATTGCAAAAATCAGAAAAAAATTTGACGTAAAAATACAAGAACACAAACGACAACGAATACAAGAAATACACAAAATACACAAGACACAAAATGTCAAAAATGAGAAAGAAAATGACAAAGAACGACACAAACGACAGAAACAAGACCAAAGAGGCACAAAATTAGACAAACAAGACACAAAATGACAAACCAATTACACAAACGACACAAAACAAAACACAAAAAAGACCCAAAATTAGACCAAGAAGAAAAGAACAATAAGAAAAAATCTGACAAAAATTACAAAAATTAGATAAATGACACAAATTAGACAAACAAGCCGCAAAATGACAAAAATGAGACAAACGACACAAAACAAAACAAAAAGAGACACAGAATTAGACAAAAAAGATGCAAAACGACAAAAATTAGACAAAAATTACAAAAACAAGACACAAAATGACAAAAAATTGCACAAATGACACAAAAAACATAAAAAGACCCCAAATTAGACCAAGAAGACACAACATGACAAAAATGACATGAACATGAGACGAAAATTATAAAAATTAGACAAATGACATGAAAGAAGACAAAGAAGAGACACAAAACTAGACAAACCAGACACAAAACAATAAAAAGTAGACAAAAAAATTACAAAAACAGCAAACAAAATTGACAAAAACCTGCTAAACCACACTAAATATAAGAAACAAGACATAAAATGACAAACATGAGACACAAAATGACAAAACTAGACAAAGAATGACAAAAAATGAGACAAACAACAGGAAATATAACAAAAAGAGACACAAAACAACAAAAAATTCTAACAAAAATCAGTTTTTCATCCATCCAGGCGTCATAATCTAATTCCCTGGATGTGTTTCTGTTTTCTGATAATTCTGATAAGACTTCTGGGTAAATTCCAGATATCAGGATGTTGATAAGAACAAAAAACAATAATATTGTATGAGAGTATTAGTATTAAACTGTACTTTTACTGCATTAAAGTACATTTAATTCTGCCTGTATAGTGACGTTTTCATGTACAATAACAGTTTATATGTAAATATATATATAGATAGATAGATAGATAGATAGATAGATAGATAGATAGATAGATAGATAGATAGATAGATAGATAGATAGATAGATAGATAGATAGATAGATAGATAGATAGATAGATAGATAGATAGATAGACTATAGATAGATAGATAGATAGATAGATAGATAGATAGATAGATAGATAGATAGATAGATAGATAGATAGATAGATAGATAGCGCTTTAGCAAAATAAAAAGTGTATTATTACTACTACTAGTAGTACTACTATGAGCAGCAGTACTACTAGTAATAATACTACTAGTAATACCTCAGGCCGGTTCATCCCAACTATTTTACAGTTTTTCTTACTTCGCTGTTAAAAACACACGACTATAAACACGGACTTCACACACATCTGTCTGTCTGTTGCCATGGCAACCGTGCACACACACACACACACACACACACACACTCACACACAGACACACACTCAGTCACATGTTTCATTTCAGATTGAATTCTGATCGATAATCAATAATTAGTGACAACAAACAGGAGCTGATCATCGTCAATTAATTAAAAATCAATAATGAATCAATATTTGTGTCAAATTTCTGATCAACACTGAAAAATAAAAGTAATAAAAATGCTGCAGATTAACTGTCAATCAATCAATCAATCAATCACTCAATCAATCAATCAATCATCAATCAATCAATCAATCAATCAATAGTCCCCCTCTGACCCCCTGCTGGACTCACTCACCCTTTCGGCGTGTCCCGGAGCTGTGGAGCCCCACAGCAGGAGAACCAGCAGCGGCAGCGGGACAAAGCTGCTCCTGTAGCCGCCCGGAGGCTCCATCAGACGGACACTTTGCTGCCGAGCCCCCGCTGAGCGAGCTGACTCCCGGGTCCGGACTCCCTGCAGGGCTCGGTCTGACTCCGGCGGACTCGGGTCGCTCGGCTCGGCTCTTGATGCGCTCCTCTCCCGGTTTCGGCTCAGTAAGGCTCGGTTCGGCTCGGTTCAGAGGAGGGGGACCTCGATGCTGATTCTGCCCGAAGAGAGCGACCTGCTGCGGGATGGAGAGACAGAGTCAGACCGGTAAACGGAGGTGGAGGCTCGTTGTGTGTGTTACCACGGCAACAGTGAGCTCAGTGCTTCCGATTCGACTCTGCTCTTCAAAATAAAAACCCCCGCAGCTCATGAAAGTCGAAATCTGTTTTTTTTTTCTTCCAAAATGAGACAAAACAACACAAACGAGACAAACAATAGAGAGTAGAAAAAAAATGTCCGAAAGAGACACGAAACAAGACAAAAAACTGACACACATGACACAAAACAAGACAAAATAAGACACAAAATTAGACAAACAAGACATAAAACAACAAAAACATGACACAAGTGACAAAAATGAGACAAAATGAGAAATAAAATTGACAAAAATGAGTCAAACAACACTAAATACAACAAAAAACATGCAAAAGGCAGAAATGAGAAAGACAATGACAAAATGATACAAAAATTAAGCAAAAAAGAGAAACAAAATGACAAAAATGAGATACAAATATGACTAAAGTGAGACAAAAAATGACAAAAACAAGACAAAAAATGACAAAAACAAGACAAAAAATGACAAAAACGAGACAAAAAATGACCAAAAAAGATAGAAAATGACAAAAATGAGAAACAAAATGACAGAAACGAGACAGAAAATGACAAAAATGACAGAATGACAAAAACAAGACACAGAATGACAAAAAATTAGACAAACGACAATGAAATAGAATAAAAACCCCACAAAATTAGAGAAACAAGACCATAAACGACAAAAACGAGACTAAAATGAGAAACGTGATGACAAAAAAATGACACAAAGAACACAAGTGAGACAAAAACAAAGACTAAATGACAAGAATGAGACAAAAACAAGACACAAAACAATAAAAACTCAAATAATTCAATTCAATTCAATTCAATTTTATTTATATAGCGCCAATTACAGTCAAACTGTCTCGAGACACTTTACAGAACCCATATGCCTGACCCCCAGAGCAAGCCAAAAGGCGACAGTGGCAGGAAAACACCCTTTTAACAGGGAAAAAAACCTCGAGCAGAACCCGGCTCTAATGTGGGGAACCCATCTGCCTGATGTAAACTATAGTTTAGTATAAATAATGGGTATAAATAATGGGATGTATCATAGATAGATACTTCGTGGTCCTGTTGGCTCTTCCTAGTGTGGATCTCCTGGAGGGTGGGGAGTGTTGGAACCATGGTAGACCTCAGTACCTTCTGAGGGCTCAGTGCTGCTCCCGTATCACTGGGAGATGTTTCCACTCCAGAGTAAAAAGTCCTCATGATGTTCAGAGAGACCCTGAACTTCCTCAGCTGTCTGAGTTGATTGAGGCGCTGTGGTGCGGCTGGAGGTGTGTCCGCCCACATGGACCACCTGAGTACTGTCCGACAGAGAGTCCAAGATCCAGGCCCACAGAGACGTGTTGAGGCCCAGGATGGTCATCTTGGTGTGGAGTTTGTTGGGGCTATGGTGTTGAAGACTGAACTAAAATCAGTGAACAGCAGTCTCACGTAGTCCCCGTCCCGCCGGTCCAGGTGGGTGAGGGTCGTGTGCAGAACCTGGGAGATGGTCTGTGGATTGGTTTGGCCGGTAACTGAAGCAGGTCCAGAGATTCAAGCAGCAATGAGCAGATGTGAGTCCACATGAGTCCTTCGAAGCACTTCAATGCTTCTGAAGTTTGGGATACTGGGTGATAGTCGTTAAGGCCGACTGGACAGATATTCTTTGGTATAGGAATGATGGTGGCTTTCTAGAGGGACCATAGTGAGAGGTTGAAAATGGATGTAGGCACTGGGCGAGCTGGTAAGCACTGGACCTTAGCAGTCTTCCAGAGATGCCGTCTGGTCCTTCTGCCTTCCTGGTGTTCACCGTCCTCAATGTCCTCCTCAGATCGAATCATACCTAAAAGATGTTCAGGTCATCAGCCAGACTCCCACTCACCGGGATGGATCTTCCCCTTAAGTCGTTGATGGTCTGCAGTCCTTGAAACAAGCTCCTGGGATCATGCTGTTGGAACTCTGATTCCACCTTGTCCCTGTACCTCCAATTAATGTCCTTCAAGCCCATCTCAGATTGAATGACGCCGCTTTGCCCATTAGAAGCGCTGAGTTGTAGACAAGCAGTGCGACTAGTCTTACTGACCCGCACGGTCACCATGGGAACATCATCATTTACCAGCATTGCTATGAAGTCCATCACCACCTCCGTAAACTCGTTTACGTCCCTCGAGCACAGTTTGAACGATTTGTGTTTGACACAGAGAAACCCTAAACTTTAAACAAGGCTTTTATTTTGCTAATATTTCTTTACATATTCTGCTTTATCATCTCAGATTAAATGCTTTGTTTGATTTTTTTTGTGAAATAGAATCCAATAATCTGATCTTGAACCCTAATATTGTCCTGTGGGTCAAATTGATCCGTTTTAAAGGTTGAAAATGTGGAAGAAAAATATTTTTACAGTGAGACTTCTGGTGTCCACATTTTCAACATTTTTGGGGAATTTTTCGGTGTAAAAAGAGAAATGTTCAAAAAAAGTTTCTTAAGAACATTCACAAAAAAGCAATCAAAATCCAGCAAAATTCGCTGGATTTTGGTTGATTTTTATGTGAATGTTGTTAAAGAAAATACAAGTTTTACTGATATATATGTAGTCATTTTAGATATTTTTTTTGAAGATATTTACTCATTTTTTGAAAATATTTAAAAGAAATTTCTTGCCAAATTGGGGAAATTTTTAAGGAATTATTGGAATTTTCTTCCTGAAGGTTTTGCAAATTTTCAGAAATTTGAGCATTTTTTTGTTGAATTTTTGGATTTTGTTCTAACAAGGAAAACGTTTTTTTTTGGTGCCCGTAAATGAAGACAACAGGAGGGTTAATGTCAAACTGATCAGATAAATTAATCTATATCTCTGTTTACTCTCTGCTAATTAAGGCTTTTATTTTGCTAACATTTCTTTATATATTCTGCTTTATCCTCTCAGATTACATACTTAGTTTGAGTTTCTTGTTAAATAATATCCAGTAATCTGATCTTTTAAGTCAAACCTGATCAGATAAATACGCTTCTGTCCGTGCTTTTATTTTTGGCGGGCCTCCGGATGTGCTCTGTCGGCGCCCCGGCAGCTTTACGGCAGCTCCGGTGTTCGCAGCAGTAGCAGCGGCTCCCGGTCGCCGGTAAAAGTCGAACTTTTTCCCGTCTGCGCGAGCGCCTCTCTGACATGAGAACCGCGTGAAGCTTCGGACCGAGCGCGAGACCTTCAGGTAGGAACAACAACAACAACAAAAACAACACCTGATGTTTGTTTGTTTGTGCAGCTGCTGATCAGTCACGTGTTTAATTAAGGCTCTAACTAGCCGCTGACGTCAGTTAGTCAATCAGTTAATCAATTAATCGATCAATGAGCTCGTGCAGCGCGGAGAGGTAACGGAGTACTTTTACTCTACTGCAGTATTTATAAAAGGAGACTAAAACTGGAGCTGAACTCTGAGAGAAACGTTCAGATCAGCTTCATGTTGGAGTCAAAAAGTGTAAAAAAAAAACAAAAGAACAAGAAAAAGTTTAAATTTTTTGTTTATTGTGATGTTTTTAGTTTCAAACTGCAGCTGAGAGAAGAAAAAAGTGAATCTGATGAAGTTCAGCTGCAGAATCTGACCAATAATCTGAGATTAATCTGAGATCGTTGATCAGATTTAGACTTTAAAATAATTAAAATGTTAATCAACCTGCAGAAGTTCAATTTGCGTCTTTTAGTGGACATTTAGTGTTTTTTTCTGGTGATTTTGTGTCTTTTTCTAGTTGTTTTGTGTCTTTGTGGTTGTTTTGTGTCTCTTTGTGGTCGTTTTGTGTCTTTGTGGTTTTGTGTGTCTTTGTAGATGTTTTGTGTGTTTTTGTGGTTGTTTTGTGTCTCTTTGTGGTCATTTTGTGTCTCTTTTAGTTGTTTTGTGTCTCTTTGTGATCGTTTCGAATGACTTCAATATTCCATCAGTGCAGCAGAACATTGTGTGTTTTAGTTCCTATAGTTTCCATGGAGTGATTCTGGATTTTAAATCTGCTGTTTCAAGCAGAGTTTCTCAATTTAAATCGTTAAAACGTTTGTTTAATCAAACTGCTCTGGTTGTTTCTGGGCGTCTTTTTAAATAAATGATCAGAGAACTTCCTGTTGTTCCATTATGGATGAAGAACTGAGAGGCTGCACTTTTTCCAACAGTCCTTAAATGCATCATGTGTGCTGTTCTACAAGGAAAATTAACCAAATCTGAGTTTAAAATGATGCTTTTTTCAGTTCCAATATCGATTATTAACCGGGGAAGGCCGATAACTGACATCTGAAACTGATATGTTAATATTATGTATTAACAGCAGGAGGTAGCAGGAAACCAATCCTTTTTTTATTACTGTTACTGATTATGTACAATAGAAATAGAAGTGGTGACATTAGCATACCACATGACGCTACAATGCTTCCTGTTTACTGATCAATCAATTGATTAAGATCAATAACAGTTATGTCACCACATCTTCTATGGTTTTGTTAAAATTTCGCTGTTCTGTCTGTTTTATTTCCCACTAAGGTCCAGATTTTAAAGCTTATTGTTTCCAGACAGTTTCAGGTTAATCTGCCTGCTAGCTTTAGCTGCCAGCCGTTAGCATAGCATTAGCCACTGTCAGAGAAGCTAATTTCCTGGTTTGTGTTTCTTGTTCAGTTTTTGCAGGTTGTGTCTCCATTAGAGAGTTGAGTCCATTAGATAGAACAGATTGATAAATAAAGAATAAATTCAACTTTAGAATGTTATAATGCTAGCTAGCTAGATAGCATTAGCTTCATGCTAAGAGATGCAGCAAATCTGTTAATGATTCACACGTAAACTTGTTTCTAGGCTCTGATCCAGGTTGTTTTCTCCTGACTACATCCTGGCTGGTGTTGTATCTACTCTCAGATGTAGTGTTGCATCATTTTGTGGTTGTTTTGTGTCTCTGTGGTTGTTTTGCGTGTCTTTGTGGTTGTTTTGTGTCGCTTTGTGGTTGTTTTGTGTCTCTCTGCGGTTGTTTTGTGTCTCTTTGTGGTTGTATCTACTCTCAGATGTTGTGTTGCATCTTTTGTGGTTGTTTTATGTCTCTTCGTGGTAGTTTTGTGTCTCTTTGTGGTTGTTTTATGTCTCTTCATAGTTGTTTTGTGTTTCTTTGTGGTCATTTTATGTCTCTTTGTGGTAGTTTTGTCTTTTTGTGGTTGTTTTGTGTCTCTTTGTGGTTCTTTTGTGTTTTTGTTGTTGTTTTGTGTCTCTTTG
Organism: Amphiprion clarkii; assembly: GCA_027123335.1. Taxonomy (NCBI): domain Eukaryota; kingdom Metazoa; phylum Chordata; class Actinopteri; family Pomacentridae; genus Amphiprion; species Amphiprion clarkii. The sequence continues at coordinate 34,978,714 of CM049575.1, forward strand.
TGGTTCTTTTGTGTCTCTTTGTTGTTGTTTTGTGTCTCTTTTTGGACACTTCCACTGTTACATTGCTGTTTGGTCTCCTGATGGTAGCTGAAGATCCACCTCATTGCCATTTTGTGTTTCTCTATGATCGTTTTGTGTCATTGAAGTTGTTTTATGTGTTTTTGTGGTCGATTTGTGTCTCTTTGTAGTTGTTTATTGTCTGTCTCTGCTCATATTGCATCTTTTGTGATCATATTGTGTATCTTTGAAGTTGTTTTACGTCCCCTTATGGTCATTTTGTGCATCACAGAACACATTTAGCATCTATTTCGTTCAATTTTGTGTCTCTGTGGTCAGTTTGTGTGTCAGTGAAGTTGTTTTGTGTCACATTTGCGTCTGTTTCTGTTTTGTTGTGACTATTTTTGATTATTTTGTTTGTTTACTGGTCATTTAGTTGTCCTTTGTGATTATTTAACAGACTTTCTAACAAAAACATTATCATTAAAAACTTTGTGTCTGCAGGACGACCGCCAGCATCGGAGCGTCCTCATTGGCTGAGCAGCGGCTGGAGGCGTGGTCAGAGCAACAGTGGGTGGGACTCCAAGATGCTGCGGCCTGTCGGCTCCGCCCCCTTCAGCTTCATCTGGCACTGGTAAATGAAACACATACCTGAATAGTGCTTCTGCTGCGTTTGAGTCGGATCGTACATTTCAACATCGAGAAGAAGAACAAACGTAAACAACCAACATGGCCGACTGAGAAACTGGTCTAATGGCAGCACATGACTCTGTAGTTGTTTTGTGTGTCTTTGTGGTTGTTTTGTGTCTCTGTGGCTGTCTTGTGTGTCTTTGTGCTGGTTTTGTGGTCATTTTGTGGACCTTTTGGTTGTTTTGTGTCTCTTTGTGGTCATTTTGTGTCTATTTGTGGTCGTTTTGTGTCTCTTTGTGGTCGTTTTGTGTCTCTTTGTGGTCATTTTGTATCTCTTTGTGGTCATTTTGTGTGTCTTTGTGGTTCCTTTATGTCTTTGTGGTCATTTTGTGTCTCTTTGTGGTTGTTTTGTGTCTCTTTGTGGTCGTTTTGTGTCTCTTTGTGGTTGTTTTGTGTCCCTTTGTGTTGGTTTTGTCTCTATGGTCAGTGATTGAGCAGAGTTGTAGGTGAGCTGGTGTGCTGAGCTGTAGGCCAAAGTGTAGAGTTACTTCAACAACATCTTCAGACATGAGGAACATATTTTCATGGCAAAAACCTTCTCAGTATGCAACTCTGACAATGAGAAAGATGAGTTTTTAGGGGTTAAATGAATGCCCAGAGCTTGTTTGAGTGTTTCTGATAAAAACTCGTCTCACCTGTGTATCTCGTCCTCCAGGTGTCTCCTGTGGATTCTCACGATTCCTCCAGCAGTTCTCGGGGTGAGTCCATCTGTGGTTTCTGTCTGACGTCACACCTGGTTGTAGAATCAGGAAGACTTTCATGACATGTGTGATGTCATCAGGGAGGAGGGGTCAGGACCCGACTTCCTGAAAAAGATAACGTCAACACACAATGACGCTATGTGATGCTGTCTGTAAGAAATAACAGTCAGAAACAGCAACTGTGGGGTGAACCAAAAACAAACTTGTTGCCTTGGTTTCATATCATGATACTGCCACCACCATGCGTCATATCATGATACTGCCACCACCATGCGTCATATCATGATACTGCCACCACCATGCGTCATATCATGATACTGCCACCACCATGCTTCACATCATGATGCTGCCACCACCATGCTTCACATCATGATGCTGCCACCACCATGCTTCACATCATGATACTGCCACCACCATGCTTCACATCATGATGCTGCCACCACCATGCTTCACATCATGATGCTGCCACCTCCATGCTTCACATCATGATGCTGCCACCACCGTGCTTCATATCCTGATGCTTACTGATAATAATATTTACTGTTTTTACTTGCTTACTTATAATGGCAGTAATATCTAGCTGCTTGTTTGCTGATTTAAATGCAGTAATTTAATGGTCAAACATTCTAAAACCACAAATCAAAAATACAGATTTTTCATTATCTCTTTTTTAAAGGTTAACATCTAAATATATATGGTTTTGTTCTTTGATTTTACTAATTACTTTCTGTAATTTAAAAGAATAGAATATTAGTTTTACGAAAAGGTAAATTTTATTTAATTTTTAAAAAATTTACAGTTTAAGGCTTCACTTTTTGACACCTAAAATTCCTCAGGAAAACCCCTGATCAGTTGAAGTGAAGGGGAATCCCATGCATAAGTCAGCAATTATCAGAGCAGCGTAACTGGAGAAGCTGATGGTTTGTTTCAGGTGAACTCAGGTGGTTTCTACCTGGACTTTGGTCCGATGACCATAAAGTCCAGATAATCCTCTCGGTTCTTGGTACCCAGAGACCCGCTGGGTTCTGCCAGCTTACCAGCAGATGACCTCTGCAGCCCAAACCACAGCAAGCTCCACCTGGCATCAGATTTGTGCCATCTGCTTTGATTAGCAAAGACTTTGGACTTTGTGTTGTTGTTTCACTCGGAGCTCTGGACATTGTGAGCGTGAGGCTCCCCACATGGAGGCCGAGCAGCCGGCCGACACCGAACGGCAGCTTCTCCTCCACAGCTGCAGAATATGATCCAATATTAGAATCATTTCTAAACACTATGTATCTCTGTGCAGCTCAGGGCTGATTGTAGCCTTCAATTTGGCTTCTAATTCTTTTATTTTGGAATTTTTCAAAGCAAAGTTCCAAGGCTGATGCAGTAAATAGATATTTAACGTACACTTTCTGCAGTTCAATCTAAAAACTTTCTGAATATTTGTCCCGTGACTGTCAGTTACATGTGAGTCAGTCAAAGCTTTATTGTTTCGCCAAAGAACACAGAATTTTCTGTTTTTATACAATCTTTTTAGAGCAAGTGGTTAATTTTTTGTAGAATTTCTAAATTAGACGTAGAAAAAAAAGTGACTTTGGTAAAATATCGCAATAATAAGCTTCGATTTGGAGATTTTTTCCAAATGAAAGACACAGATGAAGTTGAAAATATACAGCAGAGACTTGAAATGTATTTAAAATTATAGACTCCAAACACACAAATTTGCACAAATGCATTCATTCACAATAGATGTAATAAATAATATGTATTCAATATATTTGTGCAAATTTTCCACTTCAACAATGTACAGGAGTCAGCAAGGAGACATTTATATATTTGGTTTTATATCTAGAAAACAATCATAAACAGTACATTTTTAAAAACGTGCACATTCAAGAACTTTTCCTAAATATTTCAACCTGACTTCTCTCACTTATTTTATAGTTTCTGATGGAAATATGTACTAAATGTAGCCAATAAGCAGCTGGTAAGTAAGGAGTTTAGCTGTCTTTCCAACACAATAACACACATTTTTATGCAAACTGAAAAATGCAAATCAGCTGCAAGTAATAACTATTTTCATTATTAATTTATCTGCTAAATATTTTCCCAATCAGTTCATCAGACAAACGATAACTAACATTAAAAATGTCGCAATATTAACTCTAGAGTCAAACAAAGCAGCAAACTCAGAGTCTGGAAGCAGCAAATGTTTGGAATCTTTTTCTCTAAATTATGATTAATTTACCATCGGTAAACTAATAAGGAAGTCAGTGTTTACGTCTGCAAAAGGTTCTGTCTGTCCTGGAAGCTCTGCAGAGTCTGAAGGACTCGCTGAGTTCAGGAGACTGTAAAGTTCAGGTCATGAAGGATTAGTGGAGGTCAGGAGGCTCCTGAAACAGAGACACCGGATGGAGACGGTGGTCGTGTTTCAGAGGCAGAAAGTTCAGTAAAAGGATTCAAAACAACCACAAGGAGATGCAAAACCATTACAATTAGATGTAAAACCACCATAAAGAGACATAAAAGTACAACAAAGAGAGACAAAAACCGTACAAAAAGACACAAAACTACTACAGAAATGTAAAAGCAGAGCAAAGAGATGCAAAATGACCACAAACAAGTACAAAAACACAACAAACACAAAACAACCACAGAAAGATGCAAAAATCACCAAAATGAGATACGAAAATCACTGTAAAGAGACACAAAACCACCTCAAAGATACCAAACCAGTCTGAAGAGACACAAAAACTTCACGAAGAGAGACCCAAAACAACTGAAAAATGACCCAAAACAGCCACAGAAAGACACAAAACTGTCTACAAGAGACTCAAAAACTTCAAAGACACATAAAACGACCACAGAAATGTAAAAGCAGTGCAAAGAGATGCAAAACGTCCAAACTGACACACAAAACACCAGAAATAGAAAAGCACAACAAACAGTCACGAAACAACCAACTAGAGGTACAAAAGCAACACAAAGAGACACAAAACTATCACAGAAAACACCTTAATGTTGCAGGCCGTAGGCTGAGACTCACATGCAGGGTAGTGATACACAGCAGGCAGACGTTAACAATAACAAATTTAGAATTTTAGAAAAGAAAGGATGGACTACAACGGGAAATACCGTGCTACTCACTGAACTGCAGAACTCAGGCTTCAGGATGGGCACAGCTCCGAGGAATTGGTGGAAAAATCACAATAGAAAAATACAAAAACCCAAACCAGAGAAATACGCCGCTAGGCAGCTGACTAGACGAGCGACAGACGGCTGAACAACAATCGACTGAATAAGAGTCGTCAACACGACAGAGAGCAACGCTAACAAGCTAACCTACACGCAGACCGGTAAGGTAAGGGAATGGAGAACAGAGCGTAGCAGGCTGGCGAGGCTGCTGGCGGAGAGGCAGATGGAGAGCATAATCAGTGGGAGTGTGGATCCAGACAGAGTGAGCAGGTTGCAGGGAATCCAACACGCTGACAGGTGGTCCAGGACAGAAAAGCAAAGAACAAAGTTTTAAGCACGGAACAGGAAACGCAGGAGCTGGACTGGACGAGAATCGGTACTGAGGCTGTTCAACGATCTGGCGCCGAGTAGAGTGCAGAGGAATAATTAACGTCATCACTTCCTCCTGCCAGTGTGCCAGTTCTTGATGACAGCATCTGCCATGTCACATGTCCACCCCCACCTGAGGAGGAAGTGAGACGGAAGAGAGAAGACAGCTGGTCCTCCTTGGAGCCTGGATGGAGGGCGTCACTCATTAAGCAATAGAAAACCACCTCAAAGATACCAAACTACTCTGAAAAGACAAAAACTTCACAAAGAGACATAAAACCACCACAGGGGGGGAAAAAACTACTACAAAGACACACAAAACGACCAAAAAAGACAAAGTGACCAGTTGTGCGACTCCATTTGTCATCTCTTTCAGTCAGGTTGTGTTACTGTGAGGTAGATGGATGGAGGACCATTCATTGTGGACCAATTGTCTCATAGTTCAGGTGTTTGTTGGTGGAGTTCCTCAGAGATCACAAGTTGGTCCTCTGATCTTTATGGATTCATAGATTAATATTATTACTGTAATGGAGGGAAGATGGAGGATAGATGGAGGATAGATGGAGGACAGATGGAGGTGTTACGGACGATAGATGGAGGGATGATGGAAGGTTGATGGAGGACAGATGGAGGGTTGATGGAGGAATGATGGGGATAGATAGAGGGATGTTGGAGGGATGATGGAGGCATGATTGACGGAGGACAGATGGATGGACGTTGAATGATTGATGAAAGACAGATGGAGGTTTGATGGAGGACAAATGGAGGGTTGATGGAGGAATGATGGGGATAGATGAAGGATGGATGATGGAAGATAGATGGAGGATAGATGGAGGGATGATTGAGGCATGATTGACGGAGGACAGATGGAGGTTTGATGGAGGTTTGATGGAGGATAGATGGAGGGTTGATGGAGGTTTGATGGAGGATAGATGGAGGGTTGATGGGGTTTGATGGAGGATAGATGGAGGGTTGATGGAGGACAGAGGGAGGGATGATGGAGGATAGATGGAGGGTTGATCGAGGGTTGATGGAGGATAGATGGAGGGTTGATGGAGGATAGATGGAGGGTTGATGGAGGACAGAGGGAGGGATGATGGAGGATAGATGGAGGGTTGATGGAGGTTGATGGAGGGTTGATGGAGGATAGATGGAGGGATGATGGAGGACAGATGGAGGGTTGAGTTGATGGAGGGATAATCTATTCCTGGATGAACGGTTGATGGAGCGATGACCCTGCGGACGTAAAGACTGTTTTTTTGGTCGAGGTCATTGGGTTCAGTTTGTCTGAACAGCAGCATCATCGTCCAGTCAACTGCTGTGCTCTGTGGTCAACCAATCAGAATCTGGTGATGGGGGGATGATGGAGGGATGATTTAGGGATGATTTAGGGATGATGGTGGATGTAATTGGTCCAGCCGGAGCTGGCCGGGCTCCAGCAGCGATGGAAAGGCTAACGGAGGCTAACGGGGGCTGTTGAAGGCTATAACAGAGGCTAACGGAGGTGGTGGAGGCTAACAGAGGCTAACGGAGGCGGTGGAGGGACGACGCTGGTTGGAGACTTCCAGAACAAAGTGGTGACAGCAGATGAAGCGATAGCGGCCACATTCCTGCTGATAGCCACGCCTCACTGATAACCTAGTTTACACAACGCTGCAGGAATGTGGCCACTGCACAAACACTGCTGCATGCTGGGAAACCGGCCGTCTGGGGCCCACAGAGAGAAAAAAAACACTCAGTACATCAACACTCGGTGTGGGATGGACGGAGGGGGAGAACCAGGATCAGGGTTCTGTTCTGACGGTCCCTCAGTGACTGTAGGAGCCTGGTTCTAACAGCAGGGCGTCCAAACACAAACCAACAACTGACAGTGAAAATGATTATTAGCTGCAGCTAATATTGGAAAAAACATGTTATACAAGAATTAATGCTGTAGCAGAGTGCTGGATGTTTGATGATATTTGGTGTTTGATGGATGTTTGATAATGTTTGATGTTTGATAGATATTTGATGGATGTTTGATGTTTGATGGATGTTTGTTGATGTTTGATGGATGTTTGCTGATGTTTGATGGATGTTTGTTGATGTTTGATGGACGTTTGATGGATGTTTGATGGATGTTTGATGATGTTTGATGGATGTTTGATGTTTGATAGATGTTTGATGTTTGATGGATGTTTGATGGATGTTTGTTGATGTTTGATGGACGTTTGATGATGTTTGATGGATGTTTGATGGATGTTTGATGGATGTTTGATGATGTTTGATGGATGTTTGATGGATGTTTGATGTTTGATAGATGTTTGATGTTTGATGGATGTTTGATGTTTGATGATGTTTGATGGATGTTTGATGGATGTTTGATGATGTTTGATGATGTTTGATGGACGTTTGATGATGTTTGATGGATGTTTGATGATGTTTGATGATGTTTGATGGACGTTTGATGATGTTTGATGGATGCTTGATGCTTGATTGATGTTTTGGAGTATTTAAAGGATCTTCTATAGACGTTTGGTGAATGTTAAATTTTTGACGGATGTTTCGGAGTATTTAGGATTCAGGAGTATTGTTCTATGTACATTTAACAAATGTTGATGTTTGACGAATGTTTGATGGATGTTTCACCATTTGTTTTGAATACATCACTGCTGACTGGTTTTGCTGCCTGCTCTGCGATATTTCAGTTATGTATGTGTTTTTCAATGTGTGGTGGCAAAAAGTGTTTTTTGTGTGAATAGTCTGACTGGATGTAGACCTCAGGTAAACCCTGCCATCTCCACCAAACATTTTCATACAACATGAGACACGAAATCACCACAGAGAGACACAAAACCACTACAACGAGACACAGCTACAAAGAAGCCTAAAACCACTGCAGAAGCCAAGAGATGCAAGAACCCCAAAGAAAAACAAGTTGTAAAACCATCACAGAGATTCAAAAGAATGAAAAACAGACCCAAAACAACCACCAAGAACCAACAACCACAAATGTCCCAAAGAGACCACAAAAAACACCAAAAATATCTAAAAATACCCACAGACACACAAAAACACCAAAAATAACAAAAAACAGCCACAAAGACACACAAAACACTAAAAATATCAAAAACAACCACAAAGATGCATAAAAACACCAAAATATCAAAAACAACCACAAACACACACAAAAACACCAAAAATATGAAAAACAACCACAAAGACGCATAAAAACACCAAAATATAAAACAACAACCACAAAGACACACAAAAACACCAAAAATGTCAACAACCACAAAGACAGACAAAAATAACAAAAAACGCCAACAGAGACACACAAAACACCAAAAATATAAAAAAAAAACAACCACAAAGACGCACAAAAACACCAAACATTAAAAAAAAACACAAAGACGCAGAAAACCAAGATTGGATTTCTGTCTGTATTAAGCAGTTCTATTGGACCAACTAGTTTTTACAGTGTCATTTTTAATTATTTGGCCCAAATTGATTAAATTAACTAAGACCTTTGTAATAAATTGAATCGACCCTAATAAATTATATTTATTTATTTATTTATTTTCTCAACTCATGGACATTAAGTTGGTCCAACAAACTGGTTGATGCTGAAATACTTTCTTTTTTTGTAATTAAATAATGGATGGATTTTCTCCACTTGTTGAGGAACCTGTGAACTCCGACATTGCAGCAGCTCACCTGAACACGCCGACACGTGTTCCATTGTGTGATATATGATGAGCACACGTGAGCGACGGGAGTTTAGATCTCAGACGGTTTGATTCGGATCTGATGAACATCTGTGCTCATTCAAAGGGTCATAAAAAATGAAGCGTGATTGTCACTGACGTGATCTGATAACTCAGTCACTCGGTCCGTCAGCTGTCTGCTTCCTGAGAATCTGAGATGCTTGTCTGTCTGTGTTTACATTCCTCACTGTCTGCACACAGAAAACACCAGAAAACACAAAACACACCACAAAACTGTCCGCTGCAGTCCGAGAGGCAACCACAACCAAACAGCACCTCTTCAGTTCTGTCTGCAGGCCTCCAGATCCAGTCCGGCTTCACAGAACGCTGCCTGAAGGTGTTCTCAGCAGCAGCCCTTTGAGGTGTCTGAATCAGGGATCAGCCCCTATTCCAGCGTAGACAATCTGCAAGCTGTGGAAGAAAGTTGTGTATAAACATGACAGAGTGAGAAAACAGAAAGTTTTTACAGTTAGTTAGACGAGAGAACGCATGAAGGAATATGTTTATTTATTTAACAAAGACAGAAAAACAACCGTAAATGAGTCACACTTGGCAGAAATTCCTCTAGTTGTTGTTAAAAGAACAACTTAAAAAGAGAGATTTAATGCCGATGGTAAACAAAGAAGCTTTCCCTTTTTATTGCTTTTCACCATCGAATCAGTCAATTTTTTAAAAAGTTTTTTGACAAGAATTTACAAAAAGATCTTCATGTCAAAGCGAAAATAGATTTCTACAAACTAATGTCAATTAACTAAAAATATAAAGTATATATGGTGGGCATCAAACACTGCACACCATCCCCATTATAAAGCACGGTGGTGGCAGCATCATGATGTGAAGCACGGTGGTGGCAGCATCATGATGTGAAGCATGGTGGAGGCAGCATCATGATGTGAAGCATGGTGGTGGCAGCATCATGATGTGAAACATGGAGGTGGCAGCATCATGATGTAAAATACTGAGATGTGATAAAACAACTGAAAACTCAACACATCCTGATGTCTGCTGATGATGTAATGACGTGTGCTTGTGTAACAGCGGTGATGTCACCTCCAGTAAATTCATTTGAATGACATCACAGTGATGTTCTCTTGGTTTCCAGGGCGACCTGACGGAGCCGTGTGGTGGGCGGGACTGCACCACCTGTCAGTGTTTCCCAGCCAAAGGAGCGAGGGTGAGACTCCGCCCACTGACACACACACACACACACACACACACACACACACACACACACACACACACACACACACACACACACACACACACACACACACACGGCAGCCAATCAAATGGCAGCTGCAGTGTGACATCATCACAGCTGCAGAAGGTTTGTTCTGTTAACAGACCAGTGACACCTTTACTGTCGACTGGTAAACACAGACACACACACATATATGCACGAACACACACACACACACACACACACACACACACACACACACACACACACACACACACACATACTGTGATGAGGAACTGCTGGATGGAGGAGTGTGTTGGTGTTAAATTAACAGCTGTTTACCTTAAACTGACTCAGCAGATTCCACACACACACACACACACACAACACACACACACACACACACACACACACACACACACACACACAGAGAGCGGTGTGATGTCACAGCGACTCCTTGAACTCTGAGCTTCTGTTTCCAGAAACAACTTTAATCTGTTGTTGACAGAAAAAAGAAAACTGACCCAGTGGCTGTTGTCACGGCAACATGGCGAGAAGTCACCGAGCTGTCCAGATGTTTGGATGTTTCAGTCTTTGTGGTCCAGATGTTGGTGGATGTACATTTATGTGGATATTCACAGTGTGACCCAGATGTTTCTGTGGACACACACCATGTTACAGATGTTTCTTGCACAGTCACAGTGTAGTCCAGATGTTGTTGTCCAGAGTCATGATGTGGTCCAGATGTTGGTGGACACAGTCACATTGGTCCAGATGTTTCTGTGAACTATAATAGGGTGGTCCAGACGTTTTGGGTCACAGCAATGGCATGGCCCAGATGTTTGTGATCATTATGTTGTCCAGATGTTGCAGTGACAGTCACAGTGGTCCAGATGTTTCTTTGGACTATTACAGTGATCCAGATGTTTGGGGTCACAGTGTGTTCCAGGTGTTTCAGTGAGCTATTGTGTTGTTGTCCAGTTGTTTTTGTTCTGCATCAGTGTGTTCCAGATGTTGGATGTATAATGGTCCGGGTGTTTCTGTCTATAGTTACGTTTTGGTCTAGATGCTGTTGTGCAGAGTCATGTTGTCGTCCAGATGTTTCATGTATGGCAGTGCAGGTGTTTCTGGCCACAGTTACATTGTGGTCCAGATGTTGCAGTGAACCATCATATTGTGGTCCAGATGTTTTTGTTCGACATCAATGTGGTCCAGATGTTGGCTGTATAGCAGCCCCGGTGTTTCTGTCCACAGTCAGGTTGTGTTCCAGATGTTTGTTTTGACAGTGAGAGTGGTCCAGATGTTTCACTCTATAGTTAAAGAGCAGTCCAGATGTTTTGGGCTAAAGTCACATTGGTCCAGATGTTGGATGTATAGCGGTCCAGATGTTTCTGTCTACAGCTACATTGTGGTCCAGATGTTTTTGTTCACAGTCATGTTTGACTAAATGTTTCTGTCCACAGTCATACTGTGGTCCAGATGTTTCAGTGTATAGTTATAGAACAGTCCAGATGTTTTGGGTCATAGTCGCACTGGTCCAGATGCTGTTGTGCAGAGTCATGCTGTGGTCCAGATGTTTCTTTGGACAGTCACTGTGTGGTCCAGAGGTTTTTGTTCACAGTCGTGTGTTTGACCAGATGTTTCTGTGCCGAGTGATAGAGTGGTCCAGATGTTTGTGTCTGTGGTTACAGCATGGTCCAGATGTTCATGTGGACACTGACAGTATTCCAGGTGTTTCTGGAACCACGGTGACGCTGTGCTCCAGATGTTGTTTGTGTCAGTTTGCCCGATCATGTGGTCTTTATGATGATTTGAGTCAGGAGCCAATCAAGCGGCTGATTTAACGTCACGTTAGCTGTCACTGCAGTCAGCTGATCGAGTAAACAACAACAACAACGACGACAACAACAGCAGCAGCTTGTATCTGTCAGGGTGTCAACAAGGCCACAAACAGAAAGTGACCTGCTCTGTGTGTGTGTGTGTGTGTGTGTGTGTGTGTGTGTGTGTGTGTGTGTGTGTGTGTGTGTGTGTGTGTGTGTGTGTGTGTGTGTGTGTGTGTTTGTACAGCTGGGGGCAGCAGACAGGCAGAGAGGATTGTGGGAAGGCGTCTGTCTCAGTGATTTCACAGCCGAGTGGTTTCAGAGAAAAGAGGACGGAGAGAGGACTAACAGAGATCACAGCTGTCACATCTCATCACACACACACACTGACAGACACGCACACACACACACACACACACACACACAGAAAAATCAGCAGCGCCGTATTGATCAGTATTGGTTTAATATCTAAAAGTCTTTTTCTGGTCTTCATCACTCATTCATGAATGTCAGTAGTTTATTTATTAATATTCACAAAGTTTCAGCTGCATTATGTTCTGAATACGTCTGTTTATACATCAGGTACAACCACTGCCGAATAACTTTATTTGTACAAAAGGGCTGAACAGTGAACATTAAATATAATCAATGATCTATAAATATCAGGTTATGATCACATTACAGTGTTATGAATATTTATTCCATGTTAACTCATTGATTATAAATGATCAATACATGAAGATGGATTTATTAGATACAGTGATCTGAAAATACTGATACAGATGTTTATTGATACAGATGTTTACAGAGCAGGTGTTTGTGGTCCAGGTGTTTACTGAAACAGATGTTTACTTACCAGATGTTTACTGACTAGATGTTTACTGACCAGGTGTTTATGGTCCAGATGTTTCCTGTCCAGATGTTTACTTACCATACCATACCATACCATACCATTGAAAACAGAAAAAAACATTGTTTACATGATTTGATGAAGTCGTCCTTCATGTTTGGGCTGAGAATCAGCTGTTATTGATCATGATGGGGGATTTATTGATAAGTCACGTTTCCATGGAGACCTCAGTATCATGTTGATGAATTTGTTCGTTCTGTTAACGTGTTCTAACAGCAAGCTTTTGAGAAACTCTGATATGACTCACGGCGTAATGAAGATCTGCAGGCGTCTGTTGTGGTAAACGAACCTCTGACCTTAAAAAACTTCATCCTCACCTGCTCAGGTGATGCGTCTCCTCGCTGCTTTTATGCCTTTCTGCCTGTAAGGCCTCATTACCTCGCAGATATTCCTGCTGATCAGGAGAGCAAAACCGTCTAACTGATGACCTACTTTCATAACCTCTATATAAACTGAATAAACCTCAACATTTTTGAATTTGAGGCGCTATAGAATCAAAACGATTTTATAAAAATGTCAAATATCTTAAAGAAATCAGCTCCAGATAAGAGGATCTTAGCATCACTGCTGTTTTCGCTCTTAAATTACACATTTTTATGGTGTAAAAATATTAAATTGTGAAGTTATACAGATGTCAGAAGTTGTGAAAATTAATTTTACTTCATGAAAATATGCAGATTTAGAAGTTAAAATGGATGGTTATCGTTTTATTTGTGCAGCTCTGTTCCAAATCAGCCTTACAGAGTGCTTATAGTCATGTAAACCAGGAATAAAAACTAAAATCAGTGGGAAAATTACAGGATAAAACATTGAAACAGTGGGTTGAAATAAAATTTAAAACAAAGAGCACAATAAAATAATAAAACACAGCAAAATTCAACTACTTAGAACAAAAATATGCATACAAATTAGAATTATTTCCTCTCCATGTCATAATTAACTGAGTTTTTCTTTCGTCTGTGGTTGTAAATGCTTCTTACAGTTAAATTAGGCCAAGTAAAACCAATAAATTGCTCAATAATAATACTAATTATTATTGTTTAACCAATGAAAAGATCCACAGTGCAGATTTCAATTTAAACATTAAGATCTGATGCAGTTTAATCAGATTTTAAACTCTAAACAGATCCAGAATCAGTGGAATGAAAAGATTTATCGTCTTTATTGGGTTTTCAAAAGTCAGACTCTCAGTTTTTACATAAAATCTTAATTTTCTTATTAATGATTGGCCCTGAATCGACATTATTCCCTTTTTTCTTTCGTTCTCTGTTTAAAACAGTGTTCTTATTGGGTTTTTGTGCCATTTTAAATGATTTAAGGAAACGTTCAGTCTGATCCACCTCTGGTTGTTGGGTCATACTGCCCCTCTGTGGTCAGAGAGCATTATTACACCTCCTCCCTGCATTAACATCTGGATTTAACATGTGTCTGAGGTGCCTCCTGCAGGCTGAAGACTGAGTTTCTGAACAATTAGTCATTTTCTAGAGCGGATTGTGTGAATAATTGAAAAATTTTAGCTCCATTTTTGATTATTTGGTCTTAAAAATGTCAGAAAATGTGGCTCATTGTTTCCCTGAAGCCCAAAACTAGAAAATATTCACATTTAAGAAGCAGCAATCAGAGAATTTAGAGTTTCTTCCTAAAAAAACTGACTCAAACTTAGCAAACTATTGTTGAAATAGTTGGTGATTGGTTCAATATCTGACAACTAATTGGTTAATTGTTGGAGTGGTTGGTGTGGAAGAGTCCATGTTGGATCCATGTTTACCATCAGGGTGAATGTACTGTTAAGAATCGACCACTACGGCATCAAATTAGGGTGATTTGATCATCATACAATGCCAGTCACACCCTCTCATTAAATAGTTTCTCTTTATTTTCATGACTACGGTATTTACATTCTAGATTCTCACTGAAGGCATCAAAACTCTGAATGAACACATATGGAATTATGTAGTAAACAAAAAAGTGTAAAATAAATCACAACTGTTTTATATTTTAAATTCTTCAAAGTAGCCACCCTTTACTTTGATTCCTGCTTTGCACACTCTTGGCATTCTCTCCATGAGCTTCATGAGGTAGTCACCTGAAATGGTTTCCACTTCACAGGTTTTCACTTAAATGTGGTGAGACTACATGGAGATGGAAAACTTAAGTTGTCAATGGTGGAAAAACTACCTGAGGAGGTCTGGTTTCAATTACCTGGGGAGGGATGGCTCAAAGTGTCAGTAGTGACTAAACTACCTGGGGTGGGAATACATTATGGTTCAGTGGTGGTAGTAACTGCCAGGGGAGGTATAACTGAAGATGTCAGTAACAATGAAGTTGTCTGCGGAGGTATAACTCAAGGAGTTAAAGGTGGTGAAACTGCCTGGAGAGGGATTACTTTATGGGTCAATGGTGATGTAACTGCCTGGGGAGTGCTGACTCTGAGTGTTCATGGTGGAATAACTGCCTAGGGATGGAAGATTTAAGATGTCAACGGTGGTAAAACTACATGAGGTCTGACTGACGATGTCAGTAGAGATGAAACTGCCAGGGGAAGGATGAATCGAGGTGTCAATGGTGATTTTACTGCCAAGGGAAGATGACTACAGGTCGGTGATTGTGAAACTGCCTTGAGGGGGATGATGTAGAATGTCAGCTGTGATTAAACTGCCTAGGGTGGGATTACTTTGTGGTTTAGTGGTGGTGTAACTGCCAGGGGAGTGCTGACTCAAGTTGTTAATGGTAGTGAGATTGCCTAACAAGGTATGGCTGAAGATGTCAGAAATGGTGACACTGTCGGTGAATGTATAAGTCAAGGTGCTTGAAGGTTTTGAACTGCCTGGGAAAGGGTTATTTTATGGGTCAATGGTGGTGTAACGACCTCAGGAGTGCTGACTCAAGGTGTTAATGGTGGTGAAACTGTCCGTGGATGGAAGACTTAAGTCGTCAATGGTGGTTAAACTACCCGAGGAGGTCTGACTGAAGATGTCAGTAGTGGTTAAACTGCTTGGAAGGGACGGCTCAAGCTGTGAAAGATAGTGAAACTCTTGAATTCATGTGTAAGTGGTGGTAAACCTACCTGCGGAGGTAAACCTCAAGGTGCTAAAGGTGGTGAAACTGCTTGGGGATGGAAGAGTTAAGTCATCAATGGTAGTAAAACTACTTGAGGAGGTATTACTGAAGATGTAGTGATGGAACTGCCAAGGGATGTATGACTGTGTGTCAGATTGTGAAACTGCCCGGGGTTGGAAGATGTAAGATGTCAGTGATGGTTTCAATTGCCTGCGAGGGATGATTCGCTGTGTTAATGATGGTGAAACTGCCATGTGGGGGCAATTAAAGATGGTAATTGTAGTAAAACTACCATGTGGGGGGTGGGTGGGGGTAATTAAAGATGGTAATTGTAGTGAAACTGCAATGTGGAGGGTAATTAAAGATGGTAATTGTAGTGAAACTGCCATGTGGGGGGTAATTAAAGATGTTAATTGTAGTGAAATGGCCCAGGGAGTTATCTAAGGACTGGATTATTACCAGTTTACTCTTCAAGTCCTGACTGTGCTGTTTTTCCTTTCTGCAGGGTGCTCCAGGTGCTCTGGGTCCACAGGGTCCTCAAGGGCCCCCAGGCTTCCCGGGCCCTCAGGGGCCTCCAGGAGAGAAGGGCCATAGAGGAGACGAGGGGCCGACTGGAGCTCCAGGACTGAAAGGTGACGTGGTAAGTAAACATGGTCCTTCTAAATTATTTTCACTGGTAAACAATGTTTCCTGGTGTGTTTGACCAATCACAGCTTTCAGCGACATCACACGGTGTCTACCTGACACCTGGTTGTATTTTAGTTTAACATTCTGCTCGTTTGTTTCAGGGAATTGTTGGCGTCGGTGGTTTTCCAGGATTAGAGGGAGTTCCGGTAAGAAGCCCCGCCTCCCTCAACATCTCAGCCGCTGTCACTGGTCCAGCTGTACTGACTCACATCTGTTTGTGTTCAGGGGCACCCAGGACCTGCTGGAGGTCCCGGTTTTCCAGGTCTGGATGGATGTAACGGAACCACAGGGGACCGAGGACAGACTGGACTTCCTGGAGAACAAGGACCCCCTGGAGAACCGGTGATGTGTAGTAATTTTTACCAGACTCCAGAGGAAACTTTGGATTTTAGATCAGTAAAATCATCTTCACAAAGTCCTATATGAACTTCTCTTATCTAACAGTACTAAGTACCAGTCAAGGAGTAGTACACAGTAGTAATGCAGTGTATATAGTGTACTATTATGTCGTCACCATGGTAACAGTGTATAATTCTGCAGGGCTTTCCAGGACTGAAAGGATTTCCAGGAGATCCATCCGTCTACTTTATACAGTTCCCTGGAGTAACTGTAAGTACACTTGTAATGTAATGTATTCACACCTGTACTGTAGGTATATCTGTGCTATATTTACACCAGTACTACATGTACACCAGTAATACCTTTACATAGGTACTACAGGTACAGCTATAATATATTTGAATCTGTACTATATTTACACCTTAGCTGTAGGCACACCTGTACTGCAGATACCCCTATACTATATTAACACGTGTACTAGTGCTGGGCGATATGACGATACATATCGTGAGAACGATAGAAAAGTGTCTATCGTGCCATTTCTCTTCTATCGTTTCTATCGTTTCTAACCTAATTTTATCAATTATTACAGCAAATATATCATTAAATAGCCTGCGACGATTGTGTTAGTGTTTTCTTGTCACTATGCATACTCTAAGTTTATATAAGTGAAAATAAAGAAGAATAAAAAAGAGATTTTTCGCAAAGAAACTCCGTCGTGTGGTTTTTGCGACATGACGCTGCTTTACGTTCTTTGATTGTCACGCGGGTTTGCGACATGCTTTATGCTACTTAACTCACGAGTGCTGAATGACAGACGCGCAACAGGTAGGGCTGGCCTGAATAGCAGTTTCTGGGCTCCGGATATTCGGTCCCTATTAATGACGAACATTCGGTCCGCTCCGTAACGTCCGGGAGTGGGGGTGGGGGGTTGACGGACGGACGGACGGAGGAACGACTCCAATATTCGGTTCGGTCCTTGAGGTCAGAAGCGGTGAGCTAACGGAGGAAAGAGCTGAATTTTCGGCTCGGTTCGTAACGCCCGACGGGGGGGTGGAGGTGGAGGTGGAGGTAGGAGGGGGCGAATATTCGGATCTCAAAATTAATATCCATACCACCATCGGACCGGATATTCGGGTCCAGCTCTAGCAACAGGTTGAAGTTTCATGGAGAAAAGCAACCAATGAAATTTTTGTCAAACTTTTCAGAGAATAACTGAAAACATACTTTGTTGTGGTATATCGTTATCGTGATATAAAATAATCCATATCGAGATATATGATTTTTTCCATATCGCCCAGCAGTAACGTGTACTGTAGTTGCACCTGTACTACAGGTACATCTATAATATTTGTACATCTGTACTACAGGTACATCTATAATATTTGTACATCTGTACTACAGGTACATCTATAATATTTGTACATCTGTACTACAGGTACATCTATAATATTTGTACATCTGTACTACAGGTACATCTATAATATTTTTTGTACATCTGTACTGCAGATCGTGGTTTCTGTAACTCGTAACACTAATCTCAGTGTTTCTGTCTGACAGGGAGACATCGGGTCCAGTGGACTTCCTGGCCTGCCGGCACGTAAACAAACAAACAAATAAACAATAAACAAAATAAACAACATCATGTGAACATGAACCTGGAACATTCCTGTCTGTCTGCAGGGTGAATTGGGACCCCCTGGCCCAAATGGAGCTCCAGGTCCTGTAGGACTGGACGGGACCAATGTGAGTTTCAACAAACCAGAAACACTGATTGGGTGAATCTGTGTTACCAGCTGTGGACAGCTGATCTGTATTCCAAATGTTTTAGACTGAAGGAGCACTTTGGTTCTTTGATGTTACTGTTATCTTGATTCATGTGGATAAAATCGTGTCTCTGTTCAGGGAATCCCTGGTCAGCCTGGTTCTAGAGGTCCACCTGTAAGTACTACACACCAGTTTTAATTAAAACATTTAAGCTACACAACATCAGCTGATTGATAACTGATTACAGATCAGTCTTCTCACAGCTGGCAATTGTGTGTTTCAGGGAGAAAAAGGTCGATCTCTGCCTGGACAGAAAGGAGACGAGGTACAAACACACCTGTTCTCTGCTGGCCACGCCCCCTTGGCGACATCACACCAGGGAAACACCTGTATTGACGTCTTTGGGGGGGCGTGGCCAGCAGGACACGTTCACAGTGTATCACCAGTAGTAGTACTGCAGTACTGTTTGTGTTCCACAGGGGGATCAGGGCCTCCAGGGGCCTCCGGGGCCATTCGAGTACGTCGACCCTCCAGAAGACCTGTACATCAAAGGAGAACAGGTGGGCGGGGCTTCAGCATGGTACAGCCAATCAAATTGCAGCTTTGTTCAGTGGTTCTACTATAAAAATTGTTCTACTACAGCGGAGATGTGTTCTGTTTGTTCTGTGGTTCTGCTACTGTGCTGTAGTTCCAGTTCAGACACAGGGTTGTTGGGTTCTAATGTTTGGTTCCTGTGGTTCTTGTGTCAACGTCTAATGTCAGGTTATTTTGAGTCAAATGTTGGGCTATAAAATTTGGGTTCATTAGAGTCTAACGTTGAGTTCTGTTGGTTCAAATATAGAGGTTTAAAGATTGTATTCTTCTGGTTCTATTTCTGGGTCCTGTTGGTTATAATATGGGCTTCTTTTGATCCTTATGGTAGGTTCTTTTGGTTCAAACGTTGACTTCTTTTGGTTCTAACGGTGAGTTCCTGTGTGGGTTCAAAGGTTTGGTTCTTTTAGTCGTGGTGTTGGATTCTGTTGGTTCTAATATGGGGTACTGTTGTTTCTAACGTTGAGTTCATTTGGTTTTAATGAGGGTTCAGAGATTCCATTCTTCTGGTTCTTATATTAGGTTCTGTTGGTTGTAATGTTAGGTTTTAAGAAGGTGTTCAAAGATTGGTACTTTTGGGTTATTGTGATTCTAATGTTGGGTTCAAATATAGAGGTTTAAAAATTTTATTCTTTTGGTTCTACTTCTGGGTTCTGTTGGTTATAATGTTAACTTCTGTTGTTTCCAATGTGAGGCTTTAAGATTGACTTCTTTTGGTTCTAATGCTGTGTTCCATTAATTCTGATAAGGGGTTCTGTTATTCTAATGTTGGGTTCTAAGGTGGAGATAAAGATTAGACCTTTTTGGTTCTAATGTTGGGTTCTGTTGGTTTCAAGGTGAGGTTCCGTTGGTCCTGATGTTGGGTTCTAATATGGAGTATAAAGATTAGGATCTTTTGAATCAAGTTAATGGTTCTGTTAGTTCTTATGTGGGGTTGTGTTGGTTCTTATTTTGAACTCTGTTGATTGTAATGCTGGGTTCTTCTGGTTTCAATATTTGATTTTAATATAGGGTTAAAATGGAGATCTTATGGTTCTAATGTTACCTTCCATGAGCTCTAATGCAAGGTTCTGTTGGTTTTCCAGGGCCCACGAGGGATTAAAGGAGCCTGTGGAGTTCAGGGATTGCCGGTAAGTTTTGACATCTGATAAAACATCTAGAACACAGAGTCCTCCTGAATAAAAGGTTCTCTTCATTATCATGAACATTGTCTGTTTTATTTTTGTTCTTGAGATGATCACGTATTTTAAGAAAATTAGCTGCTGTGGAACAACTTCAGGTTCTCCAGAACCAGTTGGGGGTCATAAGTGCTGCTCTAATTTAACTTTACTGTCAAGAACATTATTGAATACATGTTGATTGACGGATATAAAGAAGGTGGAGATCATGAGGTTCTCTATGTGGTTCCAGGGTTTGGATGCGCTCCCGGGGATCAAAGGAGAGAAGGGGATCGTGGGGTTTCCTGGACCCAGGGTGAACCATCATCAGTTTCATGTTATTGATGAGTTCTGGTAAAAGTTGTGGTGTGGAGGTTTCTGATCAGGCTGATGTGAGCAGCTGTTATTATTGTATTTCAGGGGTTCTCTGGGGAACCTGGTCTAACCGGAGATAAAGGATTCAAGGTGAGTCAACACACAGGCTTATAGTTTGTCAAAGAAACTCTGGTCTGTTGTTCCTAAGAGGTTCAGGTCCAGGTCGTCAGAGGTTCTAGTCTATTGTTCCTCGGAGGTTCAGTTCTGCCATTCCACCAACGGTCTGATTTGGTTCTTCAAAGGTTCAGATTTGGTTCCTGGGATGTTCAGATCTGGATCCTTTGAGTGTCAAGTCCAGTTCCTCAGAGGGTCAAATTTGGTTCCTCAGAGGTTCAGGTCCAGTTCATCTGAGAATCAGGTCTATTTCCTCAGAAGTTCCGATCTGTCATTCCTCCTTGGGTCACATTTGGTTCCTCAGAGATTCAGATTTGGTTCCTGGGAGGTTCAGATCTGGTTCATTTCAGAGTCAGGTCCAGTTCCTCAGAGGTTTAGATCTGTCATTCCTCAGAGGTTCAGATTTGGTTCCTCAGAGGTTCAGGTCCAGTTCCTCAGAGAGTCTGATCTGGTTTCTCAGAGGTATTGGTCTATTTTTCTTAGAGATTCTGGGCTTTTACTCCTGAGAACCGTAGGCCTGGCTCTTCCTCAGAGGTTGTGGTCTAGTTCTCCAGAGGTTCTGGTGTGTTTTTCTTGAAAGATTCTGGTCCGGTTCCTTGCTAGTGATTTAACTGAGTGTGTTTTTGTGAACTCAGGGCATACGAGGAAGTCCGGGACTTCCAGGTCTGATTGGACAAGAAGGTCCGAAGGTCAGTGTGGTTCTGGTTCTCCAGGTTTGGTCTCATTTAAAGTCACTCTGGAGAACACAGCTGAGACACAAACACGGAGAACAGTTTGTTTAAAGGAAACATATTGATGATATTGATCGTATGAAGTTCTAGATAATCTTTCTTTGTCTGCTTCCAGGGCGTGATGGGAGATCCAGGTCCTAAAGGCCTCCCTCAGCACGCAGACATCACACACAAAGGCATGGAGCTATACACCAATCGATCAGCTAATTGATCGCCATGTTCTGTCTCTGTCTGCCTACTGTGATGTGTGGCCTTTCTTCCAGGAACCCTCGGAGAACCCGGAGCCTCCGGACTGAGCGGCCCTCCAGGGGACATCGGACCGATGGGAACACATGGACCCAAAGGAGTCGTTGGCAGATCAATACCTGGTCAATACTAAACCAATCACCGTTTCTCTCTGTTTGATCACGGAGAAACGTATCAATATGATACCAGAGACCTTAGATTTAAGGCGGTATGAGGATGCTGTAGTAAGATAAAGCCGTATGAGGGCATTGTTTGTAGATTTAAGGTGGTATGAAGCTGATTTAACTCAGTACCGTATTGGCCCGAATATAAGACGGTGTTTTTTGCATTGAAATAAGACTGAAAAAATGGGGGTCGTCTTATATTCGGGGTCTAAACATTATACCCATTCAAGACGCTAGATGGCGCCAGATATCATTGAAGCGAATGCTGAACTTGACTCCCCAGGCCAGTTCAGATATTAAGATTTGAATGAGGCAAAATAACATGCTTTTTCTCTCAAATATATTGTTATAATCATTTGTTTCAGATGTGCTGTAATTATTTTCTGTATGAAAATTAATTTGGTGTTCAAAAAGTCTTTTTTCAAATTTGAGTCTTGAAAAAGAGGGGGTCGTCTTATAATCAGGGTCGTCTTATATTCGGGCCAATACGGTATGTGGATTCTTTAGTCAGAGATAAGGTGGTATGAGCCTGTTGAAGTCAGATTTAAGGTAGTATGGGTTGATTTAAGACAGTATGAGCGTGATGAGGTCAGATTTAAAGAGTTACCTGAATTAATTTAGGGCAGTATGATGTGCAGTGCTGAGATTTAAGGCGGTATGAAAATGTTGTAGTAAGATATAAAGTGGTATGAGGGCATTGTTTATAGATATAGTTTATAGATTTAAGGTGGTATGAGGTTGATTTAGAGCCATATATGGATTCTGTGCTCAGAGGTAAGGTGGTATGAGTGTGTTGAAGTCAGATCTAAGGTGGTATGAGGTTGATGTAAGGCATCTTGGGCATGTGAGATAAGATTTAAAGAGTCAATAGGTCAATGTAGGGCAGTATCATGTGTAGTGCTGAGATTTAAGTTGATATGAGGGTGTATAAAGTCACTGAGGCTTATGAGGTCAGGTTTAAGATGGTATTAGACTCGCTTCCATCTGCTCAGATTTAAGGTAGTTGTTGTCTCTAGCTCACATTTAGGGTGGTAAAGGGTTGATATGTCCTGCTGAGATTTAAGGCGGTCTGACGGGTCTTTGTTGTCTTCTTTAGGACTGCCAGGTGTTCTGGGTGAGACAGGAGTTCGAGGAGACAAAGGAGACAAAGGAGATCCAGGTCAGATGTTTCAAGATGAACTCTCACCCGGAGAACCTGGAAAACCAGGACGGCCTGGACTCAGGGGCCTCAAAGGAGAGCCGGGTATTCCAGGTACCAAAGACCAGAGTTACCACCTGTTAGTGTTGTTCAGCAACAGCCACTTCTACCTGTTGCTCCACTGACTCCCTGCTTTTCTTTCCAGGTAGTTACTGTCTTCCTGGAGCCCCGGGAAAGACTGGAGATCCAGGGCTACCGGGGGCCTCAGGGGTCCAAGGCTTCACAGGGTTTAAAGGTCAGTAGCTAGACATATGGATTGATATCTTTGACTGAATAGAGACTATTAAGACTAATAAAAATGTAAAAGACTTGGAAGACCTCATGCCTATGAATGGCTTAAAGAAGACAAATAAGACATGAAAAGAGAACAAATATTCTGCCAAAAGGTTACCACAGACAAAATTTGCTTCTTGGCTATGAAGTCTTCCAAGTCATCTATGCTTATACGTGATGAAATACAGAACAAACTAAACATCTTGTACACTAAAACAGAAACTGGCCCAAGTGCAAAGTGATCTTTAATATCAGGATGAACAGAAAGAACAGAGGCTCCAGGACATTTCCCTGTGGAACTCCACGATTTGTTTTAAAATTGATCAGGATTTCTGATCTGAGCAACAAATCCTGTAACTTGCACTGACAAAATTGCAGCTGAATAACAGTTAACTGGCTCATGATGGAGATGTTTCACAATGAACCACATATGTGAAATACTTTTCAAAAATGGCTTCCATTCTTAAAGTCATAAAGAAAACAAAATTTTAAGATAAGGTCATGCAGGATAATTTTTGATTTTCATAAAAAGAGTTACCTGTACTTAAAAATAATGAAACACATCAGAACATAAAAGTCTCTATACTAGTAAAGCAGGTTCAATAGAAAGAACAGAGGCTTCAGGACACTTCTCTGAGGAACTCCAGAATTAACAATATGACATAGATCTGCATATTTTGTTTTAAACCCATCTGGTTCTTTGATCTGAAATCCTTTAACCAGACCCTACAAAAGCTTGACTGGATCATGACCAAGATTTTTTACAATAGGGTTAGTACTTTTTATATACAAATGGCTCACTTTGTTATATTCATAAAGAAAACCTGCCGATATAATTATAAATTCTGATTCTTTGAATGGAAACTCCCCCGTATTTATTTGTGATGAAACATACATCAAACTATCAGAGGTTCCAGGGCGCTTCCCTGAGGAACTCCACAATTAACAATATGACGCAGATCTGAATTTTTGTTTTAGAATTCATCTGGTTCTCTGATCTGAGTGACAAATCCTTCAATCAGAACTTACAAAAGTTTGATTTTAGATGAGAACGTGCAGGGTAAATTTTGATTTTCATAATATAAACTCAAGTGCAGTATACACATGATCAAAATATAAGTTTCTAAACAAAAAAAAAAGACGAAACAGAAATGACAGAGGCTCCAGGACGCTTCCCTGAGGAACACCACACGAGCTAATTGATGTTTTAAATCTACCTCTGTGTTTCAGGAAGCAGTGGTGACTGTTCTTGTGGCCCTCCAGTTGTTCTGAGGGGCCCCCCAGGCCCAGTGGGTGACTTGGGGTCTTCGGGGTCACCAGGGGTCCCAGGGGCCCCAGGCATAAGAGGAGAGAAAGGTTTACCTGGAGACAGAGGACAGAGCGGTGAACAGGTGAGTTACCGAGCAACAACAACTACAAAAAAGGTAACTGAAGCTACTCAGAGCTCACTGTTGTGTTTGCTTGCTTGTTTGTTTGTTTGCAGGGTCCAGCTGGGTTTCCAGGGGTTAAAGGGTTTAAAGGGCAGAAGGGAGATTTTACTGTGGTGGATTTTAAAGGTGAGTTTATCACCTTTGTTAAACTTTTCATATTACCAAAAATAATCCGATATTTTGCTTTCAAACGACTGCAAAAATCGTTAACATCATAATAAATCAAAAGCATCATAATCCTCTATAAATACTGATGATTAACGGTGTCATGTCAGCGTATCGGTGGTTCTGATTGGACCTTTGTCTCCAGGTGAGAAGGGAAACATGGGCCAGTCGGGACCTGCAGGCAGACAAGGATTCTCAGGGAGACGAGGACCCGACGGGGATCTAGGGGCCCCTGGAAACCCTGGCCCCCAGGTCAGTCACACCTAAATCAAACTCTGCTGCCAACTGGTGAGAAGAAAAACTGTTGCACAAGTTTGGAAAGAAGAGACTCAGAGATGTAAAACAGAGATGGAGGCTTCAGTCTGTCCAACAGATTTCTATAAAGACAGTGGTACATTTTACAATTCACTTCAGTTTTATTTATATCATGCAGATTCACAACATACATGTCATCGAAAAACACTTACATTAGTAAGGTATAGACCCTACAGAGAACAGAGAAAACCCAACAATCCAAAGTAGTCTTTAGATTCCCTAAGTGACGGTGGGAACAAACTAAAAATCCATTGGGGTAGGGAGGGAAAACCCAAACCTCCAAAACAACCAGGCTCATGGAAGGCAGATATCTGCCTCGACCAGTTGGGTGAGGGTGAGGATGGCAGGAGCACTTCAGAAAGTGAATTCTGGATCTTTACCAGCAGAGAGCAGCTTCCACTGTACAAACTAAATGTGAACTACAGGTTGTCCTCGGTTTACGATGTCCTCAACTTACGGCCAGTGTTTCCTCTAGGATTTTTTTCAGCAGCGGCGGCAGGCTCCCTGGGAGCCGTGGCAACATGAACAAATGACACTTGACTGCAGATTTTCCTTGTACAATCTATTTATTGAATGGCCAGTTGAAAATGGCTTTTTAAAGGCTGAAGGTTAAAATTTAAAAAAAATATTTGAACAAGCTGATCTGAAAATGCAGTCAGCAGTTACACCATGGTGTGTAGATATTAGCTTAATGCTATCAATAGTTTACTCACGTTAGCGACACTGAGTTGGCACCGGGCCCAATTAACTGAAGCTACCGATATGTTACATAACGTTAGCTGGAAATCAATATTTTGCGAATGTCTATTTAACTTGTAAAAACTATTATGAGTTATCTTCAGCTAATAACATTTCTCTGTTGCCCTATTTTCTAGACAACGCTCCTCTGACTCTCTGACCTGCTGCCTGGGTGCTTGACGTGACGTCACTTTCAAGGCCGTGCTCTCGCGAGTAATTAATGTCGTATTAACCCGACATACCAAAGAGTAGATACTGAGCAAGATAGTTATCTGTAGTTTACCTTGGTACTCGTGAGTACCCGACACAGTGCAAGACTGCTGTGAAGGTGGAGACGTGCGGCGGTGGAGTACTTGCGACCATTAAAAAAAAAAAAAAAGAAAGAAAAAAAATGAAATTTGAAGGAGCGGCTGCTGGAATGAATGTAGAGGAAACCCTGCTGACAGCATTTTGTCGTTAGGTCGGACCTGGTTACATGGAACTAGTTGCCGAGCGGAGCAGACAAATACGTCGTCATGCTATGAGATGGCTTTGTTTACATTCATCGGTTGTATGCCACCTTGGATTGTGCTATATTTGCTAACTTTTTGCCCTTTATTATGGCTCCCAAGCATAAGTCATACTCTTCTGATGGAATTCTGACCTACAGCAAAATCGACTTATGTCAGGCCGTAAGAATGGAACTCCCTGTACAGTAAATTGACCTTGAAGTTCCTTGAAGCAGCGGCCCACAACCACCAGCTGCGGACCGGTACCGGGTCGTGGGTCATTTGGTTACCGGGCCACACAGAAAAAATAAAAAAAATAGATTACTTTTTAAACTTTTTTGCTTCCCCAAGTGAAGGAGTTGAAGTATCCCGGGACCTTGTTCACGAGTGATGGGAAAATGCAGTGTGAGATGGACAGGTGGATTGGTGCGGCGTCAGCAGTAATGCAGGCATTGTACCGAACTATCGTGGGGAAGAGGGAGCTGAGCCTCAAGGAGAAGCTCTCAATTTACCAGTCCATCTATGTTCCAATCCTCAACCTATGGTCATGAGCTCTGGGTAGTGACCAAAAGAATGAGATCGTGGATACAAGCAGCTGAAATGAGTTTCCTCCACAGGATGGCTGGGCTCAGTCTTAGAGATAGGTCTTGTCTTTTTTTCCTCTACAATCACATTCAACTCCTACGACACATACACCAGCACCTGCCCTGTTCTCCGTCTGGCACGAGCCTTAAAAAAAAGACTGAAGCTGATTACTTGGTTTGAGTGAAACCAATCGGGATGTTGAAGAACATGATGGATGCCGGAGATGTGTTTGAGAATTGTTTGGGGTTTTAAGGTCTTTCAAATTTATAAATGCAAGTAATTTGATCTTATTATTGTACAAGAATATTACTTTTTATGTGTGCGATGACTGGTCCGTAGAAAATTGTCTTACTTGAAACCGGTGCGTGATGATTCAAAGTTGGAGACTACTCCCTTACAGGATGAAACTATCAGTATGTTGTGACCATAATGAACTGAAAAGCCTGTAGGTGGCGCTGCTGTTTGGTTTAACCTATGAGTTTTGTAAATCCATTTCTTTTCAGGGTGACACTTTCAGCAGCTCTCCCGGAGAAAGAGGCTTCCCAGGATTTTCAGGACCAAAGGGGTTATTAGGGCCTTCGGGTCCCCCTGGAGCTGGTGTAGTCGGAGCGGTGGGGGAGCGTGGGGCTTCTGGGGATCCCGGACCTGCAGGATTCCCAGGACTCCCGGGGCTGAAGGGAGTTAAAGGTAAGCTTTCACACAGAGATAATGCTAAGTAACCCAAACCATGATCATTATAGTCTCCTTGCGCAGTGATGCTCTGCTCCCAGTGCTCGTGTAATGCTGCTGAAGATCCTGTTCTGTAATCATGTCAAAGACCATCTGTGATGTCTGAATCTGTTCAACTTTAACTGGACTCTCATGAAGCTAGCTAACCTACTTGACTCCTCTCACAGGTGATACTCTGCCCTGTGCACCCCGAAACCCCGGAGCCCCCGGAGAGAAAGGAGATGCTGGAACTCCAGGTTAACAACATCTGTAACATCTGTTTGTTGGCCTGTCTGACTTCCTGGTTACATGTCCATCTAACCTTCCTCTCACCTGTCCATCTGTCCAGGTTACACCGGCTTCCCAGGACCTCCAGGTTTCCCTGGCATCACGGGACCAGATGGAGCTAAAGGAGACAAAGGACAGTATGGATTTCCTGGACCACCTGGGCGACAAGGTGCCAAAGCACACCCGTCATTTCTGTATCTCATCCGTCCTTCACCTGAGCTCTGACTTCTTTATCTTTTCTTTCTCTTTGTCAACTCCCAGGACCTCAAGGTTCGGTTGGAGATACAGGAGAAGAAGGACCTGAAGGCTTCAGTTATGGTGGAGAATCAGGTACACTCACCTGTTCTCACACCATCATCATGAATCAGGTGTACTCAAACCGAAACAAGGTCAATGAGGTACTCACCTGGATCTCAGGGGAACCATTTCCCTCAAAAACACAGTGCAGCTTCAATGATCACTTCTGTCCATACAGGTTCTCCAGGGCTCCCAGGATCTCCTGGACTCAGAGGACCAGCTGGTGAATCTGATGTTGGGCCCTCAGGAGCCATCGGGTTTCCAGGACCACAGGGCTCTCTAGGACCTAAAGGAGTCCCCGGTCCCCCCGGCAATGATGGACAATCAGGTGACTTTGTGGAGATATGAGGCTAAATATATCTTCCTCCAGGCATCATGTTCTCTCTGTAGGACGGTGACAGAAACTTTGATTACCCTCCTGTACCTGCAACACATTCGAGTTTCATTAATATGTTGTTTACAGTAAATACAGGGTTGATATTGAAGATAAGGATGAAGTTCAGTACCAAGTGTCATGATGTGTTGAAGTAACTGTTTTGAAAATCATGTAAAATATTTACTGTTTGTTCAGGTATCTTGGGTCTGTCTGGGGGCCCCGGAGTGAAGGGCCAGAGAGGAGATGATGGGGCCCCAGGTATACCTGGGCCGCCAGGACCCACACCTGACCAGTGTGATGTAGGAAAACCTGGTTTAATGGGTCTTTTAGGCCTTCAAGGACCCATTGGACTCCCAGGTAAACCATGGTTCACTGAAACTTTAAATTGAATTCACTTTTTTCTCTCATACTGTAAAGTCATCTTTGCCTCTTCAGGTTTTCCAGGGGAAAAAGGTGAGATCGGAGTCGAGGGTCCCCCTGGTGTAGGACCTCAAGGCCCTGTTGGTAAACCGGGGTCCTCAGGCTTCCCTGGGTACCCAGGACGTCAGGGCCCCTCCGGCTCCATTGGAGACTCAGGGCTGCCGGGGCCTAATGGTCAGAAAGGTGAGCTGCTGCCACCAACACACCTGTATTTAAATGTTTCCTGAAAATGCAGCTTCACTTGAGGACTTGTTTCAGGTCTGATCGGACCTCAGGGCCTCGATGGAGGACCAGGAGCCCCAGGACTGACTGGAGAGCCTGGAGCCCCAGGGAGGACCGGGGAGAGAGGACCCAGTGGACTAGATGGAGCTCCAGGATGTGAAGGGCCAAAAGGACAGAAAGGTACACGTAGTACTGCATATGAACATTTTACAACTACAGGACTGTATATTAACAGAACTGTAGGCTGTTACAGTACAACAGTACTGTATATAAATACTGCTAGAGTTAAATATATTAGCATAGCACTGCGTAGTACGGATGGTGAAACATGTCTAGTTGACATCACTTCCTCTGCATTTAAACCCTGTAGGCTGTAAAGGGGCCCCGGGGCCTCCAGGACTGATCAACTACATCCCCATCAAAGGGCCAAGGGGCCAACGAGGACCTCCAGGACACGTCGGGTTCCCTGGACCACGAGGTCAGAGCCATGTTAGTTACCGTAGAGACTGAACATGTTGTTTGCAGGGGACTAATAGAGAGTGAAAACACAACTCTGAGTCACTGAAGCAAATCAACACTGTTGTTATTTGAGGACAGGTGTCTCTTGAGAATGAGACCCCATGTCTCAGTGAGATCACCTGTGTAAATAAAGATTAAAGTAAAAAAAATAACAAAAACCTGTTTTATCCTGATGACAGCAGAAATAAGACCTGACGAATCAAAATGGAGAATAACTACTTCCTTTCAAAACGCTAAACGTCATCCAGACGGATGTTCCTTAAACACCTCACATGCTAGCTGGCCAACACAAGCTAAGTGCGCAGAGAAGCCTCTAGTCTCCACTCAGTTACTTCCGCAGTGACCAAAAATTAGTAGGTGAAATAAGGTGTTCTATTGCCAGATTTACAGAAAAATCAATTCAGTTTAGCTGATATGACTGTTTTTCGCTTGGTAAAATTTCCTTTGAGCAGAGCATTTCTAAAGGACGGTCAATCATTCAATTGTGGGTATGCCAAAACTGTGATAGTACTTGATTAATTGTGTAGCCCTAAATCCAGTGGAATCAAGTCAGGTTGTGTTGAGTCACAATGCGTAAATTAAGCCAGGATTAGCATCCAGCATCTGGTGGAGAAGGAGCCATAATTATAATTTCAATGGGACTGCATGAAAACAAGTCCTGACAAATCTGATGAAAACCTTTGTACATTTGGTGACTTTGATCCCAAGTAACTTTTCAGTGCTGCTAGATGATCCCAGTTCAGCTGTTTTCAAGTAAATGACAGATTTTGTGGGGATTATAGGCAGAACATGTCATGCAACTAGCATCTACACCTACCAGCCACAATAATAAAACCACCGACATAACATTTGCGTAGATGTTCTTCATGCAACCAAAACAGTTCTGACATGTCGGGGCAAAGATACCGGATCTCTGGTGGTGTCCCGTGGTGTCTGGCAGGCATCAGGAAGCTAGCAGATTGTTTGGGTCCTGTGGGTTGCAGGGTTTGGCTTTGGCCTCGATGGATTGGACTTGTTCCGAAACATCCCACTAATGATACACTGGATTGGTATTTAGGGAGTTAGGATGCCGTACCTGGAGCTCTTGGTTGTGTTCCTTCAGCTGTTCTTCAGCAGTTTTTGAGGTGTAGTGGGACACAGTGTCTTATTGAAGAACTGTTGTTGCCAAAAAGGAGTGGTCTTGTTCTGGAACAATGTTTAGGTAGGTGGTACATGTCAAAATAACATCCAGATGAATACCAGGACCCAAGGTTTCCTACCAAAATATTGCATTGTCACAAAAAAAAATAGTGTTGTACACTTTAGTTGTCGATGGTTTTAATGTTGTGGCTGATCGATGTATGCCATTGTGTGATTCTGGATCGTTCTTGGATTTATATTCAGGATTCTTTGATTTCTTACCAGATTGTCATCCGTGCGACCAGTCAATTGATTGATCATTGAAACAAAGTAATTGTTGGACATTTTTCTATGTGCTCATGAAGCCATTTTTAACGACAGACACTTAAGATATGCCATAAAAGCGACTTGGTTTCATCAGTCATTTGACTATAGTATTTAGTAAATTCATGTGACCAGAAGACAATAACCACCACAGAAGTCTTTGTCATGGTGGTCTGTTGTAAGCTAAACCCCAACGATGCTTGCCAACATGGAACTGCTGGTAGTCTGAGTGACCTCCTCCTCGCTACAGTATTAAATACAAATGAGCTGCAGTCTTCCATCTCATCAACCAGCATGAGGCTCCACCTGGTGGTGTGATCATGTACTGCAGCTAGTAGTATACCTTATAGTAACTCTCTCAAACATTTCTGGTTGAGTCGAGTTTAGCCAAGTTTGGTCAAGCAAAGTTAGCTTGAATAACCTCTTAACTGAGTAGGTAAGGAACATACCACCTGCGTGAAAAAATGCCAAGCAAAAATTGTCTTTGAAAAACAGTGAAATCTCGTCAATATAGGTTGGGTCGAGTCCGTATGTTTGCTGTCATAGTCTGGGTTTATTGTGGTGTTCTGCTACATATATACTGAGCAGATGAAAGCTGAGTTGGTAGTAGAAATGCCAAATGAGCAGGTGAAACTGTTACTCTGGTCCAGAACAACAGTGTTGGTATTACAGAAATAAGAAAATACAAAATCAGATGCTCTCCAAGGTTAGGGCTTCTGTCCCACTTCTTTTTAAGGATGTCTTTACTATGAACTTTCTCATATGAAACATGTATTTCTCTACAGGGTGTAAAGGTGTGCAAGGAGCTAGAGGTAATCCGGGTTTTCCAGGGATCAACGGTCTTTCAGGCATTGTAGGACTTCCAGGACCCCCAGGACCACGTGGCAAATCAGGTCCACCTGGACCATGTGGACGCAAAGGGCCTCCAGGACTCATTGGTTTCCCCGGACAGACTGGAGATCCGGTAAGATGAAACTATTGAATATCGGACATGCAGGTGGAGATCACTGAGTGGGTCAAGATTAGGTTTATAAGGAAATCCTGGTGTGTTGAACTGATGAAAGCAGAGCTCATTTTGCTTTTTAGAGTTTGTAAAGGCATTTAAACTAAAGAACCACAATTACTGACCTGTTCTCATTTGTGGTTTCAGGGTAACCCAGGATGTCCAGGGAAATGTGGGCCACCTGGTCACCCAGGATGTCCAGGACCCAAAGGTACCAGCAGATTTTCGATTTTTAACATTTTATTTGTGATTTTATTCTGCGCAGGTTGTTAGGTAAAGGGTATGTCTCTGTTTCAGGTGACAAAGGAGCATCTACTGGTTGTTCTGGTCCACCTGGAAACAAAGGGCCACCCGGACATTTTGGGACTCCAGGTAGTGATCTGGTTCTGGCTGTGCAGCAGTACCAGAGTATGAAACAGAAAATGCATGTACAAATGTGGTGATTTGTTTTGTCTCTCTCAGGAATTCCTGGACCTCGAGGAGATCCTGGAATACCTGGTTTCATTGGAGGTCCAGGACCGAAAGGATGCAAAGGAGATCCAGGCCTCCGTGGAGACCTAGGTGCCCCAGGTATGGAAGCTTACCTGGACCATGTCGTGAAACTCAGCTATTGTCTGATATCAACACCACCTTATTCAGACTCTGTTGGTGTCCTTCAGGTGTGTTGGGTCCTCCAGGTCCCAGAGGTCGGCCCGGTCTCCCAGGTCTGCCTGGTAAGCCGGGGGCTGATGGTCCTCCAGGACCGCAGGGCAACCCAGGACTCCAAGGTAAATGTAGACCTTGTGTTCCTGGTAGAAAGGTGTGGAAACCTCTGAACACATTAGAAGTTTCTAGTTCCAAAAATATGGATCAAGGCCAATCAGACCATTTGTTAACCTACCAGGATCAGCTTTAAACTCTTTTGTTGACGTATGTACGTACGGTATGTTTACATACTCCCATGTCTGAAAGGGAGAGGAAAATTTAAGGAGGTCAATTTGAAATCATTTTCCTAATCAGTAATCAGGTGCATTACCAATCAATAATTGATAGCACAAATTGAACACAACAGATATTTGTTCTAGACAGATATTGCTATTTTAGTCGGAGCTTGTAGAAGCACGGTACATCTTGCCCCCTTCACACTATGTTTCAGACTTTACAACAAGGTTCCTGAGCATCTACAGAACATTAAGGAAGAGCTTGTCGAAATTTTTTTCTTAATACATTGCAGAAGCTATTTGGTTGTCAGGCATATACACTGGATTGATTTTAATAACTTGATTGTATTTGAAGCGAGTATAACCTAGGGACTGGGACTCAATATTAGCAGTTACAAAATATTACCAAGTGACTCCGATCAGACTGGGGAAAAAAAGCCTAGACATTCCTAGTTAGAATTGCTGTTTGGTTCCCATCAGCCAGTGGAACTATTAGGTCACCCAATGCCACCCTTTTACTGCTGTCTGAATCTGTTTTTTGAAATAAAAATTCCAAATAAGTTGTGTCTTTAGTAGCTGAGTGCTTATTAGGGTGGGGTTTTATTGGTGAATGCAGTCTAATGGGGTTAAATGTACTGTCTATATTTAGATACGGTCAATGATTATGTTGCTTTGAAAATCCTACTGTGCCGTGGATCCTGCAAATGATGCATGGATTCAGATATATGAGTTGGTTTTTAAAAATTCTCTTTGCTGCTCAGGTCCTCCTGGACCACTTGGACTTCATGGACTGGATGGTCTGAAAGGGGTAAAGGGGGACATGGGGACCAGAGGTATGACTCTTACAAACACAACATGGACACAAGCTGCCCAGCTGGAGTATCTTCTACTTTAATTCATGTGCAGCATACTAGTAGAACCAGCAGATATCACTTGGCCAATGTACAGTTTAGTAACCTGAGCTTCATCCAACAGGTCCCAACAACAGCTGCATTATTTAAAGTTTCAACATTGACATTGTGAGGCAGAATTGGATGAACTGACTCAAACCTGCAGGGTGTGTGTTGTCGTCACCAAATGTAAAATTTTGTCAACCAGTTTAAGTTAATTTTGTCTTTGAGGAAGATATTACAGAAATGGAAGACTTTGTCCAAACGGAGATCAGGGTCCCACAGACATTGTTTTACAGCAGATTTAAACATGAATGAAGGTAGAAGCAGCCAAACAACTGATCCTCTGACTTTTCAAGATTAAACTACAGACATTTGTGTAGTTGTTAAAGAATCACAATAGAACACATTAACAACATATATCACATTTCTAAATGTCTGTCTGTGTCTTTAGGTCTGGGTGTGCCAGGTCCTCCCGGTTGCAAAGGTCTTCCAGGAGATAAAGGTCCTCCTGGTCTTCCAGGTCCATGTGGTACTTCTCAGCCTGGACCTCCAGGACCCAAAGGTCCCCAAGGACCTAAAGGTCTGTACCACTGCAGTTACCAACAGTAACATATTGTGTCAGACACTGTCAGTAATGTGTCTCTCTGTGCTCTTGCAGGACCTCCAGGCAGTTGTGGACCTCCTGGTAAACCTGGACTGAACTGTAAAGCTCCAGTCCCAGGGACTTGTGGAGATCCTGGTTCTGCAGGCCCAGATGGAGAAAAAGGTCAGACTTTACCCTTCAGCTTGAATTAAGATTAACTGACAAATCTCACTGGGCAACATCTAATCTGGGTTTCATGTTGCAGGGGGTCCTGGTCCTGTGGGGGATCCGGGTTCAAATCCTCCAGTTTGTGGGGATGTTGGAGACAATGGTGATTCAGGGTGCCTGGGGCCAAAGGGACCACCAGGGTGTAAAGGGCTTCAAGGACTGCCAGGCATTCCTGGAAACCCAGGAGTGAAAGGTCAGACTCTGTCCAGGTATCTAAGGTATCTATACAGACATCTCAACATGATGATGACTGATTCACTTCACAACCAGGAAATGCCTGAACTGCGGGTTTAGTATGAAGCTCCAGGGGCAACAAGGTTCATATCAGTGTAATTTGGTGCTTTTCATCCAAACTGATAGTTAGGTCAGTTGCAGCATCTAGACTTCATTCATTAATCCCCCATTATAGACTCTTAGGTTCTCAAAGCTCAGCTCAGTCAACAATTTGTTGGTTTTATTTCAACCTCTCCCTCTGAGTTCTTGGTTGTCAGGATCTGTCATGATGTACAGTCGCTTAGTTATGGGTAATAAAGTATTTGCGTCTGTGCTCAGGTAATCCAGGCGATCCAGGACTGATGGGAGTTCCTGGTAATCGTGGTCCTAAAGGTGTTCCCGGTTGCAAAGGGCCTCCAGGACCGAAAGGAACTTGCGGGCCGCAAGGTCCAAAAGGGGAAAAGGGACGAGTCTTCCCCTGCCCCACATACCCTCCTCCGCCACAGGGACCCCCGGGACCACCTGGATACCCTGGTCGCCTGGGAGACCCCGGCCTACCGGGCGAAATTGGCCAGAATGGGCCTAAAGGTGATCATAGTCAAGTTAAAGTAAAATCCAGAACCATTTCTGATGAATTCAGCAGCTCCATGATGGGAAGTAAAGGAAATATCGCTTCAGTCTCAGTCCAGCTGATTGTTATGATGATTGTGTTTCAGGTAAAAAGGGGGGTCCTGGATCTGTTGGACCCATAGGCTCAGTGGGGCCCCCAGGTCCAGATGGAGAGAGAGGAGACCCCGGCCTGCAAGGGGAGAAGGGAATTGTGGGAGCGAAAGGTGAGACTTCCACCTGTCTGCCCTTCTAACTTGGTTTATTTTTTCATTTTAGTGGTTTACATAATAACTATTTATCACTATTTTCCACCATTTGTTCTGATAATGTTATAAATGAATGTCAAACAATATTTGCTCAGGTCTGAAGATTCTCAGTGATCCAGATCAGGATGTATCTGATCCACTTTTGCTGCAGTGTTGTACACAGAGCATTATGAGATGTACAAGGATACTTTAGGGTTTAGTTTGACTTGTGTGTCAAGTTGTGTAGTACCTGTGTGGACGTGTTTTTACAATGTAACCTTCTGTCTTTTTGTCATAGGTGACCGTGGTCCGATCGGCGACCGTGGTCCTCCTGGACCATCCATGAACTTGAACTCGGGCTTCCTGTTGGTGATGCACAGCCAATCGAAGAGGGTTCCCAGGTGTCCGGAGAACATGAGGGTGCTGTGGGAAGGTTACAGTCTTCTGTACCTGGAGGGGCAGGAGAAGGCTCACACTCAGGATCTTGGTATACACAAATATATAAATATATATACACAAAGATTTCTGTGCTGTAAAACTCAAAGTTGTGTGTAGAGTTTTGTTTCACAGAAATTTCCATGCTGCTGTCAAACCTACCTGATACAATGGGAGCGTAACTCTCATTCTGAGGCATAACTGGGAGTTTTACCCTCTTAATTCTCCAGTGTCTTCTGGATCTGTCTTGTGTCTTCATACCAGTTCTACAGCTCCAGAACCCTTACCCTACTTTAGAGCCTACCTGGACTGACTCCTTTCAATGTGAACTGGTTCTTCTGAGCTCCTCCTGATATTGGACCCAAACATCCTGCAAAAGATGCTTATTTCAGCTGCTTGGATTCTTTCAGGTGCTACCGAAATACCCTGACTAAAACCTCCAGCATCTGGAGGTAAATCCAGCTTCACCTCTATGATCAGCTGCTACAGAACCACAACAGTCTCCTTCATTTGATCCTCACTGGTGATCTAGTGTCTTGAACTCTGTCACTTCCAGCCTGAAGGAAATAATCTCATCCTGCTTTTTCACACTGCAGATCCTAGTCTGACAAATCAATAAAAATAGGACATCCATTTATCCAGAGTTGAGTCCTGGTGGCAGCTAGCTAAGCAGGGCATTCTAGATGTACATTTCTCAGTGAAGGTTTCCAGCTCCTCTTGGGAGATCTTGAGGTGTTCTCAGGTCAGATGAGATATGTACTCTACCTCAGGGTCTCTGGCTCTGGTCTCTGGAGCAGCATCTCCAATTCAAGTTCCTTCTGGATGTCTGAGCGCCTCCAGCTATCTCTAAGGTTGAGCCCAGCCATCCTATGGAAGAAAAAGATGTTTTTGATCACTTGACACGTTGGCAGTCTTACTGTTGATGCTGCACCAGTTCACTGGATCATGTTTCACTCTATTTTTCTGTCACTTGTGAACAAAATCCCAAAATACTTCACTAAATGCAGCAATGATGAAGAGGAGGCAGCATCTTTGTCACTTCAGATAACCAAGGAAATGCAAAATCTCTAAAAGGCCCTGAGGAAATTTTACGGTGGAGTGATGGAGAGACTGGGAACATCACCCAGTGGTTTGGGAACGGCACTGCTCGGACCAAAGACACTGTAGATAGATCTGAGGTCAGCAAACCATACCATGAACACAGCAGTTCCCACCCTCAAGGATATCTAAACCAGGAGGAGCAGATCAGGGCAAACAGGATCATTGAAGACCCCCGCCACCCCAATAATGGACTGAGTGGTTACACTTTGGACAGCCCCTGAGGAATATCAAGGGAAACAAAGAGACTCAGGAAGAGCTTTTTTACTTATGCTGCGAGGACTGTGAACTCTGACAAGGTCAAAATGCTGTACTAAGGTTCATCAGTAGGACTAGACGTTCCAATCCCAAGTTCA
Organism: Amphiprion clarkii; assembly: GCA_027123335.1. Lineage (NCBI taxonomy): Eukaryota > Metazoa > Chordata > Actinopteri > Pomacentridae > Amphiprion > Amphiprion clarkii. The sequence continues at coordinate 35,016,586 of CM049575.1, forward strand.
GCACATCAGTTCTCATGGCGCCAGGAGGTTGGAGATAACCCCTAGATGAGAACCATGAGACACATCTTCATTTGTTTACCCTGACGTCGTTAGGTGTTCCGGCTCTTAACACAAGACGCCCTCAGTCGGGGCAGGGCCCCCAACAGGCTGATCAGACACGAGTCTGTGTGTCACAGTCTTACATCTAGGTGCTCACTCTAGGGACCCAAGCTAGGTCTTTCCTTTTTAGCAGCCATAGCCAGTGGCTCCCTTATTCAGCTGCATTGGCTAGGCCCTTGATTGCTTTCCTGAGAAAGTGTCCTCTAACTTCTACTGCTTGGAATTTTGTTGTTGACATGGCGGCAAAGCCTCTGTACAAGCATGTGACAAATAAAAACTCAAACTTTGAGTCTTCAATTTTGTCCACTGTTCCGCAGCCAGAAAGGAATTTGCATCGTTCCTCCTAAATCCAAGGTTCAGAAATTGATCCTCCCTTCCCAGCACCCTGAAATAAAACTTTACCAAGGAGGCTGAACATGATGATACATCAGTTATTGAGGCACATTCTCCAGTCTTGCTTTAATGAAATGGGAACCACCATCCAGGTCTTCTACTTCACAGTCAGGGTTCTTGACTTCCGGGTGAAACTGAAGAGATGTCTCAGCAAAGACAGACCAACAGGGTTCAGAGCCTTCAGCATCTCAGGGCGAATGTCATCCACACCTGTTTGTAGCTAAATACCTTCTCAGCAACCTCTGCCACGGATATGAATTCCACGTCAGTCCCTTGAAAGATTTTCAGCAATTAACCAAAATCTCCTCCCTATAACCTGATAGTTGGAAGCTACCATCATGTGTTTCTAGTGTTTGTGATTAACTAAGATGTCCTGTATGTTTCCAGGTCAGGCAGGCTCGTGTATGCGTGTCTTCTCCACCATGCCCTTCTCCTCCTGCAACATGGGAACCTGCTCGTATGCCAGTCGCAATGACAAATCTTATTGGCTGTCGACGATGGCGGCGGTGCCCAGCATACCCGTGGTTGGGCCATCCATCGAAGACCACATCAGCCGCTGCGTGGTGTGCGAAGCCCCCTCCTCACCCGTTGCACTGCACAGCCAGACCTCCAACCAGCCACAGTGCCCACCCAGCTGGAGGAGCCTGTGGACTGGATACTCCTTCCTCATGGTGGGTACTGCAGCACCACGTCTGCGGGGGTTGAGGAAATTTACACCCAGGTTCCACCTTTTAATAAGATAAACACACTACTGGGTTGTCTATAAATAAAAGTACATCACTGCAGTGGGGAAGAGACCTTACTCAACATGGTGGGAGACCTCTCTTCCTTAGAGAAGTACAAATATTTATACATTTAACCCAACCGCTTTCCCTATTGGCTTGTCCTAAATAGGTTGTAAGTTTAAACCTTCATACTATGTAAGAAACAAAAGACAAACTTTTTAAGGGTTTAAACAAATCTTCTGAAGTGTACCTTGGAAATGTCTATGAAGATTGTCGGTCATCCAGGTCATGGTAATCCTTGGAGCTTCAGTAGAAATCAACTGTTTCAGGTTATTGAAGATGTTTCACCTTCATCTTAGATGCTTTTTTAGTTCAAACTGACTAATGGGGAGATTCAGAATTTTGTGCCACCTTAGAAATGACACTTTAGACCCTTTTAGGCAACTCTTTGAAAATTATGAAAGTTACTTTACTAACATGAAAACTGTTCTCCAACAACAAAGATACGCAAAATTAACAAAAGGTGATAAATGATAACCAAATGGTATTTGTCCACAGGGGCGTTTTTTCTCACATGGAAACACACCACATCTGAATCTTGCCCACTTGGTGGGTGAGTCACTAGCGGGCCACTAGGCATGACAGCCGCTTTAGCTTCAGTCCGGTAGAAGTGTTGGACCGACATGGTGGCTCGGTACCAAACTTTCTCTTTTATTATGAAAGCAGTTCAGTGAAAAGTATTTCTGAAAACATTTGAGGTGAGAAAGAAGAATCTGTCCTCATTGTAGTTCAACAATGGCTGGATTAGAAATTTTCCGTAAGTTTCGGACTGCCACTCTCCACACCGAATTTGCAAGAAAGTCAAGTCTATTTTGTATAAATAATGATTTGCGGGCCACTTCAGGGCGACGCACTGCAACGCCACCAGCATGCAATGCAGTGTATTTCACATAGACAATGAATAGGATGTGAGAAATTGATGGATCCTGTGGACACGAACCGTAATATGACATTGGTAAGCAGGGAGGACATGGTGATGATGATGTCTTTTGGTGTCTCTATGGCAGCACACCGGTGCCGGCGACGAGGGTGGCGGCCAGTCTCTGACATCATCAGGCAGCTGTCTGACGGACTTCAGGGCCCAACCCTTCGTGGAGTGTCAGGGGCCGCGAGGAACCTGCCACTACTTCGCCAACATCTACAGCTTCTGGCTGAAAAGCGTCGGGGCGAGCGCCGCCTCGTCCTCCTCCAGCTCGGCCAGCACGATGACGGACAGCTCAGAGCAGAGGGAGAACATCGGGAGGTGCAACGTCTGCATGATGATGGATGTGAGGGGGTGAGGAGGGAGGCCATCACCTCGTCCTGCAGCAGGAGAGAGGAGGACCAGCACCTCCTCCTCCCTCACAAGGGCGCAAGGAGACGCTTCGCCTCCTTCTTCACGAGACGCTTCGCCTCCTTTTCCTTTGTGAGGGAGTGAGAAGACACTTTGCCTCCACCAAGGGGTCGGACGGTTTGTCTGAGAGGAGAGACTGTCATGTTACAGAATACCGCTGCCAATCAGTAAGTCCACTGATGATCAATCAGTCCTGAAAATCAATCAATCACAGCAGCCACTTCATAATTCTCCACTGTAAAAAAAAATTCTCAGAATAAATCCGCTTTCTACAATTATTTTAAACTCCTTCAGGGTTAAAACCAGATTTCTCAGCAAGTAGCATATGTTTAGGTTTAACATATGAGGAATAGTATGCCAAAAAAGTGTAAATAAAAATGACTCGTATTTTGAAACCAAAAAAAAGTTTTAAAACAGAAGAAGACAGTTGTGCGACTAAACCTATAACCACAATTTGCCTCGTGTTTTGTCTTAATAAAAATATAAGATATAGAATATAGATTTTCTTTTTAAAACCAAAAAGATTTTACCATTTTTAATTTATTTTTTTTGGCCCACATTCAGTGTCATTGCTAAACACGGTTGGAAGATATGTTTATTAATTCCAAAACAAATGTAGCACTTTAAATCTAACTTGTAATTTTACATATTTGTAGTTTATGAAATCAGCATTTGTACGATACAGACTTTATTTTGGGTTAATGACCAACCTGTTTCACATGAAAACAAACTGCAGACAGCAGGGGGCGCTGCTGCACAGAATAACACAAACTGAAAATATATAGGACCAAGAACTGAACCCTGAGGAACCCCATTAGTCATTATTGACTCTGTAATGTTAAAATCAACGATTTTAGGCAGTTATAGGTGATCAAACTGGTGAGAATGTGAATTTTTTTATTTTATTTATTAAAATAATTCAGATCAGATTATTTTTCTGTTGCATTTGAGCAATTTAACTGTTCCCCTGCAGCTCAGAAACTGATATTGTTCATCAGTCTTCCCCAACAGAGGTGCTATTCTTAACTCAAAATGTTATTTTTTGGTAATTTTATACAAACTAAAAAACTAAAAAGGTCATCCTGTTTTTAAGGTGATCTATTATTTGTTCATAACTTGTGATATGTGTGGTATAATTTGGCAATTTTGTTACGTTCATTTAATTTATTATGATTATCACCGTTCATCTCCCAAATGTCAACTTTAATTAGCTCCGTGTTCCTCACTTAACAGCTATACAGTCATCAAAATGGAAATTCCCTGTTTTCACGCTACATTTTTACATTTGGTGACTGCCTAACGTGACATTCTCTCCTCATCAGAGAACACCGAGGAACCATTTAGACCGATATAGAACCGGAGGTGTATACAAAGCCTCGGTGCGATACGTTATAAAGTCGCCGCCATCTTACTCAGGGACACATCACACCAGTGCTGCTGCTGTCAGATTCATCATTAATGGAACAATTATGACTGTTATGAATCATCAGCTTTACTGATACAACTTAAAGACTACAGCTGCATCATCCAGTTTCATAAATAATAATAAAACATGTTCACTAAGTAGCTAGGCTAGGCTAATGGTTACTACACTCAAGACTGTGGTCGCACTTAAATTTAAAACATACCATAACATAATATCAGACGCAGGACTGGACAGGCTACTCAGAAAGTAAGCTAAGCTAGCACCTGCTCTACATTAAATGAAGCTTCGCTAGTAATGCCACTACTTGTAGCAATGCTGCTGCCCAATACTGAATACATCTTATTAAGGACATTAAGCAGCTAAGCTAATGTTAACTACAGCAGACAAGACATTGGAAAAGCTACTTGGAAGGTGAGCTAAACTAGCAGTGGCTCTACGTTGAATGAAACGTTGCAAGATGTTTGCAAGTAACACCACTAAAGGTCACTAAATAACTAATCTAGGCTAAGGGTTACTGTAGCCGAGACTTTAGTCATGCTTCAAACTTAACGTGCACTTAAAACATGTAATGTAACATCATATGCTAAGGTAAGGCAAGTGAGCTAAGCTAGCAGTTGCTCTACACTAAATGGAAGTTGTGTGAACCTCACATGTAGCACTTCTTGATCGACAAAGGAAGTTTACTACTAAAAGTTTTTGAGAAAACAGCACTGTTACCACCGTGCTACTGAGAATGTGGCTAAATAAATAGCGTCACTACTGTCAACATTGCATTGATCATACAGCTTATTAAGCTGTGGCTATGCTAGGCTAACATTTACTACACCTGAAACTGTAACCACAGTTAAAGCTTAAAACATAGTGTAATACAATATCATATGCAATATTGGACAAGCTAGCTCATTAAGTAGCCAGGCTAGGCTAGGCTAAGGTTAACTGTAGCCAAGACTTTAGTCATGCTTCAAACTTAACATGCGCTTAAAACATGTAATGTAACATCATATGCTAAGGTAAAGAACTTGGAAAGTGCAGTGAGCTAAGCTAGCAGTTGCTCTACATTAAATGAAACTTAGCAAGAGGTGTGCAAGTAACACCACCACTTGTAGCAACGCAACTGCCCGGCACAGAACACAGCTTATAAAGCTCATTTAGTAGCCAGGCTAGGCTAGGCTAAGGTTAATTGTAGCCAAGACTTTAGTCATGCTTAAAACTTAACACACACTTAAAACATGTAACGTAACATCATATGTTAAGGTAAGACAACAAACTTGGAAAGTGTAGTGAGCTAAGCTAGCAGTTGCTCTGTGCAAATTGAAAGCTGTATTGATCAATAAAGGAGGTTTAAAAACAGTTTGAGAAAACAGCGCTGTTACCACCACGCTACTCAGAATGTGGTTAAATTAGTAGCGATCCTCCTGCTCAACATTGAATAGGTTATACGCTTATTAAGCTGTAGCTAAGCTAGGCTAACATTTACTACTCCTGAGACTTTAGGCACTTGAACTATACCTTAAACTAAGTTCTATAAAATAACGTGAATGGATTTTGAGAATTTTATGTTGTTTTTCACACCTGAGAAAGTCTTTAGTTTTATTTTAAAAATCATTTTACCTGTAAAACCTTTTTAGGGATTAGTATTTCAAACAAACAAAATCCAGCGAAATTCGCTGAATTTTGTTTGATTTTTATGTGAACGATCTTAAGAAACATTTTTAACATTTCTTTTTTTCCACCAAAAAATGTTCAAAGATTTCCCAAAAAATGTTGAAAATGTGGACATCAGAAGCTTCAGTGTGAAAATGTATTTGAAGGAAGAGAATTCCAATAGTTCCTTAGAAGTTTCCCTTAAACAATTTTTTAAAAAAAATCCCCCAAATTTGGCAAGAAAATTCTTGTAAATATTTTCAAAAAATGAGTAAAAATCTTCCAAACAAAATCCTAAAAATATCTAAAGTGATTCTTGGTGCTTCCTGTAGCTTCAGCGGCTATTCTGATGTCCAGTCCTTGGTAAGATGGCGGCGATACGATGACGTATACTAGAGTAGTTCTGATATTTCCATGTAAGCCCCGCCTCCAGCCCCACCCAGACCCAGCCAGAGTCGCACTGAGAATAATTCTGATTAGTCAGCAGGAAGTCATTCTGATTGGTCAGCTGCGATGCCATGACTGCGTGTCATTGGTCGGTCAGTATTTTGCTAACGTGGCAAAGAATCGTGTGAGAAGCTGTGAATATATTCGAGGTTAGACCTTGAAAAAAAACCGTGTTTTTGTTCCAGTTTTCTTTCGGATCAGACGTGTTCGGAGCTCCTCCCTCAGCTTGTGTTTGTTTTTTTTCTATTATTCATGTTTCAACACAGAAACGATTCAGCTCAAGGTTCATTTAAGGTGAAATAGACGAGTAGTGATGACTGAGTCGAGCATCTAACGGGGTGAGCTGCAACACAGGACCAGAACCAGACCAAACCAGGACCAGGACTCCTTCAGATCCAGGAGCTGATGTTGCTTTTTATGTTCCACATTCATTTCATGACTCAGTTTACTCGGTTTTCACTGTTTCTTTGTGTTCTCGATAAAGTCGACTTGAAAGTTCATCTGTTGATAGTTACGTAGTCGCTACGGCTGAACATTTTACTTTAATTTAGAACAAATATTCAGTGGAGTTTTTTATTTCTGGTTCAGTTTCTCGTCCCGGTTCTTGTTTCGGTCCTGGTTCTGGTTCGCTATTATTTCTCTGTGATTTGTAAATATGTTCGATGGTTTTATATTTTTACTGTAAATGTCATCAGAGTATTTATTTAGCCTGAAATTAATGTTGGTGCTATTTGATGTTTAATTTGTTTGTTTTTTTAAATTTCATTTTGATAAAAGATGGCGCCGCGAGCCCCGCCCACATCCTCCACCAAAATACACGTCATTTAAATTCATCAAACTATCATGTAGAAACTCACCAGAACAAAATATCCTCACGTCGATCGATTGTAAACTCATAAAAGATCGTTTCAGACATAGATGACTTTCTTTCTCACAAGTTTAGATATTTTTTAACAAGGTTTTGAAACACTGCCTCACTATATGCAGCCCCAAACAAAGATTAAACTACAACTCCCATGATGCTTCAGTAGGAGGAGGAGGAGGGCGGGGCCACGGTGATGTCGTCAGTTTTTATTGTATTTAAATCTGTCGGTGATATTTTAATCTCTGTAGGAGGAAACTTCTCACTAACACTTGTGAAACATTTTACTCTGTGAATGGACGACACTTCAATAAATCGCATCAAACTTTTACTCGTCTCTCTTTAACCCTCCTGCTGTCTTCATTTACGGGCACAAGAAAATATTGTTTCCTTGTCTGGAAAAAATCCAAATTCAGCAAAAAAATTCCCCAAATTTCTGAAAATTTGCAAAACCTTCAGGAAGAAAATTCCAATAATTTCTTAAAAGTTTCCCTTAAAAGTTTTATTTTTAAAAAAATCCCCCAAGTTTGGAAAGAAAATTCTTGTAAATATTTTTTTAAAAATGAGTAAAAATCTTCCACAAAAAATCCTAAAAAAATCTAAAGTGGATCCATATATATCAGTAAAACTTCTAATATCTTCTTTAAGAACATTCACATAAAAATCAACTAAAAACCCAACAGACCGACCATCCCTCACCCACGAGGAGGCTTCATGCTGTCCCACACCTGGGACCACCACCACCACTGCAGGGGATGCGGCATGCCTGGTGGGATGGTCGGTCTGTTGGGTTCACCATGACATGTCATTACGGTGTGGGTGTGGTTGGTCCGGCGGATCTGGAAATACCTGCTGTCAAAACCTGCCGGCTGATATGTCACACTGTCAGTGAGACGCTTCTGAGGAAGGAGAGAGAGTTCACTGAAACTGTCACGCAGGTAAATAACATCCATCCAGTCACCTGATGTCTGAACAAAAGAATCAGAAACTAATGTAAGCCCAGCCAACAGAAGACGGCTGGTATTTATTGTTAATTTCAGAGAAGAAATGTCATGAAGTCATAGTAGAGACGGTGAACAAGGAACAGCTCTCTCCATTACATCAGATAAGATACTTGAAATGTTCTTCCATAAACTCTTAACTTCCTGGTGCTGCCAAACTAAATGAAAAAATGCACCAATGGTAATGCCTGGACAGCCTTGACAAATTCTTTATGAAAATGAAAACATCATCTGCAAAAAGAGAAATAAAATGTGGTGTGTCACATACTCTGATCGGCTCTATAACCTCTGACTGCCTTCAAACCGGACCAACAAGTTCAGCGACTCCTCGACTCGTGGGTCTGAGGACGCCGCCGAGCCTCGGTCCAGCCGGCCGCCTGTCTGTGGGTGTTTGAGTGCTGAGAGGTTTATGGATGCATGTGAACGTTCTGTGTTGAAACAGCAGCTTTGGACTCAGTAACGCCGGGAAAAACCAAGAGCTCCTTTATTTGTGACTTCCACTAAAAAAACTGATGAAAATAAGTTTGCCAGGGTTCTGACTGATAACAGATTATTAAATAATGAAAATGATCATTTAAATATTCCTTTAAACAATCCTTTTAGGTCTACATTTCCTTTACACTGATTTCTTGGTTTATGTTCAAGGATGTTGGGTGGAATATACCATCAGACCAACCTCCAAGGTCTACAGTAGTGAATTTTAGGTGGAATATACCATTAAACTCACCTTTTAGCTCTACATTGGAGGATTTTAGGTAGAATTTTCTTCCAAACCGTCTTTTAGTCTACATGTAAGGATGTTTAGGATGGTATATTGTTCTAAACCAACTTCTCAGGTCTACATTTCAGGTGGAATATTCCCCCATACTAACTTTTTTGGTGTACATTGAAGGATTTTTTCTAAACCACCCTTTGGGGTCTATATTTGAGGTTTTAGGTGGAATATTCCTTTTAACCAGCCCCTCAGGTCTCTGAGGATTTTGGATGGAATACTCAGTTAAAGCAACATTTTAGGTGCATGTCCAAGGATTTTTGGTGGAATGTTCCTTTAAGGTGGATGTTTGAGGACCTTGTAGGTGGAATACTTCCTGAAACCAACCTTTTAGGTCAACATTCAAAGATTTAAGGTGGAATATTCCTTTAAATCAACCTAAATTTCATGTTTTGATCATTATCAAGTGAGAAACCTCAATCCAGACTCCTCATAATGACGTTTGAGATTAATGCTGCTGTTATTTGTTTAGTCCAGACTAAATGACAGAAATCCACAACTGTAATTTTATTTCAGGACTCCGTTATTAAATGTCAAAACAATCCATGTAACTCTAAAAACTCAACAGCTTTACAAACTCTAAGATTAAACTCTCCACAAGGATCCAAAATAAGTTGGACTTCTACATGAGAGCTTAAATTATTCTTCATCTACTTCCTGAAAAGTTTGGTCAATAAAAAAGACAAAAACTAATATTTTCAGCTGAACTAAAGACAGACTTTGTGATTTTTCTGCTCACATGTTGTGTTGTTTTAAACTTCCTCTTTCAAATAAATATCCTCCTAACCCCCTGGAAACCAGCGTTTGTCCTGTTTTTGTGTTGCTCCTCAGCGACCCTAGACAGCCGGGTCCTAATGTTTTTGGAGCAACACACCATACTATGACGTTTTTACAATGATGGTTCTACTATGGAACCAGTTTGACATGTTCAGGCGTTCTTTGTGTGAAAACTCAGAGATTTCAGGGATCAGAAGGTGGTTTTCAACTTTCTTTATTAACTTTCTGCTTCAACTTTAAACTAAATTTCCTTCACTAACCCCGCCCTCTGGACTTCCAGGAAGCTGTGTTCCTATTGGCTGTCCAGGTGGCTGCTTGGTGTTATCAGGAACACCTGAGCAGCTCAGTGTCTTCCTGCTTTATTTAGCTGCAGACAAACATTTCCTCTGCTTCTCTTCACCAGTGAACCGGGTTCTGCTCCATTGCTTTAGTTTGTTCTTTAGGCGTTGGCTTGCAGCTTCCAGCAGTAAAATCGTCTTTAATGTGTTTCTTGGTGTGTTTTAGGGCTTTGTACTGGATAGTTGTCTTGGTAAATGAGGTTCTTTAGCCACAGTTAGCACATGGTGCTAATGTGTGCAGTGATTAGTGGATTTGGTGCAGCTGAGTTGTGTCTTTATCTTGGCTGTAGTGAGTCTTCAGAGGTTTTTGGTCAGACACATTCTGTATTCTTGTTTGAGAACCAACGTTGGTTGTCCAGAAGGTAAGAGTTCCTGTCCTGATTCTCTGTTCTCAGAGGTTCTCTGGTAGGCTGCAGGAGACTTTAGTGTTTGGGTTGTGCTAGTTTGGTTTTTGTATGGTTTCATTTGGACGACTATCTTGAGGCCCCTCCATGTGGTTTAGTGAGGTTTTCTGGAACAGTTCTACAAAGCAACCTGCAGCAGAAGAGACTTTGAGAGTTTTTAGGAAGTTCTGGAGAGCAGACTTTAGAGCAGCAGAAACATTTGTCAGCAGTTTGAGCAGGAGAAGGTGAGCTTCAGAGTAGAAATGAGACGGAAACCTTCTTGACTCGTGTGGTGAGGTCCTGTACCAAGAGTTTGAGCAGGTTGTGAAGAGTCTGTAGTTCTTTGGTCTGAAAGCACAAGAAGAGTCGACTCATTAAAGGAGAAAACAGGAGATATTGTTGGTTCTTCTGTTGCTCTGCAGTTTCCTTAGACTGAATATCAAGTTTATATTTTAAATGATTTCCCATGTGAGCCCAAGAAGACTTCAATAAACCCCCTCCATCCCCTGCACACAACACATTTTATTACCATGTTAAATCTTTCTTTTTATGTTTCTGAGTTTTAATCCTAGTTTTAGTGTAGTTTTTTCTCTTTGCTTGTTCAGTTTTGTCATCTGTGTGAAAGGTGCTAAACAAATAAAGTTGAATTGATAAACTGAATAATTGACTAACTCATGATTGTGACAACAGAAGTATTTTCATTGTGATTTAAGGGTTTGTTTCATTTCTAAAGTTGAGGTTAAAATCTTCACAGAAAAAAAGATTAAAGAAATAAACTACATTTAAAAAAAGCAATTAAATCAAAGGAAAAAGCATTTAATACAATTAAACTTTTAAAAAGAAAATTAAACATCAAATACAAAATAAATTATATTAAACAGACAAAATATTTAATTAAATAATTAAACAGAAGATACAAAACATGTAGTTATGAAATTAAACAAAATTTTGTAACAAAAATATTAAACATTAAACATGAAATATTTTAGATAATTAAATATTTAAAAAAATACAATTAAACAAGAATATTAAACATTTAAAAAAGACAACACATTTAATTAAAAAATTAAATGTTTAATTAGAAAATTAAATCTTAAAGACAGTAAAACTTTAAATAGGAATTAAACAGAAAATACAATGAAGCATTTAGAAAGAAAATTAAACATTAAAAGGTGGTAAAACATTTAAAAAGAAAATCCTTAAAGATTTAATCGAAAAATTAAACATTGGGAAAGAAAAAGGAAATTTTTCAAACAAGCCGATAAAACATTTGAAAAAATGACAATTAAATATTAAAAAGACAAAACATTTGGAAATCAAATCAGGCATTAGAAAAGAATAAAAGGTGAGAAAAGAGCAAAACTAAACATTTAAGAAGAATCAAACTAAAGACAAAACATTTGAAAAGACACCAGTTAGACTTTAGAAGATGAAATTAAACAGAAGAGACAATAAAATGATCAAAAGAGCAAAAGCAGATAAAGATCTTAAAGTGTTTTCTACTCTGAAATGAAAACATCAAGTTGTTTCTTCAAACATTTCCTCTTTCTATGTTCTTGGTTTGATTGTGGACAGATTTACTAAGAACTCATTTCAGAAAACTGCTTTCCAGATAAAGTCTACTAGTAGTTGAAGGCATTTATCAAACTAATGTTACCTTCTGATCTCCACAAACTTTACTGTTCAGTGAAGAGAATCAAAGTTTGTTGAGGATTTCTAAAAAACCCACAGGTGAAGGTCTGAGAAGAACTCAGATGGATGGTCTAAATGTGAAATCAAGACTCATGGTCACAAGTTTTAAGGCTTCTGTTAACCAGAAAGTTCAAACTAACAGAGAAGTACTGAGAAACTTTTAAAACTTCAGTCCTCAGACTGTCTGAAGGTTCAAACTAACAGAGAACTAGTCAGGAACTGAGAAGATATCAGTCCTTGGACTGTCTGAAGGTTCAAACTAACAGAGATCTACTGTGGGACTTAGAAAATTTCAGCCCTCAGACTGTGTGAAAGCTCAGGTCCTGAGGACTCGGGAGGTCTGGAGGCTTTGGAAAGTCTTGGAACTGAGGGTTCCACCCTCCAGCACAAAGGCTGAAGCCCAACCTCCTGAGAAAAACGGTCGAGTCGAGACTCGAGAAAAAAAAAAACTCAAAAATGAAAAAAAATAGATGATAAATGCGCAAAAAAAAGAAGAATTAGTATCTGAGCGAGTAGCTCAGGGGAATAAGAGGAGGACTCCCAAGTGGAAGGTTGCGGGTTCAAGACCCGCCACTGGCAGTTTTAATTCTTTGTCTTTGTCAGGATTTTGATAAAATTTAAGAAGGGTCTGGTCTTGAACCAGCAACCTGCAGCTCCATAGGCAAATCCTTAACTCACTGAGCTACAGATCAGATACAAAGAAATAAATTCGTCGTCCCTTTGACATCGTAGTTCCTGCAGTGACCACATGGGTGGAGCCAAGGCGGAGTCTGGGTGGAGTCAGGGCGGAGAGTAGGTGGGGAGGTGGGTGGCGGCCTCCCCCCTCTACTCCCCCACCTCCCCCCACCGCCCACCACACCTTCCCCCGCCCGACGAGTTCTTCGAGTCTCGACAGTTTTTCCCGAGTTTCTGGAGTTTCCAGGTCGGAGGCAGAACAAGTTGTCATGAAGAGGTGTTGAAGTCGGCCAGGATGGACTGACTTTTTACAGAGACTAGAAGGAAGACGACTAGAAGAGCAGGTCTTCAACCACCATCCATAAAATCCATGGAGTCGCTCCAGAGAAATGAAGGTCAACTTTTATCAACCTCCATCCAGACGTTCAACTTCATATCTTTACTTTGACATTTTTAGTACCACAAACCTTTAGTATCACACTTTATTATCATTTATTAGGACTTTAATGGAATCCACCAGCAGATTTAGTTTTTGTTGACAAACATTATTCTTGTCATCGTGGGACTGCAGTATTTAAAACTGTTCCTTCTATTTGACCTCATGTTTATTAGTTTTAGTGGAGAAACTTATTTTAATTGTCAATTAGTCTCTTAAAAACTAAATAATAAATTGGATTAGTCAAGAGCTTTAAATTTCTTACTTTGTTATATTTTAAATATGACAAAAAAAATATAAAAATAAAGCGTCTTGAGACAATTTGACCTGTAATTGGCGTTATATAAATAAAATAGAATTTAAATTGTATGTATCTTGTAATGTTGGAGTAATTCAGCCATATATGTTGGAAAACACATTTTCTTTGACCATTAATCTGTTGATTGTTTTCTCCACTAATTCATTTCTTGTTTTGGTTTATAAAATGTCAAACCCAAATATATTCAGTTTACTGTCATAAAAACCAAAAAGATTTACATTCATGATGCAGGAATCAGGCAGTTTTTCACTTTTTATCTTAGTTTAGTCAGAAAGATAGTTGATAATGTGTGAATTGTTGCAGCTTGTGAGCCGTAAAAGGTTTTAATCTTTGGGGCCGAGTGTCAGAAAACATTTAGAAACCAACATCAACAAAACACTCAAAGATTTGAACATCATTAAAGGGGAATCCAACTTTTGCATGAAAATGTCTAATTAAAGGACATTAATTTCCAACGTAAATGTGTGATATTCATCCTCTGGAGCTTTCTCTTCACATCGTCTTCCACCTGGACTGGTTTGGTCGGGAGCATGTGCAACAAACATTTGAAAAACTGCACTTTAACATCAATGAATGACACTGAAGTTTAATCTCTACATAAATGAGACTGAGTCTGGATGTGCTGCTCTGTCATTAACTCCTAAGTTTAGGGAAAGTTCAAACAAAAGAGGACAGTTCAGATAAGATTTGAGAATGAGCTTATTTTGAACAAACATCTCAGACTTTCTGAGCTTCAGCACCTCTAGCAAGATATTTTAACAACAAACAACTCAAGAGATGCAGAAGTTGGAGAGAGTTAGCTTTAGCTGAGCCAAAGAACATGTGGGATGCTAACCTAGCAAACATTTCAGACTTTTCTCTGTGAATTCTGACAAATAATTTCCTATTTAATGACAGAGCTACACATCTTAACTCAGTCTCATTAAAACAGACTCTAATTCAGTGTCATCCATCCATATTAAAGTGCAGTTACCCAAAATGTTTGTTGCATGAGCTCCAACAAAACCTGTCCAGGTAGAAGGCCACTTTGACAAACAGGAAGTGAAAGATTCCAAGCAGATTTATAGAAGGGGGCACCGGACTGTACTAAGTGTGGTGGAGTATAGAGGGGTGTTTTGTGGGTTTTTAAGGCTGATAATGATTATTAGTGAGACATTTGGAGTAGATATTCATTTGCAGTAAATGAAAGTATTTAAAATCTTGGAGTTCAACTTAGAAGAACACAAACTCTAACAGAAAACTTGGTTGATACATTTTTGTTTTGTTTACAGATGTTAAGTTAAAGGAGTTTTATTCGTGACGTATAAACAATCAAATCACTCCAGAAGGCAGAGTGACCACAGGTAGATAAAGGTTCAGAGCCAAAGTAGCACCATTTTTAAATGTATTTATTACCGTAAATCTGTAAAAAATAAAATACTGATAATCAGTAAATCAGTCAGGCCACAATTACTACAATTCTACAATGTATGTCTCTTTGCTTTGACTTGTTATTTATACAATCTACTATGTATATTTTATACTATACTACTATGTTTGTTTCCCCTTCCTCTGTTGTTTTCTGGATTGTACTCAGCTGCATGCCTTCGTCCATCCGGCCTCCGTTGACTCGTCCCACCTGCCGTCTCTGGAGCTGAAGCTGGATTGGAACAGACCAAAGTACAGTCCAATCACGATGCCAGCTGCCTCTCAAAAGGCTCCTTCATCTGGCAGGTGGCGCCACTTCTTCTGAGGGGAAGCTGAGCTGGACCAGCAGAACTTTGGAGATGTGTTCCAGTGGTTGGTGGATGTGTGGGAGATAGAGAGGGACCTTTGAATTGTTCACAAAGGAAAACAGGGAACCCATTGCTAGTTTTAGTTTAGGGTGCTACTGCGGTGTGTTTTTGGGTTTTAAGAGGTGAACAGGAAGAGGTTTTTTCATATTGATTATCTTTTACTTTGTTCCTGATTGAAATGTCCATCAATGTCAACATGAAGTTCACTTTTAGTTCTGTTTATTTATTTCTATTTTACTAACACCCATTTGCTTTTAACCCTCTCACATGTTGTGTTGTTGTAAACTTACTCTTTCAAATAAATACTCGTCTAACTCTCTGGAAACCAGCGTTTGGACTGTTTTTGTGTTGCTCCTCACCTACTTCAGACAGCCGGGACAAAACAACGTTTTGTGGACCAAAGGCTAAACTCTGACGTTTTTAGAGCCACATGCTATACTATGACAATTTTAAAGAGACATGCTTCAACATGTTGTGAAAACATGTCATATGATGAAACAATATAAAAGAGGCCGTGAAAAACACTCCAGAAAGGTTTTCTTTGAAAAAAAAAATCATCATGAATTTTGGTGCAAAAAAAGGACTTACTATACTATGTCGAAAAATGTCATCTTTCAACATGTTGTGAAAACATGCCATGTGATGAAATAATGTAAGCAGTCTGTGAAAAACACTCCAGAAAGGTTTTCTTTGAAAAAAAAAAAAATCATCATGAATTTTGGCACAAAAAAACGCCATAGTATACTATGGCAAAAAAAAATGCGATTTCTCAACGTGTTGTAAAAACATGCAATGTGACGAAATAATTTAAAGGAGGCTGTGAAAAACACTATGGTAAGGTTTACTTTGAAAAAAAACATGAATTTTGGTGCAAAAAAAACGCCTTACTATACTATGTTGAAAAATGTCATTTTTCAACATGTTGTAAAAACATGCCATGTGATGAAATAATGTAAAGGAAGCCATGAAAAACACTATGGAAAGGTTTTCTTTGAAAAAAAATCATGAATTTTGGCGCAAAAAAAAACGCCATAGTATACTATGGCGAAAAAAAATGCGATTTTTCAACGTTTTAAAAACTTGCCATATGATCAAATAATGTAAAAGAGGGCGTGAAAAACATTCCAGAAAGGTTTTCTTTGAAAAAAAAATCATCATGAATTTTGTTGCAAAAAAAACGCCTTACTATACTATGTCGAAAAATGTCATTTTTCAACATGTTGTAAAAACGTGCCATATGATGAAATAATGTAAAGGAGGGCGTGAAAAACACTCCAGAAAGGTTTTCTTGGACAAAAAAACCATCATGAATTTTGGTGAAAAAAAAAAACGCCTTACTATACTATGTCGAAAAAAAATGCGATTTTTCAAACATGTTGTAAAAACGTGCCATATGATGAGATAATGTAAAGGAGGGCGTGAAAAACACCCCAGAAGGGTTTTCTTTGAAAAAAAATCATCATGAATTTTGGCGCAAAAAAAACGCCTTACTATACTATGTCGAAAAATGTCATTTTTCAACATGTTGCAAAAACATGCCATGTGATGAAATAATGTAAAGCAGTCTGTAAAAAATACTCCAGAAAGGTTTTCTTTGAAAAAAAAAAATCATGAATTTTGGCGCAAAAAAAAACGCCTTACTATACTATGTCGAAAAAAAATGCCATTTTTCAACATGTTGTAAAAACGTGCCATATGATGAAATAATGTAAAGGAGGCCGTGAAAAACACTCCAGAAAGGTTTTCTTTGAAAAAAAAACATCATGAATTTTGGCGCAAAAAAAAACGCCTTACTATACTATGTCGAAAAAAAATGCCATTTTTCAACATGTTGTAAAAACGTGCCATATGATGAAATAATGTAAAGGAGGCCGTGAAAAACACTCCAGAAAGGTTTTCTTTCAAAAAAAAATCATCATGAATTTTGGCGCAAAAAAAACGCCTTACTATACTATGTCGAAAAAAAATGCCATTTTTCAAACATGTTGTAGAAACGTGCCATATGATGAGATAATGTAAAGGACGGCGTGAAAAACACTCCAGAAAGGTTTTCTTTGAAGAAAAAATCATCATGAATTTTGGCGCAAAAAAAAACGCCTTACTATACTATGTCGAAAAAAAATGCCATTTTTCAAACATGTTGTAAAAACGTGCCATATGATGAAATAATGTAAAGGAGGCCGTGAAAAACACTCCAGAAAGGTTTTCTTTGACAAAAAACCCATCATGAATTTTGCCGCAAAAAAAAACGCCTTACTATACTATGTCGAAAAATGTCATTTTTCAACATGTTGTAAAAACGTGCCATATGATGAAATAATGTAAAGGACGGCGTGAAAAACACTCCAGAAAGGTTTTCTTTGAAAAAAAATCATCATGAATTTTGGCGCAAAAAAAACGCCTTACTATACTATGTCGAAAAAAATGCATTTTTCAAACATGTTGTAAAAACGTGCCATATGATGAAATAATGTAAAGGAGGGCGTGAAAAACACTCCAGAAAGGTTTTCTTTGAAAAAAAAATCATCATGAATTTTGGCGCAAAAAAAACGCCTTACTATACTATGTCGAAAAAAATGCCATTTTTCAAACATGTTGTAAAAACGTGCCATATGATGAAATAATGTAAAGGACAGCGTGAAAAACACTCCAGAAAGGTTTTCTTTGAAAAAAAATCATCATGAATTTTGGCGCAAAAAAAAACGCCTTACTATACTATGTCGAAAAAAAATGCGATTTTTCAACATGTTGTAAAAACGTGCCATATGATGAAATAATGTAAAGGAGGGCGTGAAAAACACTCCAGAAAGGTTTTCTTTGAAAAAAAAATCATCATGAATTTTGGCGCAAAAAAAAACGCCTTACTATACTATGTCGAAAAAAAATGCCATTTTTCAAACATGTTGTAAAAACGTGCCATATGATGAAATAATGTAAAGGAGGCGTGAAAAACACTCCAGAAAGGTTTTCTTTGAAAAAAAATCATCATGAATTTTGGCGCAAAAAAAAACGCCTTACTATACTATGTCGAAAAAAAATGCCATTTTTCAAACATGTTGTAAAAACGTGCCATATGATGAAATAATGTAAAGGAGGGCGTGAAAAACACTCCAGAAAGGTTTTCTTTGAAAAAAAATCATCATGAATTTTGGCGCAAAAAAAACGCCTTACTATACTATGTCGAAAAAAAATGCCATTTTTCAAACATGTTGTAAAAACGTGCCATATGATGAAATAATGTAAAGGAGGGCGTGAAAAACACTCCAGAAAGGTTTTCTTTGAAAAAAAATCATCATGAATTTTGGCGACAAAAAAACGCCTTACTATACTATGTCGAAAAAAATGCCATTTTTCAAACATGTTGTAAAAACGTGCCATATGATGAAATAATGTAAAGGAGGCCGTGAAAAACACTCCAGAAAGGTTTTCTTTGACAAAAAAAATCATCATGAATTTTGGCGCAAAAAAAAAACGCCTTACTATACTATGTCGAAAAAAATGCCATTTTTCAAACATGTTGTAAAAACGTGCCATATGATGAAATAATGTAAAGGAGGGCGTGAAAAACACTCCAGAAAGGTTTTCTTTGAAAAAAAAATCATCATGAATTTTGGCGCAAAAAAAACGCCTTACTATACTATGTCGAAAAAAAATGCCATTTTTCAAACATGTTGTAAAAACGTGCCATATGATGAGATAATGTAAAGGACGGCGTGAAAAACACTCCAGAAAGGTTTTCTTTGAAGAAAAAATCATCATGAATTTTGGCGCAAAAAAAACGCCTTACTATACTATGTCGAAAAAAAATGCCATTTTTCAAACATGTTGTAAAAACGTGCCATATGATGAAATAATGTAAAGGAGGGCGTGAAAAACACTCCAGAAAGGTTTTCTTTGAAAAAAAATCATCATGAATTTTGGCGCAAAAAAAACGCCTTACTATACTATGTCGAAAAAAAATGCCATTTTTCAAACATGTTGTAAAAACGTGCCATATGATGAAATAATGTAAAGGAGGCCGTGAAAAACACTCCAGAAAGGTTTTCTTTGAAAAAAAAATCATCATGAATTTTGGCGCAAAAAAAACGCCTTACTATACTATGTCGAAAAAAAATGCCATTTTTCAAACATGTTGTAAAAACGTGCCATATGATGAAATAATGTAAAGGAGGGCGTGAAAAACACTCCAGAAAGGTTTTCTTTGAAGAAAAAATCATCATGAATTTTGGCGCAAAAAAAACGCCTTACTATACTATGTCGAAAAAAAATGCCATTTTTCAAACATGTTGTAAAAACGTGCCATATGATGAAATAATGTAAAGGAGGCCGTGAAAAACACTCCAGAAAGGTTTTCTTGGACAAAAAAACCATCATGAATTTTGGCGCAAAAAAAAACGCCTTACTATACTATGTCGAAAAAAAATGCCATTTTTCAAACATGTTGTAAAAACATGCCATATGATGAAATAATGTAAAGGAGGCCGTGAAAAACACTCCAGAAAGGTTTTCTTTGAAAAAAAAATCATCATGAATTTTGGCGCAAAAAAAACGCCTTACTATACTATGTCGAAAAAAATGCCATTTTTCAAACATGTTGTAGAAACGTGCCATATGATGAAATAATGTAAAGGACGGCGTGAAAAACACTCCAGAAAGGTTTTCTTTGAAAAAAAATCATCATGAATTTTGGCGCAAAAAAAACGCCTTACTATACTATGTCGAAAAAAAATGCCATTTTTCAAACATGTTGTAAAAACGTGCCATATGATGAAATAATGTAAAGGAGGCCGTGAAAAACACTCCAGAAAGGTTTTCTTTGACAAAAAAACCATCATGAATTTTGGCGCAAAAAAAAACGCCTTACTATACTATGTCGAAAAAAAATGCCATTTTTCAAACATGTTGTAAAAACGTGCCATATGATGAAATAATGTAAAGGAGGCCGTGAAAAACACTCCAGAAAGGTTTTCTTTGAAAAAAAACCATCATGAATTTTGGCGCAAAAAAAACGCCTTACTATACTATGTCGAAAAAAAATGCCATTTTTCAAACATGTTGTAAAAACGTGCCATATGATGAAATAATGTAAAGGAGGGCGTGAAAAACACTCCAGAAAGGTTTTCTTTGAAAAAAAATCATCATGAATTTTGGCGCAAAAAAAACGCCTTACTATACTATGTCGAAAAAAAATGCCATTTTTCAAACATGTTGTAAAAACGTGCCATATGATGAAATAATGTAAAGGAGGCCGTGAAAAACACTCCAGAAAGGTTTTCTTTGAAAAAAAACCATCATGAATTTTGGCGCAAAAAAAACGCCTTACTATACTATGTCGAAAAAAATGTCATTTTTCAACATGTTGTAAAAACGTGCCATATGATGAAATAATGTAAAGGAGGCCGTGAAAAACACTCCAGAAAGGTTTTCTTTGAAAAAAAACTCATCATGAATTTTGGCGCAAAAAAAACGCCTTACTATACTATGTCGAAAAAAATGTCATTTTTCAAACATGTTGTAAAAACGTGCCATATGATGAAATAATGTAAAGGAGGGCGTGAAAAACACTCCAGAAAGGTTTTCTTTGACAAAAAAACCATCATGAATTTTGGCGCAAAAAAAAACGCCTTACTATACTATGTCGAAAAAAAATGCCATTTTTCAAACATGTTGTAAAAACGTGCCATATGATGAAATAATGTAAAGGAGGGCGTGAAAAACACTCCAGAAAGGTTTTCTTTGAAAAAAAAATCATCATGAATTTTGGCGCAAAAAAAAACGCCTTACTATACTATGTCGAAAAAAAATGCGATTTTTCAACATGTTGTAAAAACTTGCCATATGATGAAATAATGTAAAGGAGGCCGTGAAAAACACTCCAGAAAGGTTTTCTTTGAAAAAAAAATCATCATGAATTTTGGCGCAAAAAAAACGCCTTACTATACTATGTCGAAAAAAAATGCCATTTTTCAAACATGTTGTAAAAACGTGCCATATGATGAAATAATGTAAAGGAGGGCGTGAAAAACACTCCAGAAAGGTTTTCTTTGAAAAAAAATCATCATGAATTTTGGCGCAAAAAAAACGCCTTACTATACTATGTCGAAAAAAAATGCCATTTTTCAAACATGTTGTAAAAACGTGCCATATGATGAAATAATGTAAAGGAGGCCGTGAAAAACACTCCAGAAAGGTTTTCTTGGACAAAAAAACCATCATGAATTTTGCCGCAAAAAAAAACGCCTTACTATACTATGTCGAAAAAAAATGCCATTTTTCAAACATGTTGTAAAAACGTGCCATATGATGAAATAATGTAAAGGAGGGCGTGAAAAACACTCCAGAAAGGTTTTCTTTGAAAAAAAATCATCATGAATTTTGGCGCAAAAAAAACGCCTTACTATACTATGTCGAAAAAAAATGCCATTTTTCAAACATGTTGTAAAAACGTGCCATATGATGAAATAATGTAAAGGAGGCCGTGAAAAACACTCCAGAAAGGTTTTCTTTGACAAAAAAAACCATCATGAATTTTGGCGCAAAAAAAACGCCTTACTATACTATGTCGAAAAAAAATGCCATTTTTCAAACATGTTGTAAAAACGTGCCATATGATGAAATAATGTAAAGGAGGGCGTGAAAAACACTCCAGAAAGGTTTTCTTTGAAGAAAAAATCATCATGAATTTTGGCGCAAAAAAAACGCCTTACTATACTATGTCGAAAAAAAATGCCATTTTTCAAACATGTTGTAAAAACGTGCCATATGATGAAATAATGTAAAGGACGGCGTGAAAAACACTCCAGAAAGGTTTTCTTTGAAAAAAAATCATCATGAATTTTGGCGCAAAAAAAACGCCTTACTATACTATGTCGAAAAAAAATGCCATTTTTCAAACATGTTGTAAAAACGTGCCATATGATGAAATAATGTAAAGGAGGCCGTGAAAAACACTCCAGAAAGGTTTTCTTTGACAAAAAAACCATCATGAATTTTGGCGCAAAAAAAAACGCCTTACTATACTATGTCGAAAAAAAATGCCATTTTTCAAACATGTTGTAAAAACGTGCCATATGATGAAATAATGTAAAGGAGGGCGTGAAAAACACTCCAGAAAGGTTTTCTTTGAAAAAAAAATCATCATGAATTTTGGCGCAAAAAAAACGCCTTACTATACTATGTCGAAAAAATGCCATTTTTCAAACATGTTGTAAAAACGTGCCATATGATGAAATAATGTAAAGGAGGCCGTGAAAAACACTCCAGAAAGGTTTTCTTTGACAAAAAAACCATCATGAATTTTGGCGCAAAAAAAAACGCCTTACTATACTATGTCGAACAAAAATGCCATTTTTCAAACATGTTGTAAAAACGTGCCATATGATGAAATAATGTAAAGGAGGGCGTGAAAAACACTCCAGAAAGGTTTTCTTTGAAAAAAAAATCATCATGAATTTTGGCGCAAAAAAAAACGCCTTACTATACTATGTCGAAAAAAAATGCCATTTTTCAAACATGTTGTAAAAACGTGCCATATGATGAAATAATGTAAAGGAGGCCGTGAAAAACACTCCAGAAAGGTTTTCTTTGAAAAAAAATCATCATGAATTTTGGCGCAAAAAAAACGCCTTACTATACTATGTCGAAAAAAAATGCCATTTTTCAAACATGTTGTAAAAACGTGCCATATGATGAAATAATGTAAAGGAGGCCGTGAAAAACACTCCAGAAAGGTTTTCTTTGAAAAAAAATCATCATGAATTTTGGCGCAAAAAAAACGCCTTACTATACTATGTCGAAAAAAAATGCCATTTTTCAAACATGTTGTAAAAACGTGCCATATGATGAAATAATGTAAAGGAGGCCGTGAAAAACACTCCAGAAAGGTTTTCTTTGAAAAAAAAACCATCATGAATTTTGGTGCAAAAAAAAACGCCTTACTATACTATGTCGAAAAAAAATGCCATTTTTCAAACATGTTGTAAAAACGTGCCATATGATGAAATAATGTAAAGGAGGGCGTGAAAAACACTCCAGAAAGGTTTTCTTTGAAAAAAAAATCATCATGAATTTTGGCGCAAAAAAAACGCCTTACTATACTATGTCGAAAAAAAATGCCATTTTTCAAACATGTTGTAAAAACGTGCCATATGATGAAATAATGTAAAGGACGGCGTGAAAAACACTCCAGAAAGGTTTTCTTTGAAGAAAAAATCATCATGAATTTTGGCGCAAAAAAAAACGCCTTACTATACTATGTCGAAAAAAAATGCCATTTTTCAAACATGTTGTAAAAACGTGCCATATGATGAAATAATGTAAAGGAGGCCGTGAAAAACACTCCAGAAAGGTTTTCTTTGACAAAAAAACCATCATGAATTTTGCCGCAAAAAAAAAACGCCTTACTATACTATGTCGAACAAAAATGCCATTTTTCAAACATGTTGTAAAAACGTGCCATATGATGAAATAATGTAAAGGAGGGCGTGAAAAACACTCCAGAAAGCTTTTCTTGGACAAAAAACCCATCATGAATTTTGCCGCAAAAAAAAAACGCCTTACTATACTATGTCGAACAAAAATGCCATTTTTCAAACATGTTGTAAAAACGTGCCATATAATGAAATAATGTAAAAGAGGGCGTGAAAAACATTCCAGAAAGGTTTTCTTTGAAAAAAAATCATCATGAATTTTGTTGCAAAAAAAACGCCTTACTATACTATGTCGAAAAAAAATGTCATTTTTCAACATGTTGTAAAAACGTGCCATATGATGAAATAATGTAAAGGAGGCCGTGAAAAACACTCCAGAAAGGTTTTCTTGGACAAAAAAACCATCATGAATTTTGGTGAAAAAAAAAAACGCCTTACTATACTATGTCGAAAAAATGCCATTTTTCAACATGTTGTGAAAACATGCCATGTGATGAAATAATGTAAAGCAGTCTGTGAAAAACACTCCAGAAAGGTTTTCTTTGAAAAAAAAATCATCATGAATTTTGGCGCAAAAAAAACGCCATAGTATACTATGGCGAAAAAAAATGCGATTTTTCAACGTTTTAAAAACGTGCCATATGATGAAATAATGTAAAGGAGGCCGTGAAAAACATTCCAGAAAGGTTTTCTTTGAAAAAACAATCATCATGAATTTTGGCACAAAAAAACGCCTTACTATACTATGTCGAAAAAAATGGGATTTTTCAAACATGTTGTAAAAACGTGCCATATGATGAAATAATGTCAAGGAGGGCGTGAAAAACACTCCAGAAAGGTTTTCTTGGACAAAAAAACCATCATGAATTTTGGTGAAAAAAAAAAACGCCGTACTATACTATGTCGAAAAAAAATGCGATTTTTCAAACATGTTGTAAAAACGTGCCATATGATGAGATAATGTAAAGGAGGGCGTGAAAAACACTCCAGAAAGGTTTTCTTTGAAAAAAAATCATCATGAATTTTGGCGCAAAAAAAACGCCTTACTATACTATGTCGAAAAAATGCCATTTTTCAACATGTTGTGAAAACATGCCATGTGATGAAATAATGTAAAGCAGTCTGTGAAAAACACTCCAGAAAGGTTTTCTTGGACAAAAAAACCATCATGAATTTTGGTGAAAAAAAAAAACGCCTTACTATACTATGTCGAAAAAAAATGCCATTTTTCAAACATGTTGTAGAAACGTGCCATATGATGAGATAATGTAAAGGACGGCGTGAAAAACACTCCAGAAAGGTTTTCTTTGAAGAAAAAATCATCATGAATTTTGGCGCAAAAAAAACGCCTTACTATACTATGTCGAAAAAAAATGCCATTTTTCAAACATGTTGTAAAAACGTGCCATATGATGAAATAATGTAAAGGAGGGCGTGAAAAACACTCCAGAAAGGTTTTCTTTGAAAAAAAATCATCATGAATTTTGGCACAAAAAAAACGCCTTACTATACTATGTCGAAAAAAATGCCATTTTTCAAACATGTTGTAAAAACGTGCCATATGATGAAATAATGTAAATGAGGCCGTGAAAAACATTCCAGAAAGGTTTTCTTTGAAAAAAAAATCATCATGAATTTTGGCACAAAAAAACGCCTTACTATACTATGTCGAAAAAAATGCGATTTTTCAAACATGTTGTAAAAACGTGCCATATGATGAAATAATGTAAAGGAGGGCGTGAAAAACACTCCAGAAAGGTTTTCTTGGACAAAAAAACCATCATGAATTTTGGTGAAAAAAAAAAACGCCTTACTATACTATGTCGAAAAAATGCCATTTTTCAACATGTTGTAAAAACATGCCATGTGATGAAATAATGTAAAGCAGTCTGTGAAAAACACTCCAGAAAGGTTTTCTTTGAAAAAAAAATCATCATGAATTTTGGCGCAAAAAAAACGCCATAGTATACTATGGCGAAAAAAAATGCGATTTTTCAACGTTTTAAAAACGTGCCATATGATGAAATAATGTAAAGGAGGGCGTGAAAAACACTCCAGAAAGGTTTTCTTTGAAAAAGAAATCATCATGAATTTTGGCACAAAAAAACGCCTTACTATACTATGTCGAAAAAAATGCGATTTTTCAAACATGTAAAAACGTGCCATATGATGAAATAATGTAAATGAGGCCGTGAAAAACATTCCAGAAAGGTTTTCTTTGAAAAAACAATCATCATGAATTTTGGCACAAAAAAACGCCTTACTATACTATGTCGAAAAAAATGGGATTTTTCAAACATGTTGTAAAAACGTGCCATATGATGAAATAATGTAAAGGAGGGCGTGAAAAACACTCCAGAAAGGTTTTCTTGGACAAAAAAACCATCATGAATTTTGGTGAAAAAAAAAAACGCCTTACTATACTATGTCGAAAAAAAATGCGATTTTTCAAACATGTTGTAAAAACGTGCCATATGATGAGATAATGTAAAGGAGGGCATGAAAAACACCCCAGAAGGGTTTTCTTTGAAAAAAAATCATGAATTTTGGCGCAAAAAAAACGCCTTACTATACAATGTCGAAAAAATGTCATTTTTCAACATGTTGTAAAAACGTGCCATGTGATGAAATAATGTAAAGGAGGCCGTGAAAAACATTCCAGAAAGGTTTTCTTTGAGAAAAAAAGTCAACATGAATTTTGGTACAAAAAAAAATGCCATAGTATACTATGTCATACTATGACGTTTTTAGAGCGACATGCTATGCTAGGACGTTTTAAGAGCGACATGCTATACTATGATGTTTTTTGAGCGACATGCTATACTATGATGTTCTTAGAGCTACATGCTATACTATGACATTTTCTGGTCAGTCTGACTAAGAGCCGAGGACTCTCTGTCCCGCCCACATTTACGTGCTTCTGCTGTTTACCTGCTGCTGCTAACAACGTTAGCATCCAAAAGTGAATATAAACTCTACAGGTAAGTCATTTTTGTAACTAGTTGTACTCTTCTCCACATCTGGACAACATCACATATAAAGCAGTGAAGTTACTGTAAATTAACATCAGACTATAACCTCTGATATTAACATGTTCTAACATCGTGTTTTAAAATTGTTCTGTAAATCTGAGATTACGTTTCCTCATTTAGTGCCAACGCTGATGCTAAATCGGGTTAGTCAGTGTCATAAACTAGTTAACTGTTAGCTGTAGCTAAGTTTCCTGCAGATCACAGCTGATCAATCATAACGGATCGATAACTGCTGTTTTAATGATCAGCAGATATAAATAAATCTATGTTAATGTTCCTCCACAGAACTGTTACTGATGAATGTTAATCTCTCAGTTCAGTTCTGAGTTAATATCTCCGTTCTTTGCTTCAGCTCACGCTAATGCTAATGAGACATTACAATAAAACAGAATAAACTTTATTGTCCATCTAAGGCAGTAAAATGGACTTTAGCCTCAACCAGGAAAAGAAACATTTCCATATGATTAAAAAAAATAGGACAAAATACAACACTCTATTGTGTTCCATTCATATCCTGCAGTCACTTTAGCTTTAGGGGAGAGGATTTTATTATGCAGCTTATCTGTGCTGTAATTTAAATGTAATAACTGTAGTGTTCATCAATACTTTGATCATATTCTGGGAAGTTATTTTTCTAATCTGCACTAAGATGTACTGCAACATGTGAACCAGTCATTAAACGTTAACCATTAGAGAGTAGATTTACTGTTTTCTCCAGTTTAACTTCAGAGACTCAGCAGATATTCAGGACTACTGACAACACAGAACCTTAACCTCACTGTTTTAATCACATTTAGGTTTTCTAAACTTTACATTAATGTGAACCAGCGTCTCCATGAACAGTTTTATTAACTAAATGCACCACATTACAGTAACACAACACACTTCAGCTGTTTACATGAAACTCAACACAAACATCGTTAGCTTAATGCTACGTTAGCTTAATGCTACGTTAGCTTTAATCAGGCTACAACTGAGCAGCTAGCTCGGTTAGCATCACTAATTCACATTAAAGCTAATATTGACTGGATGCTAACTCTCTTCTCTGGTCAACACACACAGAAATAAACTCCACCAACATCTGGAGTGCATGGTACACATTATATCTGACACTAAAGCTGCATATAAAGTGCAGTAAAAGCGGCTCCGATACGAAAATAAACATTAACTTACCGAACTATCAGAGTCCTAGAGGTAGAAAACTGGTTCGAACAAGCCAACGGGCAGGAAAACTGTCTGTGGAAAATGTTCTGCTGCTGCACCGATAAATAAACCAACAGTTATTATATCAGAATTAATCCAAACGAGGAGAGCAGAGTCTCTGCTGACGCCTCCATAGGACCTGTCAATCATTCCAGACCAGACTGTCAATCAAGTAGTCCCGCCCCCTGGCTTCGCAAAACTTTAGGGCTCTATAAAAAATCAATATTGATTTATTTTAAGATCAGCCACCTGATCTCTCATTTTGACGATGAAAACTAACGAAAAAAATTATATCCAGTCTATGGACCGAACTCTGTTTGGCTCTACACTTGCTGATGACCACTTCCGGTCTCAGAAAATGAAAAAACGGACCTTTTTTCGTTTCTGTCTCTTACTGATTTTACTTTTCTGTTATTCTAAATATAAAATGAAAATCAAAGCATTTTTAAAATTTCATATATCCCTTTGTATCACCTTGTATTTCAATTTTAATTTTTGTATTTTAAAATGAAAATCAAATAACCACTCGTTTTTTGTTTTTCAATACCCTTCAGAACGGAAAATCCAATTACCAAAATATACACGGACCAGTCAACATACTTTGTTCTATTGCTACAATTTCATTCTCTAGAAAGTCAATATGGCACTTCCTGTTTTTATTAAGATTTGATGGGAATGACACGGTTTTATTTCTGATGCAGCCATTGATTGCATCCCATAGAACTCGTGGGTCGTCGACAGATGCGCTGTTTATGTATATAAAGTCTTTAATTCAGCCTCCAGTTCTGTTATAAAAACATAATTTTGTAGTAAACTAGTATTAAAACGCCAGCGAGGAGCTCTAGGTTGCCAGCTCTTATCAAAAACGTGCAGAACACCCTTCTGTGATCAGATAGTGGTGTTGGACAGAGTAGACTGTCAATATGCTAAACAGAGTTTTGGAGGCAAAAATATAATCGATTCTTGACAAAGTCTTGTGACAAGCAGAATAAAAGGAAAAGTCCCGACTGGAGGAGTTCATCGGACGCCAAATATTCACTAGTTCATGATCAGTTGTGGTAAAGCTTTAGAGGACAGCTGTTGATCTCTACTCTGTTACTCCTGTTCGGTCTACCTCATGGAGCCACATCATTAAAATCACCTCCTGTCAAAAGCTCAAACTCAGGGAGGTCTCAGAATATTGGTGTTAATGAACCTTAAAATTCTGATCAAAACAGTTCAGAGCAATTTTTACACCATCATAAATAATTTTAAAAGTGATTGTCCCGTCGTCACTGCCTCCTGTTCCCAGAATACTATCATTTAAATTATGTTCAGCAGCTATAAGGACGCCTTTGCTTTTTTTTGTCAAAGCAAGAGGAAGCAATAACGTGATGATATTTATTCTGAAATCTGTGTACATCAGTCTTCAGAAAATGAGTCTCCTGTATAAATGCAAAGTGCATATCTTTCCTAGACAGTTGTTCTAATGTACTTATTCGTTTCTGAGGGGAATTAAGGCCCCGTGAATTCCAAGATACGACAGTAATTTAATTCATAAGCTTTCAGATTCATGTATAGCACGATCAGTTAAACACAGTTTGATAGGTTGAAATCCAAGTCTCCATCTCGCTCCCCAAGACACACACACACACACACACACACACACACACACACACACACACACACACACACACACACACACACACACACACACACACACACACACACACACCTCAAAAAAACAAACAAAAACAACACAACTGACTTTAACGACTTAAACATTTTTAACATTTCTTTTTTTTCAGCCAAAAATTGTTCAAAAATTTCCCAGAAATGTTGAAAATGTTGACATTAGAAGTTTCACTGTGAAAATACATATTTTTGCCACATTTTCAAATTTTAAAACGGGTCAATTTTGACCTGCAGGACGACACAAGGGTTAAGTTTTTGTTGACATGTGGAAAAAAATGTGAAAAAGTCTGAAAAATAATCAAATAAAACATGGCAAAATAAAATGTCAGAAAAATAAACGATAAAATGAAGAAAGTCTGTGAAATATGCTGAGAAATTTCAGCAAATCGGATCCCATTTTCAAGGTTTTAGGTGGATATTCTGTTTATTCTGATGGTGTTTTCATCTGCATTTGTCATGAAAACAATGATATACTTTTTTTTTAATTGTGAAAAAATGTCTCACCGCGATTCAGTTTTTGTTTGAAGGTGAAAATAAAATGTTACTTAAAGCATAAACAGGCCAATTATGGATGAAAAACACTTCCATAAATTTATTAAACACTTGAGAAATTCCCCAAACTGCACCTTTAAAAATCAACAAACTTAAATTCAAGAAAATAAACTGAAATTAAACTAAATTTATTGAAACAAAGGCTCCAATATTCAGTATTGGATTTGAAAACCAAAATAAATCCAACAGAAACAGTCGATCTGATGTGTTTTATTGTCATTTCGAGCCGATTTCTGTACAGATTCATTACATACATCCACATTTACAACAGAACTAATGGAACTAAAGAAGCAGATCTGAAATAAAAGAGGAAACAGTTTTCAAACAAACCAATCAGGAACTAAACCATCAACCAGGAATTAAATGGAACTCTTTATCTGCAGGTTATGAGCTAAAACATGCAACACCACTAAATGCTGAAATGTGAGGAGAGGCAGAATAAAACCATTAAAATATATCTTTTATATCTTTAGTTTAAATCAACACCAGATATTCTGAGGAAAAGAACTGAACTAAGAGTGTTCAGAATAAAACTCATCACACCTGAACTAAAATCACTGCTTTAAATACTCAGTAAACCAACCGAGACTCAGATTAACGTCTAGTACCTTTGATTACATTTTCTTTTTTTTCTCTTGTGCAACAATAAAACTCTCCACAAACCAAACTCCACTTCCGTTTGAACACATTAAAGATCGTCTGAAACTACTGAGACCCCAGAAACAACCCAGACTACAGCCACAGAACTGGCTTCCTTTTATCGGTCCTGAATAAAGTGCCTCTCAGCTCCACGTCCTGCAGGAAAACAAAACCCGACATCGAAGTGAAAGTCTGTTTCAGGAGGAGGTCAGTGGACTTTAAGGTGGTTTTCTGTTGGGACTCTCTTGACTGACTGACGTCTTGGTTTTAGCAGCAGTTAGTGTCAGAGCAGCTTCCGTCTTTGCGAAACCAAAAAACACTTGGTTGAATCTTTAGTTTCCAGGTGAAAAATAAACGGTTTTCCATCCGAACATGGACATTTTATGATTTCGTTCCAATCTGTCAACGAAAAATGGCTCCAGAACTGGTTCTTTCGATATTTCGTGGAAACTCTTGACCGTCCCGTCAAACGATTTCTACTCTCGGCCGTCCAGCTCAACGCCCAGCAGCCGACAGAAGAGACGGCTTCAGTCCAGTTTCATCCTCAACCACCAACATCTTTTTCAATCAGGATCCTGCAATGTTAACTTTCTGCTTCAAGAGTCGAGAAGATTAAAAGTTAGTCTCAGAGTCCATTTTCACCTCCTTTTGTTTCTCAAAAACGACAAACTTCGGAAAAAAGTTATTTTGTTTCTCAAATTTCCACCTGAACGATTCCCTCCAGTGAGGCTGAACTGGTCTCTGTGGATCAAAGAAACTTCAGAGAATGTAGAAATACAATCAGCTTCCGTCAGCTGGATCTGAAGAACTGCAGCAAGAATTAGAAATGTTAACTTCCATCTGATCAAAATCCAAAATTAGAGCAACAACATCAGCGCTGCTTCAGGGTCGGTCAGATAGATCTTCTCGGTTCAGTCTTTGGGAGAGTCGATGTTGTTTTAATGCCAGACGGAGTTCAGTCGGTTTAGTTGTTAAAAATCAGCTGAAACTAGAAAACGGAGTTAAATTAAGAATAAAAACCACCTCGGCTCTGACTGGGACTGAAGCTGGACTCAGAGAACCTCTTCCAGGTTCTCCTGGACCGGCATCCTGGTTTTGCGTCTTGGTCTAATGGTGCTGAAGCAGGACGAGGCGGTGAGGGCGATCCGGCTCAGGCCCACGTTCAGGCAGTGGACCTCGGAGGTGACCGGGACCTCGGCGAACAGGGCTCGGTCCCGGGACAACAGCGTCGCTCCGCTGTCGCTGCTCTCGATGTCCTTCACGATGTTGAGGATCTCCTGACGCTCCGTCTGCCGGGTCGTCCCCCGAATGTTCAGAATGGCCGACACATGCTTCTTCCTAAACAGGGAAATGAGATAAATGCACAAAATACAAGAATAAATACAAACAATCTTAATTAGGAATGTCCTGCTCAGGTTATTGATCCAATCTTGAGTATCTACTGATACCGAGTCCCAGTGTGACACCATTTCCTCAATAACACACACTTCAAGTCCATTAAAGTTATTAAAATCCTAAAACCAAGTTCTGGTTGGATGCAGTTTAAATGTAGTATTAGAGGGTAAATGTAGTGTTAGAGGGTAAATGTAGTGTTAGATGGTAGGATGTACTGAGGCTCCACAAGTTCCAAAGAGGTAGAAACCTGTTTTCTCTACATGATGTCAGTAAATGTATCATAGATCAGCTGTAGTTCCTGGTTGTTCCACCAGGTGGAGCCTCTTACTGTTTAATACTGTAGAGACCAGAGGAGACGTCCCTCAGACTACAGTTCATGTTAAAGCAGAGAGCATTGTGGGAGTTTAGCTAGTAAAAAGGCAGCATGACAAAGACTTATGAGGCGATTAATGACTTCCAACCAGAATTAATGTGTTTAAGACAATTTGGGATCAACTTGGACAGAGTTCTTGAGTGACAAAGAGTGACAAACTTTTCCCTACACTTAATATTAGTAGATTAATAACTAATGAGAATTATGCCAAGAACAAGAAGGAGAACATTAACAAGAACAACCAGAAGAATAAAGACACCAAGAATAAAAATAACTTGAAGAACGACATTAAACAAGAAGAACAAGAACAAGTCAAACAGCAACAAGAACAAGAAAAAAATTAACAAGACAAACAACAACAAGATCAAGAGGAAGAAGAACTACAAGAACGTTAACAAAAAGAACGAGGAGCAGAAGAACCAGAAGATGAGCAAAAGCAACAGGAACATTTGGTACCTGACGTCTGGAAACTCTCGGACCAGAACTCCGACCTCCACCTGGATGGAGGGAACGTCCTCCAGCTGGATGATCTCAGAGATGTGGGGCAAAGCGCTGTCCAACCAGCTGGACTCAGACTCCTGCAGAGACACCAGAACCACACCAGAACCACATCAGAACCACACCAGAACATCAACAGAACCAGATCAGAACCACATTAGACCCAACAGAAACATCTCCTGGAGTTCTAAATCATATCGTCTACAGCTGCTGGTTCAAGAACAACTAATATTTAGCTTGTTTTTTTCTTTTTTTTTAAAACGTGTCCAAACAATAACTTCCATGAAGAAAAGCTGAAGATCTTTTTAGAAATCTGACAGAAACCATCAGTTAAAACGGTTTATTTTCTGTCCAGCGGCTCTTCAGTTAATCAATGATCGTTACCAAATTAATTTGATATCTGGGATCAGGTAGGAAAGTGTTTTCCAAAACACATTTAGTCAAAAACTGATATATCTTTTGTTTTCATTTTATAAAAGCAGAAAACTGGGAAAAGCAGAAAATAATACATTTATTTATTTGTTTATTGTCTAAAAATACCCAAATGCCTAAACATCCTTAGAAGTGCCTGAATAATCAGCAAATTTGCTTTTTAGGTGCTAAAACTTGAACATATTTAGCTTTTTGTAACTAATTTTGATTGAAAAATGACTAAAACCATCAACTAACGTGGCTGCAGACTCATTTCTGTTCATCAAGTTTCATCTTTTGGCATCTGTATTAATGAAGCTACTTTAGAATTATTTTATAGTCGTTAAAATGTTAAGTTGATCAGCTGCAGATTTGCTACTTTTATGTGGTGAAATCTGCAAATATTTGGCTACTTTGGACTTTTGGTTAAAAACAACTAAAACCATCGACTAAAATGGCTGATTGTTTTTCTTGAGATGAATCAACCATTTCAGCTGCTGTTATTTCAGGTTTGAGCCACTAGATGGTGCTAATGTACTATTAGAGGGTAAATGTAGTATTAGAGGGTAAATGTAGTGTTGGAGGGTAAATGTAGTGTTGGAGGGTAAAAGTAGTGTTGGAGGGTAAAAGTAGTATTAGAAGGCAGGATGTTCTGTACATGATGTCAGTAAAGGTCGGTAGAAAGTCAGACAACAAACTTTTCTCTATACTTATATATGAGTAGATTTATAACTAGAGTTCCAGTTTTTAACACTCCGACACTGACCAGGTCTTCAAAGAGAACTTTGATCTGTCGTCCTTCATCTCTCAACCGGCCGGCCATCCTCTTCCTCATCTTCATGGAAGTGCAGATGATCCGTCCCCTCATCACCGATCGCAGATACTCCATCACCACCCGGCGGTGAACCTCGGCCACCAGCAGCTGAGGAAGCACAAACACAACATGATCCAGCTGCAGTTTAAACGTGTCCACGTGGTTCTGGAGGTTCTGGTTCTACCTGGTACGGAGGACTGTCCATCCGGCGGTACTTCTTAAAGTCCTCTTTGACCACAGCTTCGATCTGCTCGTATGCCTCTGTGTTGTTCAACCACTTCCTCTTGACAAGACGCTCGAAGAACGGCTGGAAAACATAAACAGACTCCAGTCAACTTCTGTCGCTTTATTTATACCAACTACTAACATCAACAGAACTTTACGTCTTTATTTCTGTCTACTCTGGACTCATCTAAAGCTGAACCGAGACAAGAGACAACCTCACGTAACGGAACTTAAACCAAATGAACCGTTAACAAAACCAACCAAATCCAACCTAAACTGGAAGGTTTGATCATTTCAAACCATTAACTCAAATTCAACATGAATCTAATGTATCTGACAACCTGAGATAACCGAACCTGGTAAACTAACTCAACCCTGGTAGATAGTCTGGTCCAGTACTGGTCCAAAATCAGTTCACCAGAAGTTAGTAAACACGGTCCAGACAAGTTAACATTTAAGCTATTAATGAACTAACCTGATGTGTATAGAATAAACAAGTTAACCTGAACTTTAAACTGGTCTAATCTAAACAAGTCTTAACTGTTAAACAAGAATACCTCATGTATGATAACCTAAACTAACCTAAACCCAACTAGCATAACTAAACTTTAAACTACAACACTCAAATTCAATTAAAACTCTAATATCGCCCTAACCTGATGAGTATAAAAGTTAACCTGACTTTTAAACTGGTCTAATCTAAACTAGTCTTATGTTGAGGACTAGTTTGTCCATTAGAAACACCTAATGTAAGATAATCTAAACTAACACCCAACTAAATTCTAAATTAAACTTTAACCTACACCAATCAAATTCTAATAAAACCTTAATATCAACCTAACCTGATGAGTATAACAAGTTAACCTGAACTTTAAACCGGTTTAAACTAAACTAGTCTTAACTGTACTACAAGAACACCTCATGTATGATAACCTAAACTAAACCCAACTAACAGAACTCAACTTTAAACCACACTACTCAAACTCAATTAAAACCATAATATCACCTTAACCTGATGAGCATAAAATAACCAAAGTTAACCTGAACTTCTTATGATAAGGACTAGTTTGTCCATTAGAAACAGCTAAAGTAAGATAATCTAAACTAATCTACACCCAACTATAAACTAAACTTTGAACTATTCTGTTCATATTTAAACCAATCTTAACTGGAATAAACAGAAATCTAATGTAAAATAACCTGAACTTTAATCTAGTGTGAACCAATCTGCAGTGTGTGTGTGTGTGTGTGTGTGTGTGTGTGTGTGTGTGTGTACAAACAATGGAGGTTAAAGATTAAACTGAACTGAAAAGCTTTATTGAAACTGACAACTAGGGGAGAAACTGAATGGAGAAGACAAGCAGGTCAAAGTCATGAAGATAAAAAGACTCGGATGACATGTTTGTCAGAGTGTGTGTGTTTTAGTGTGCGTTTTATTACCCTGATGTGCAGGTAGAGGCGTTCTGACAGAACTCTGACTCCCTGCTGGACGATGTGATCCAGACACTTGTTGGCTCGACGTAAAGAATCTTCGCTGACCGACGGATCGCACTGAGCACAGCGCTGCACAAAACCCCTGCAGACACGCAAACACACACCAGCACACCCAGACACACACACACACACACACACACACACACACACACACACACACACACACACACACACACACACACACACACACACACACACACACACACACACACACACACACACACACACAGACAATAAAATGTAATAATTAACATGCTGAGTTGTTGGTTTAGGTGCTTTAAGTGAGGCGTGTTCTGTGTAAATACATTCCAAAGGATGAACACACTCATCAAAAAGGGAAACCTGATTCTACAAACCTGTCCGGGAGCGTTTAAAACTCAAATAAAGAGTGAAAACCCAGTGTTTACTTTCACTCAGTGAGCTGTTTTCTACTACAATAACTTCAACATTAACACTTTGTTCATTCTGGACTGGAGAGCTTTTTCTAAACAGGAAGAAATCCCGTTCATTTGTTACTAAATAGTTTCCTCAGGTGGGTTGTGGAAGCAGTGGACTCGCTATACCTCAGTGTTCAGGAGGAGATTGGGGTGGATGGAGGGCATAGAAAACACTCCAGATCTCCAACCTAAAGCCCTACAGCTGTACCTGAACGGAGGACAGCAGTTGACCAATGCGATGGTTTTAGAGACGTATCCGTCCTCGTTGTCTCCGAACATCCCGTTCTGCATCCCCTCATGGAACATCTCCACTTTACGCTGGAAGCTGAGAAAAAAAGAATGTCTATAACCTCAAAACAGCTCATACAACAGTGAAAGGCTTTAGATCATCATGATTAATAAATATAATTAACTATTAAAAATGGTGTCCCACGAGGATCAAATTTAGGACCACTACATTTTTCTATTTCTAATAATTATCTCATTGAAACTTGTTCTGTCATGTTTGGTTATATGCAGATGATGCTGTTCTTGACACATTAACTTGATATGACAAAATGCTTTATATCTTTTAACTTAAATGAAATGTTTAAGATTAAAACCTCCCTCTAAAGCCTGACCTTTAAATAAGTGTAGTTCAGAGGCATTTCCTAGGTTATATAATTGGTTTTAGGTTGCATGTTTATTTCTTTAAACTCTGTCTTTAATCTAGTTTTTAAACTTTTTACTATGTATTTTAGTTTATCTGCTATCATTTCATTTACATCCTCAATCTTTCTAAGCTTTTCTTTTGAAATCTTGTTTTATTTTACTCAGTTTAAACCATCACTGAACTGCACTAATCTGTATGAAAATTGAAATACAAAAGAAGTTTGATTAAGTGATGAATG
Source organism: Amphiprion clarkii (assembly GCA_027123335.1). Taxonomy (NCBI): domain Eukaryota; kingdom Metazoa; phylum Chordata; class Actinopteri; family Pomacentridae; genus Amphiprion; species Amphiprion clarkii. The sequence goes on from CM049575.1 coordinate 35,053,809, forward strand.
GAAGTCAAAATTCTTTGCAAAAACAGTTTTCAAAAAATGTTTTAAAATAAGAAACTCCTGTTACATCAGCAGTAGATTGGTACCAGATTTCTACTTTTAATTTGATGGGTTCTGTAAAGCGTCTCGAGACAATTTGACTGTAATTGGCGCTATATAAATAAAATTGAATTGAATTGAATTGAATTGGGTACATTTAAATGTTTAGTTTGATTCTTAACTAATCAACAACAAATTATTGTTTAACTGTATTATGTGTGTAAAAGACCAACCAAGAACACGATTACAATTATCAAAATAATTATCAAAAAGAAACAAACTGGACAAATATAGACATTTATTACATATAAATGGAATAAATACCAACACTGGAACACATTTTACTATTTAATTATTTCAAATATTGTGGAACAGATTCATTAAGTCCTTTCAAGGCCTAACATTTGCAGTCAGATTCTTCATCTCAATATGATTTTTCCTCATTAAGTTAAGGGGAAATCCTTTGAAAATGTTTAGTGTTTGCCATCTTCCATGTTTCTTTCAGTTAATGATGATATTTTCTTTGTACCTGTACAGGAAGTCGGCGAGTCCGTTGAGGCTGCACTGAGCCACTCTGGAGCCCAAACTCCTGTTGATGGAAGCAGAACGCTTCAGATCCACCTGCAGCCGCTGAAACGACAACAACAGGTTAGAAAGACATCATTTAGTAGTCACAATCATTAATAATTTTGGTTTATTAACAGGGCTGATCAGATGATTGGATCACACTGCAGATGCGGGACAATCTGATCTAAAACTGGACTAAACTTGATCCTTTTGGGCAACTCTGGCTTTTAATTTCATCTCATTGTACTTCCATCTGCTCTTGTTCAGTTGATTAGTTTGTTTTAAACACATTAATGCTCTTAATGACATTTATAATATTTTTTTAAACAATTTGTTTATTGATTTATCTTTTATACAACAACAACACACAAAACAAACAACAAGAACAAAATGTCACACAGATTTTCAGTAGTGAACTAACAATTCCTCTAAGTCACCTTTTTAAAAACTCTACCAAAGGTTTCCAAATTTCTTCAAAGTCCTCAGCTCTTCCTCTGGTGATATAAGTAAGTCTTTCAAGCGCGACAGCCGAAGCCATCTCCTGTTTCCATAATTTCACAGGAGGAGCTTCAGTGTTTTTCCAGAACAGGGCTATTGTTCTTCGTGCTTGGAGAAGGCCAAAATCTATAAGAATAGATTTTTTTCTGTTGACAATTAAGTCTTTTGGGTATATTCCTAAAATACAGAGCATTGCACAATGAGGGACCTCTCTACTAACAATATCAGAAATATTTTGAACAACAGATTTCCAGTAGTTCTTAATTTTCCAACAGTCCCAGACAGAGTGAAAAAGAGTGCCTTTCTCCTCAAGACATTTATAGCAATTGTCTGGAATGCCAGGGTTCCATCGATGTAATTTAACCGGGGTCACATAAGTTCGCATTAACCACTTGTATTGCAATAACCTCATTCTTGTATTGACTGTCTGCTTTTGTGCTTTAAGGCACATGTTTTCCCAATCCTGTATTTCAATATCCTGCTTGATATCTGTCTTCCATGCTTCAAGTTTATCTTTACTATTTTCAGTATCATGCATGACAAGCGCCCCATAAAATCGGGTAATATGTTTTTCTTTCAGATTTGAGATAATTATATCCTCTAAGCAAGACAGAGGAGGTTCACACAGATTTTTACATTGTGACAGAATGAAGTGCTTTAGCTGTAAATATTTATAATGATGCTTACGAGGGATTGAAAACGTTTGACATATTGTAGTGAATGTTAGTAGTTTTCCATCAGCATACAAGTCCCCAATTGTTTTTATGCCTTCATTTGCCCATAATCTGAAGCCTCCATCTGACCTTCCAGGTTTAAAATTCACATTCCCCCAAATTGGTGAAAAACGAGAGAGTGGGGGAGTATCTCCAATATGTTTGTTACAGTAATGACATTTATAATATTATTATGTTCTACTTCTTTCTATGACTAATTTGCCAACTTCACCACCAGTTTTAAAATCCTGATTGAAAACAGGTTTTTATTGGCTGATTTTATGGGACTAGATCCAGTTTTCTATCTGAGTTTACAGTCTTAATGACCTCATCTGCAGTTGAAAGTTTGGAAGCAGAGTGGTCTGACCAACTTTCTGTAGAAATATGGGTTCAAAGTTTTGTGTTTTCCAGAATGATCTACCATTGGATGCGCCACTGTAAGACTATATGCTTTTATTTTGTATCGGGCTGCACAGGAAGAATAAATAACTTACATTATTTCCATTTTATTTATTATCTGAGTCTGAACAATGTTTTATTTTGAAAAATGACCAGATTCTCTCCATCACATCCATCTATAACTCACTCTTGACACATGTGAAGACGCATGTCTGGGTCACGTGATACGTTAGCGCTAAAACTAAACCTACAAGCTAGCAAAATGAGCAAAAAACAAGCATCTTTGGAAAGTTTCTTTGTGAGGAGACAGAAGAGGAGCCAATGACTTCCATGAAAAAGAAACCTGCATTTAACAGAAAATACCAGGAATCCTACTTAAAACATGGATTTATCCACAGGTGATTCCTGCACCAAACCCACTCTGCATAATATGTGGCGATCGCTTCTCTAATGAGGCAGTGAAGACTTCAGAACTGCTTCGCCACTTGGAGACCAAGCACCCTGCATTAAAAGACAAGCCTTTGGAGTGTTTTGAAAGAAAAAAATGTGAACAGAAGGACAGAAGCAGTTACTGAGGGCCACCACATCAACAAATGCACTGAGAGCATCATACCTGGTGGCTAACCGTACTGCTAAGGCTAAGAAGCCATTCACTACTGGTGAACAACTGATCCTACGGGCCACTAAAGACATTTGCCGTGGACTTCTAGGAGAGACTGCGGTTAAAAAGACAGCACAGGTGCCTCTTTGTGCTAACAACGTCACTCATTAAGGAAATAGCAGAGGATACTGCTTATGTTGACTTGTACTTTTCTTGCACTTTATATTAGTTTTTGTGGTGTATCTTATTTTGAAGGCATGTTTAAACGTTACCACAGTGAGCAGAGAGTGTTGGGGGCAGAGAGGATGTTACTCCTGTTATGTTGTTATGAGGACGCTGCTAATAAAGTTGCATACGAGCACACAGTAGATTCACGTTTATTATATTTAGAAAATACCACAGGTTTTCGTATCATTTTATTTTGTTGCATTTATCTGCCACATCTTAAAAGCCGTTCTGTGAGAACGTTGTCTGACATTAAACCGGTCCGTGGCACTAAAAGGTTGGGGATGGCTGGGTTAGACCGCTGTGCTTCTAACCTCCTCAGTTCATCAGACAGGGATTTAGTTTTTAGTTTTTTAGTGGTTTTATCTGATGTTGTGCAGCGTTTTCAGTAAAGTTTTCTAGTCTTTAGATGTGCTCTAATAATAAACTGATGTCCTGGTGAACTGACTTTGGCCACTAGATGGCAGCAGCTGCTTCCCCTGCAGGTTAAAGTGTGTTTGTGTGTCTGTGTGTGAAGGAGGAAGTGTTTGATGTTGACTTTGGCTGCGGTTGAAGGACGGGAAACAATCAGTGTACAATCAGCGAACAAAACGCAGCGGATTCCAGCGTTACGCAACTCCTCACTCCGGCCGCTTTACGTAAACCGGCAGGAAACAGATGCGGTAACCACGGCGACGCAGGTGTGGGTGGTACCTGTATGACGGTGGTGGCCAGAGTGATCTGGAACTCCTCGATGTGCAGCGTCTCCATCCACCTCTTCTCCTCCTCGTCCAGCACCTGACTGAGCTCCGTGGTCACTTTAGCCTGAAACCAATCAAACACCTCGAATTTATCAACATCAGGACACCCTTAGAGCAGTCAGGAGAGATGGTTCATTCAGAAACACAACATTTATTATCTTTTCTATAGTGGTATCATGAATGTCTACGAACTTCTTCCCACATAATACCACAAAATGAAACAAAACCATTTGGAAGAGAAACAGACACAGAAAAAGACCTGAAAAAAGACATAAAATGACACAAAAAGGAACAGAAGATGAGCTGAAAGACACAAAGTGACACCAAATAGGACACAAAAAAAGACCTCAAAGACACACCAAATGTCATTAAATATACACAAAAAGATCCCAAAGAGATACAAAGTGAGACCAGTAAGACACAAAATGGCTAGAAAGAGACACAAAATGACACCAGAGACACAAAAAGACGTAAAACGACACCAAATACGATATAAAAAGATTTCAAAGGGACACAAAATGACACCAAAAAGACACAAAACTACACAACAAAGACACAAAATGACACCAAATAGGATATAAAAAAAGACCTCAAAGAGATACAAAGTGAGACTATAGAGACATAAAATGGTTTGAAAGAAACATAAAATGACACCAGAGACAAAAAAGACGTGAAAAAGACCTGAAAAAGGACACAAAATCACACCAAAGAGACACAAAATGACACAAAAGGGACAGAAGATGACCTGAAAGACACAAAATGACACCAAATAGGATACAAAAAACCTTAAACACACAAAAGTACACAACCAAGACACGAAATGACACTAAAAAGGATATAAAAAAGACCTCAAAGAGACACTGAATGACACCAAAAACACAAAAAGGCCACAAAGAGACACAAAATGAGACCAATAAGACATAAAATGGCTTGAAAGAGACACAATATGACACCAAAGGCATACAGAAAGACTAAAGAGAGACCAGAAATGACATGAAAGAAAGAAAATGACATAAAAAGACTTCAAAGAGACTCAAACGTCTTTAATTATGTAAAACTTTGAGCCTTAATACAATTTAAAAGGTTGAACTTTGTAAAATTCAGCCCATTTGTCATCAACAGAAAAATTAACTGTAGAGACCAGAACTATCTGTCGTTTGCGGCTGTAAACATGTTTACTTTGGCTGTAAAGTTTGACGTTTTAACATGGAGCTCTATGGAGACTGACGGAGCCCCAAGTGGACGTTAGAGGAACTGCAGTTTATTTTCTCACCCGGACCGAGTTCAGACAGTCGAGCTCCAGACGGTCGACGGTTTCTGACGGCAGCAGAGGACTGAGTTCAGAGCGACTGAACGGACTCGTGATGCAAACCGTCCCCAGGACATCTCTGAAACAACACAAACAAACCACAAACACATAAATAAACAACCGTCCCCAGGACATCTCTGAAACAACACAAACAAACCACAAACACATAAATAAACAACCGTCCCCAGGACATCTCTGAAACAACACAAACAAACAACAAATATATAAATAAACAACCGTCCCCAGGACATCTCTAAAAAAGACAAACAAACAACAAATATATAAATAAACAACCATATAACTGGTTAATAAGCAGAAGCAGATCTGACTGTATTTACTCTGTGTGTTAGATTATTCAGACGTATTAATATGACAGGTTTTTAGGTTCTTGAGGTGTCTGAGTGCAAGTAAAAGGAAAAAACATGATTGAAAGCAGGTTTTTCAGGAAGTCTTTGAAGGTAAACGAGTACAACTGAAAGTTAGACTGGATATCAGGCTATTTCCTGTGGTATGTGCCCAAAAAACTAAATTAATTTGAAGTCGAACCCTAAAAAACCCAGAGTTAGACCAGAGGCTACCTCAGCAACCCAACATCCTGCCTCATGGTACAACACTGGAGACTCCGAGGTTACCCACCAACTGTACTCAGACATCTGCAACATGGATGTTTTCCCCTGGTTGTCTTTTGGTTCTATTTACGTACTTTTCAGGTTTTGTATTTGAAGAACATGGTGTGTACCTGTTATAAATGTTGTGCAGCCAGTCCAGCAGTGAGTAGATGTCGGTGATCTCCAGCTGGTTGTCGGTGATCGCCTTCAGTCGCCTGGCAACGGCCTGGTGGTAGCTCTGAACGTACACCTGACAGGTCGGAGGTCAAACGTTAGAAGACATCAAAACTTCAGGTCAGTCCACAGTGCTGTTGAGATATTCCACTGTAAAGTCGACCTGATGCTCCACTAGAACAGATGTTTGGAGGACTCCCAACCACTTTAGTAACTTCCTTGAACCAACCTTTTCAGACATCAGTGTATACGTTCACTAACTCCATCTTCAACCCTGATCCCTAGAAATCATGCTCATATGTTACTCAATGGTTTCTCCAAGTCCCACATTTATGAGCTGCACCAGCAGGAGGAGGTTGGGATGGATGAAGGGCATACTTGACCAAGGTTCCCAACTAGAATCTTGTCTGTGGCTTAGAAGATAAAATGCTGTTTATCCACTACAAGACCTTGTGGTTTGGTTAAGACCTGCAAGAACCTTTGAGAATGTTCTGACTGCAGGAACCATCCCTGTAGAACCTCTTTAAGGGTGTTTTCAGGGGAGAAAAACATCCACTTCTGAGTGGTAAGTAGCTACCATGGAGTATGTGAACAGTCCTTAAAGAGGTTCTGCTGGGACGGTTCTTTTACTTAGCACATGCAGAAAGTTTTGTGGTTCCCGAACATCACTTGCAAGTTCCTGGAATGAAAAAATGCCTAAAATAGTTTCAGCTGGCCTCAAACCTCTGGCTGGTTTGGTTCTTGGTAAAGACTTTCTTGTTCCCAAGAGCTTAAAATTAAAATGCGTCACTAATAAAGGTTTTCCAAGAGAAAAGTTCTTATTCTTAAACCAGTACTATTCTCAAATGGTGGAACCACAGAACCAATGTGCCATCTTTGTAACCAGCAAGAGTTTTCACCAGATTTGGAGGAGAAACATTAATGTTGGAACATAACATGTTGGGTTGTTCCAGAGTAGTCTTAAAGACTGGCACCGGGGTGGATCTTGGTAAACACTTTCTTTTCCACAAGAACAAAATAAAATGCATCATTAATAAAGGTTTTCCAAGAGTAAAGTTCCTGTTGTCAGACCAGTACTACTCTCAAATCGTAGAACCAAGGTGCCATCTCAGGAACTAGCAAGACTTTTCACCAAGTTTGTCGAAGAACCATTAATATTGAAACATAACATGTTGGGTTGTTCCAGTCCGGTCTTAAAGTTTGGGACTGGGGAGGATCTTGATATTTTTTTTTACTTCTAGGCACCATAAAGATCTTCTGGAGACATACTTCCTGCCAACATTAAGGTGCTAACAGCGTCAGATCTTCTACCTGGAAGGACTGGTACTCTTGGGGGTAGATGGACACCACATTCCTCTTGGCGGCCCCCAGGTCCTCCACCACTCGGGCTCGGAGTCGGTCCAGGTATCTGTCCAGCTCTCCGGCCGTGAACTCGGCTCTCTGAGGCAGCGAACCGTCGGCCACCTCCTCCACCGCCTCCTTCCAGCGCTGCTTCAGCTGCCGAGGCCTCGGGCCCCCGGGGGAAGCATCCTCGCTGACGGCCCAGGTCCTATCAGCTTCTTCCTCCTGCTGCAAAACCTGAACACAGACGGGGAACGTTTCATTTATATGATCCTAGTAGACTTTAGTAGCTCTTACATTTACTTCATGATGGAAATAGATCTTTTGAATTGTGTCTGTTTGGTTTTCTGTCAGATTTCTGCACATATTTCTGTCTTCTGACGTGTACAGCACTGTGGTCGACTGTTTCTTTAAAATGTGCTCCATGAATCAGCCTGATGTGATTCCTGTTACGCTGCAAAACAACATCCAGCGTTCCTCCTGTTTAGACGGATTCAGCTGTGACCGACAGTCACATGATGGATAAATTCACATATTTTGCCGGTGAATTGTTGAGCCAAAAATAACAGAACAGAGACAAAAACGATCACGAAAACAAGACAAAATGAACACAATGAGAGAAAACTGTCTCAAACACACAGAAAATGAACACAAAAAAGGACAGAAAACAACAAAAACAGACATAAAATGAGAAAACAGACACAAAATAACAGAAGGGAGACTAAAAAAATGACAAAGATGAGACAAGGACATAAAACTGTCCCAAAAACACAGAACAATAAAAAAAAGACATAATAAAAACGAGATAAAATGACAACAAAAACACAAAACAACCAAAAAAAAGGCATAAAACAATAAAAACAAGACATAAAATGACAAGTATAACACAAAAGAAAAATTTACTCAAAATGACAGAAGGGAGACAAAAAATGAAAAAGACAAGACAAACCGACGACAAAGAGACAAAACTGTCCCAAATACACATAAAATAACCAAAAATAAAGACACAAAACAACAAAAACGAGACATAAATGAGACATAAAACAGAAAAAACAAGATGCAAAATGACAGAAGGGAGACAAAAAAAATGACAGAATGAAGACACAAACGATAAAAATGAGACATAAAATGAGAAAAAAGAAACAAAACCTTAAGAATGAGACAAGAAATGACGAAAAAGCTACAAAATTATTATAAATCACACAAAAAATGACTGAAAAGACACAAAACCTTAAAAATGAGTCAAAAAATGACAAAAAACCCCCAAAACTACAAAAATGGGATGCAAAATGACTGAAAAAAGACACAAAACCTTCAGAATGAGACAAAAAATTAGAAAAAAGAAACAAAACCATAAAAATGAGGCAAAAAATGACAGAAAAGACTCAAAACTCTAAAAATGAGATGAAAAATGACTGAAGGAAGACACAAAACTATATTGATAAGACATAAAATGAGAAAAAAGACACAAAACCTTCGGAATGAGACAAAAAAACATGATGAAAACAGACACAAAACTGTAAAAGTGAGATCCAAAAGGAGCGAAAAAAAGACACAAAACCTTAAAAGTGAGTCAAAAAATGATGAAAACAGACACAAAACTGTAAGAATGAGACATAAACCGACCGAAAAAAGACCCAAAACCACCACAACGGTGATAATAAATGAGGACGTTGGTTCTACTTCTACATGAGCTAGATGTTCCTGTGGTCTCTCCGTCCATCCGTTGCCGTGGCAGCAGCTCACCTGAACCACCAGGCCCAGGTTGGGTCCGGCGGTGGGAGACCTCAGCGACTCCCTGACGACGGCCCACAGCTCCTTCTGCAGCTCCTCGTACAGCAGCTCCACGTCTTTGGCCTTCCTGCCGCCGTCCTTCCCGCTGGGCCCGGCGCCGTCCTCCGGCTGGGCGGCGCCGCCTCGGTCCGCCTCGCTGCACTCCTGCTCCAGCTCCAGGATGTGGACGTCGGCCAGCAGCAGGTCGCGGTTCTTCACCAGCTGCAGGATCTCCAGGACTGGAGGAGGATAAAACATCAAGCCTCAGAGTCTGATTAAACATATCGATAACCTCTCCACAACATGCGCATCTCAGTCTAAAACTGTCTGAAATGATTTGAAACTCATTGAAAATGACTTGAAACGTCTCCAAAGTAGCATTAAATTGTCCAAACATGACTCAAAATTGGTCAAAAGTAGGTAAAAATGTCTAAACTGACTCAGGAATTGTTAAATTTTGGACCATTTTTGAGTTGTTTCTGGACAATTTAGTGTTACTTTGGACACATTTCAAACCATTTTGTACAATTATTCAGCTGAAAGAACAATAAAACAGGAGCAAGGAGTCCGTTATGATTCAAAAAGAGTCATTCTGACCTAGTTCAAGTAATTTTGGACCATTTTTTAGTAATAATTGGGACATTTTTTGTTACTTTGAACGAATTTTGAGTCAATTTAGATAATTTAAAGTTACTTTGCACATATTTAAAGTTATTTTTGAAACATTCTGAGTAATTTTGAACAGGTTTAAAGTAACCTTTCAAGTCGACTACCAAAAATTACTGTCCAAAGTAGCATAGAATTGTCCAATTCAACTCAAATTTGGTCCAAAGTATCTAAAAATATCCAACACAAAAACTGTCCAAAAGTTGTTCAAAAAGGCGCAAAATGTCTCTATAACTTGCAACGTGCAACGTAACTTAAAATTGTCAAAACTGACTCCAAATTGGTCCAAAGTAACAAAAAATGTTTTAAATTATTACCAAAAAAGGATCCAAAAGTACTTAAAGCTAGCTCAAAATGACTCAGAATGGGTTCAAAATTTCCATTTTTGAGTCATATCAGACTCCTTGCTCTTGTTTTATTGTTCTTGCAGACAAATAATTGTGAAAAATGATTTTAAATGTGTCCAAAGTAACATTAAATTGTCCAGAACACCTCAAAAATGGTCCAAAATCATTTGAAAACTTTCCAGAATGACCAAAAATTAGTTTAAAATGACTCAAAATGTGTTTAAAATGACCCTCATTTTGGACAATTCTGGGCATTTTGTACCAGTTTTAGTCCAGTTTTGAGTCTTTGCTCATCATCCGTAGAAAGATGTTTCACCATGCTGAATGTATCTCCAACAACCTGCTGCTCTGTTCACTGTTTCTGAGCCGAGCTGCATTGATTTTACTGATACAGATTTGGTTAATTTTCTCAATGGAACACTGGATCACACATGGTTAGGTCAAGGACCATCAGAAAGTTGAACATCCAGCAGTTTTTGTCCCAGTTTTTGGTGGAAAACTGCCATTTTGACAATTTCCTATTTAAACAGAACTTGTCAAAGCAGGTTTTGGAGTTTAAGATAAGATAAACTTTATTGATCCCACAATGAGGAAAGTTCACCGTTATTACGTTATTAAATGTTCTTCTCCTGGACTCATATTTACATCTTCAGCAGCAAAAGAAAGATTGACATGAACAGAAAGTTCTGTTAAATGATGGTTTATAACCAGTTTGAACATTTGATGCTCAAACAAAGAAAGTTGTCTCTGAATCTGAAGCTGCATCAAAGTGTTTGTGGTTCTCTGGAGATTCTGCCCCTGAGATTGGAAGAGTTTTTGTTCTCTGGTTGTTTTTATGAATAATTTATAGAAGTCGAGGCTGAGGGCCTGATGTTCTGGATAAAGATGTGTTTTATTCTGTAAATAATCCAAAGGGACTCTGAGACAACAATAAAACCTACTGGATGAATAAATAAATGCAGCTCGGCTCAGAAACAGTGAACAGAGCAGCAAGTTGTTGGAGATACATTCAGCATGGTGAAACATCTTTCTACAGATGATGAGCAGAGACTCAAAACTGGACTAAGAATTGTTACAAAATCACCAAAAACTTGCCTGAAACTAGTCAAATTCTTTATAATGACTCAAAAATAGTCATTTTAAACTAATTTCAAGTTATTTCTTAGGAGATTTCAAGTTATTTGAGGCATTTTTTGTTATTTTTGGACAACTTAATGTTACTTGCTAAAATCTGAAGTTATTTTAGACAATTTTAGACATAAAATACCCAAACCCATTGGATCTAATTCATGTGCATTATTTTTGCATCATCATTCATGAAAATACCCCAAAAATGTCTATTAAACTTCCCCATGGTCCAAGAAAACCTACTTTGACCCCAACATGTTCAGTTTCTAATCAGATACGCCAAAGAACTGTTTGGTTTTTCGCTTGAAAAATAGCTAAAATTCACTTCTGACAATCAGTTCATCCAGTATTTGCATCATAATGCGGCCCAGCGGTGAAGATTCTTTAGAAATTCTTCTTTTCAACTCTATTTCCTAATAAATAAATAATGAATCGCAGGTCAGATAATGGGAAATAAAACCTCTTCGTTCCCCCTGATTAGCATTAACAGCTGCTCATCACTCTGCTGCTCTGGAGGAGGGTTCGTTTGATTCCAACATCAAAGCAACCCTCAGGGAGACGGGTGGTTCCAACAGAACTTGATCCGGGTTCTCCATCAATCCTGGGAGGCTTTAGCTCTTTTATTTCCCAACATTTAACAGAAAAGAATCAATAAGGAGGCTCAGCTCTGTAAACGTGAGGTTCACAGAGGTGGAAGAAGTATTCAGATGCTGGATGTTTTCCATTTATAATCCTATTTAAGTCAGTAAAAGTGCAGCAGATCAGAGGAAAAGTATTTGTTGTAGGGTCACCAGATAAGTCTGAAGGGTGGTGAGATTATTAATTATTCGTTTTGGACGTTTTCTCTAATTTGGGCAATTTTGTGAAATATTCAATATGTTTACATCTTCAAATCCAAACATCTGATGTTTTAAAAGTAAATTTTCTCTGTGGTCTAAAAGGTAAAAAATCTCAGAGATGTTAAATATGACACCATATTTCACCAACTTTCAGCCAAAACATCTCTGGACTGAATGTGGTTGTTGGATGAAAATGATTTGAGGTTTAGCTGCCGTCTATCACGGACAAAACACATAGAAGCACAGAATTTCCTGACAGATGTTGTTGAAAAGGACCAATTATTGTAATTTGATGTGAATTCTGAAAAGTCAAAAAGTTCCAAAGTGCAGCTGGTCCGACATAAACGGTCCAATGAAAAGACCAAGAAAAAGGTCAAACAAAGAAATCCAACAAACAGTCCAAAAATACAACAAAAAGTCCAAAAACACAGCAAAAAGTCCGAAAATGCAACAAAAAGTCTAAAAACACAACAAAAATTCAACAAACAGACCAACAAAAAGTCCAACAGTCCAACAAAAAGTCCAACAAACAGACCAACAGTCAAAAAGTACAACAAACAGACCAACAAAAAGTCCAAAAACACAACAAAATGTCCAACAAACACACCAACAAATAGTCCAACAAAAAGTCCAACAAACAGACCAAAAAATAGTCCAACAGTCCAGCAAAAAGTTCAACAAATACACCAACAAACAGTCCAAAAATACAACAAAAAGTCCAACAAACAAACCAACAAAAAGTCCAACAGTCAAAGAAACAGACCAACAGTCCAACCAATACACCAACAAAAAGTCCAACAAATTGTCAAACAAACACACCAACAAAAAGCCTAATAAGATCAATAATCAGACCAACAAACAGTACAAAAGTACAAAAGTCCAACAAATACACCAACAAAAACTCCAATAAAAAGATAAATAATTAGACTAATAGTCCAAAATGACAATCTAACAAAGAGACGAACAATTAGTTCAGAAGTCCAAAAGACTAACAAAAGACATCAAATAGCCCAATAAACAGACAAAAAGTCCAACTAGTACACAAACAGAAAGGTCAATAATCAAACCAATAGTCCAATAAACTGTCCAATAAAAACAGTCCTATAAAAAGCCCAACAACCAGAACAACAACCAGTTCGAAGGTCCAACCAACAGACAAAATAAATCAGACAAACAGCCCAACAAACCAACACAGTCCACCAAATACACCAACAAAATGTCAATAATCAGACCAATAGTCCAATAAACAGTCCAACACAAAGTTCATATGTCCAACACGTACATCAACAAAAAGGTCAACAATCAGTTCAAAAACCCGACAAATAGACAAAAAGTCCAACAAAGAGTTCAAAATCAGATCAACAATCAGTTTAAAAGTCCAACAAACTGTAGAGTAACAACCAGACGGCTTCTCAGATTCAACCCGACAGTGAGTTCACAGAGTTTACAGTCAGATCATCTGCAGACACATAGAGCTGCTCTGAGGTCAGTGTTTCAGTCAGAATGATGTCATTCAGGGAGGATCCTTCTGCCTGTCACAGCTGTGATGTCACACTGATGACATCATCCATGCTGACGTACAGGATGGATGACGTCTTTATTACTCAGAGTCTGGTTCTAATTCTGTCTCAATCTGCTGCCGTTTGTGTTTGATTCTGTCTTTTTAAATTCTGTTTATTTACTCTTTTGTCTCAGATCTGTTCGTTGACGTTCAAACTAAACTCCCTGGATGAAGTGAGTCTCGTAGGTGTGACGCCTCGAGTTTCCTCCGAATCCAGCAGAAATGCGAGTGAAGGTGGAGTGAAGAGGAAGTGAGGATGAGACACTGGCAGCAGCAGCCCAGAGGAAGATCATCTCTAAAAACAGAACAATGTGAGCGGAACAACTCCAGCCTGCTTTCTGCAGCAGCTCTAACCTCTTTATTTAACGGATATTTGACACTTTGAGTTACTGATGACATGAAACTGTTGAAACACTTCATAGATTTAATTTAAGGTTCATGAAACACTGAATTCCTTCTTCTCTGCAGTGATTTCAACCAGAAAAGTGTCCAAAGCTGAAACCTGAGAGCTGCTTTAGAGCTTCTCTTATAACTCAGGTTTTATGAAAAAGTGAAAAAACTCCACACCGACTCACAGAGCTGCAGCTTGAGCTTTCAGGTAGTTAGACAGCAGAGGAGGTTTTAATAAGATCACTGGGGAGACGTAAAGATAGCAGCACATATTTCAGATCTGCAGAGACTTTACAGGCAAAATGTGTCCTAAATGAAGCACAAAAACAAAGTTTAGACCCTCAAACAGTCCTGAGAAGAGGTACTGACGGGAACAAAATGTCCTCAAACTCTCCCCAATCACGTTGAAATGGCACAATAGCGCAAAAAATGTCTACAAATTGACCCTAAAAATACAGAAATGTCCTCACACTGTTCCCAAATTTATAAAAATGTCATCATACTGTCCCTAAATGTACAAAAACGTCCTCACATTGTACCTAGTAATGCAGAAATGTCCCCAAACTTTACCTAATAAATGTTCTTAAAATGCCTAGAAATGCAAAAATGTCTTTACATTGACCCTAAGTTTACAAAAATGTCCTCACACTTTACCTAATAAAGAAAAAATACACCATTTTTTTGTTTCTAAAAAAGCAGAAATATCCCCAAAATTTACCTAATAATACAAAAATGTCCTTACATTGTATCTAGTAAGAGAGAAATGTCCTCATACTGCCTGTAATAATGTAGAAATATCTTCACACTGTCCTTAAAAATCCAAAAATGTCCTCTTACAGAATAATAATACAGAATAATACAGAAATGTTGTCATCATGTTGAAGACATTTGTACTAAGTGAGGTAGATCTAAAACTCATTAGATTCTCACAAACATAGAAGTACATGTGCACACACACACACACACACACACACACACACACACACACACACACACACACACACACACACACACACACACACACACACACACACACACACACACTCTTCAGGGTGTGTCTGCTGAAAGGTGATATTTCAGCACTTTCAGACCAGACGACATTGGAGCTTGTAAAACAGCTACAACTACACAAACAGACACACACATATATAAATATAGAAATATAAAACACAGCTCTTATTGTTCACTTCCAGCTGAAAGAGGAAATCTGTTCCAGCTGCTGATGAAGCTCCGCCCACCTCCTCCACCTCCAGATCAGAGCATCACTGAGGTAGAATTCTCTGCTCTGATTGGCTCAGAGACGTGTCATCTATCACTAGAACAGAGGACGAACGCGACACGGGATATCTGGAGAATTTAGAGCTTCTCACTGAGTTTGGGCTCCGTTTATGTAAAACATCTACAAATCGAAGCTCCTCCTGCAGCGACGACTTCAATTCCAACTCCGTTAACAATGAGTTAGAAAAGGTGAGGAAGCTTTTAACAGCAACAATTCATCAGCAGCAACGTGTCTCCCTTGAATGCATCAAACTGCCATAAAAGCTGATAACGAAAACAAACACACAAATACTGTGTACGTTTATATGTTTTAAAGTGTTTCTTATTGCTGTGTGAAAATTAAAATGATTACATTTTGTACCTTTATTAATAAAGTCCATAAATCCAAGTTAAATGTTTGTTTGTTTTTTTTACACAAAACAACTACAAAAAGAAAAGAACCACAAAGACACACAACATTATTATATAAATGAATATTTTTGCTGGGAGAAGCTAAGATGCTAGCAGACGTTAGCATGATGAAAACATCAACTTCATGCAACATTTCATGCAAATTGTCAAACAAAAGTAAATCTAACAGGCTGAGTTTTCGTTCAGGTGTTTAAACCTCCCTGGAAATAAGTGAAAACTGTCATTCCCCACATTCCTTGCGGTCCCTGAACGCCCCACAGCTGCATGACCTCTGACCTCCTGCATTAACTGCTGTTCGGTTCTGGTTGCTCAGCACATTTCTGCAGCTTCGCTCTGCAGACGTGAAGTTTCTTGAGCAGCTTTCTGAACTCTGTGACTGAAAGCGAAGCTGCTGCAGTTCAGTGTTTAACTGCTTTGTTTGTGGCTCGAACACGATGTCGGACAGAAGCCGTATTGTGTCGGAGCGTGCAGCCCGTAATCTGAGCTCACTCTCCGCATTTTTCCTCCTCCGTCCACAAACCGTCACCGAAGACGCTCGACTCGGCAGCTTCAGTCTTCAGTCTGGAAATCCGCAACCATTTATTTCTCATTTATTAACCGACTAGTCACTTTGCTTCAGACACAATTCCTACAATGCAAAAGACTGAATGGGATTAGTTACACAAAAATACCAGAAAGAGACACAAAATAGGATTAACGTGACACAAAACAACACAAAACACGATAAAAACAGACAGAAAGTGGCACAAAAAGGACACAAAACAACCCAAAAGAGACACAATATGACCACACAGACATGAAGTGACCACAAAGAGACAAAAACGAGACATAACGTGACACAAATCTAACACAAAAAGACACAAAACCACAAAGCAACCACAAAGACATTAAAAAACAACACAAAACACAACAAAAACAGACATAGAAAGATATAAAACAGGCAGGAAAATACACAATACAACCACTAAAAGACACAAAACGACAAAATAAAAACACACAATGAAAACAAAGTGACACATAAAGGACACAAACAACCACAAAGACACAGAATGAACAGAAAGAGACAGAAAACAGACAGAAAAATACACAAAACAACCACAAAGAGAAAGAAAACTAACAGAAAGAGACACAAAACTATATAAAACACAACAAAAACAGACATAAAAAGATAGAAAACAGGCAGGAAAATGCACAATACAATCACTAAAAGACACAAAACAGACAAACTGTAACGAAACGGCACAATAAAAACAAAATGACACAAAAAAAGACACAAAACAACCACAGACACACAGGATGAACACAGAGAGGGACAAAACTGCCAGAAAAATACACAAAACAACCACAAAGACACAAAAAACAACATAAAACAACATAAAGAGACACAAAACGACCACAAAGAGACACAAAACAGACTCAAGGTGACATTAAAAAAAAACACAAAACACGACAAAAACTGAAAAAATGACATAAAAAAGACACAAAACAACCACAGACACAGAATGAACACAAAGAGACACAAAACAGACAGAAAACTACACAAAACAACCACTAAAAGCCACAAACGGACACAAAACTAACAGAAAGAGACACAAACATACACAAACAACCGCTATTAGTCACAGAACAACCACAGAGGCACAAAACAGACTCAAGGTGACACAAAATATCACAAAACACAATAAAAACAGACAAAGTGACACAAAATAAGACTAAAAAACAACCACAAAGTGACACAAAACAACCACAAAAACACATAAAACAAAAAACACAACAAAAACAGACATAAGGAGACACAAAAAAAGCACACACAAAACAACCACGAGACACACAACTACAAAGACACAAAAAACAACATAAAACACAACAAAAACAGACAAAGAGACACAAAAGACGCAGATCAATTGCTAAAAGTCACAAAACAGACATAAAGAGACAAAAAACAACCAGAAAGACACAAAATGATCGTCAAGAATTCCAAAACAGACATAAAATTACACAAAACAACCACCGAAAGTCACAAAACAACCAAAGAGACACAAAAAACAACAGAAAACACAACAAAGAGATAAAAAAAGACACAAAACAACTGCAAAGAGACACAAAACATGACAAAAACAGAGACACAAAAAAGACACAAACCCACTACTAGTTCCTGATCCGAGGTCATCAGTGGGTTCATCAGAATCAACACATTCAGAACATTAACTTCCTTCAAACCGTCTGAACTTCTCTGGATCAGATTCCTGACATTCTGGTCGCTTCTTCCTCTGACTCAGCTGAACTTCTAATAAACTGAGGATCATCCACTTCGTTCCCTGAAGGCGCAGCTGCTGCAAATATGTTTCCTCTGCACGCTTTTTTATTTCTGGAACCAGCAATAACAAATGTTCTTCTGAATCTGGAGGCAGGTTTTCGCTGTTGTTGCTGCAGAACTTGGCTGAACTTTGCTGCTCCGTTTACATCTCAGATTGAAGCCTGACGCTCCGTCTTCAGGGCGTTTTGCAACAAGTTTCATGCAAACATTCAAACACTCAAAACTCGAGAGTTTTACACGTTATGAAATCAACAGCAGCTCCAGTCAAGTTCATTTCTGCATCCATCAAAAAGCCAAACTAAGGCTCTAGTTTCTTCCTCTGTGGAGGTTCTTCTACTGGATGGAGGTTTTTTAACTTCAGACGAGGACTTCATGCTCAGCAGTTTTTAACTTGGCAAAATGACAATAAAATGTCTGGAATGTCTCAAAATGTGTCCCAAATAACTCACAAACTGTTCAAAATGACTCAAAAAAGCTCAGAATGATAATACAGAATGTCTAGAGGAACTTAAAATGTCCACAATAATCTCAAAATTGTACAAAATGGCAAAGAAAAATGTACAAAACAAGCTGAATGTCCAGAGTTACAAAAAACTGTCCAAAGTGACCCTAAATTTGTCAAAAGTGCCTCGAAAATGGTCTAAAATGACAAAATCCCAAATCTTTTATTATAATTTGTTAATTTTAACTCACAAAAAATGAAGAAAAAGCACAGAATCAGCAGATACCTCAACCATAGTTGTTTAAAATGACAAAAAAATGCCTCAAATGACTCTAAAGTGCTCAAAATGACCAACGGAATGTTCAAAGGAACTCAAAATGTGTCCTAAAAGACTCAGAAATTGTCCAAAGTGACTCAAATATGCTCAAAATGACCAACAGAATGTCCAGAGGAACTCAAAATGTGTCCTAAATGGCTTAAATGGTCCAAAATAACCAATAAAAAATGTACAAAATGACTTTGAAATACATCAGAATGACAAAAAACCTTTTCAAAGACAATAAAAAATGTCTCCCAAATGACTCAGAAATGCTCAAAATGACTTAAAATGATCAGAATGGCAAACAGAATGTCCAAAGGAACTCAAAATGTGTCCTAAATGACCAAAATGACCTAAAAAATGTATAAAATGACTTAGAAAATTACCAGAATGACAAAAAAACTTTAGAAAGTCACTTAAGATGTGTCACA
Organism: Amphiprion clarkii; assembly: GCA_027123335.1. Taxonomy (NCBI): domain Eukaryota; kingdom Metazoa; phylum Chordata; class Actinopteri; family Pomacentridae; genus Amphiprion; species Amphiprion clarkii. Next base: position 35,072,922 of record CM049575.1, read on the forward strand.
AATAACTCACAAATACTCAAAATGACAAACAGAATGTCCAGAGGAACTCAAAATACGTCCTAAATGACTTCAGTTGTCCAAAATATCCTCAGAACTGGAAGAAATAACAGAATAATTATACAAAAATGTCCAATGTGACTCAAAATTAATTGTAAATGGTACGAAAACCATGAAAAAAACCCTAAAAAACCTGGAATCAACATTTTTCCAAATGTCCAGATGTTATCAACACTGTAAAAAATAAAGGCGCCACATATTAGATATTTAACCATTGAAATTTTTTTAGACTCCACAAACGCAGAACTAACAAAATGTTGAAAAATACTAAAAACGACTAAATTTGTCCAATAATCAAACCATTAAAACTATAAGTTGAAAGCAAAATATGACTAATTTTAACTGTTATCCATCTTAATAAATTTATCGCTAAATTCAAACGTAGTCAGGTGATTGGTGGCCATTTTGTGGTACCTTTTTTGGACTTCCTGTTTGTGAACTGAATTTAAATCAACAGTTTTTAAGAATTGAGCAGGTCTTTAATCTATTTGTGCTAATATTTGTCTTTAAATTGCAGCATTTCCTGTCATATTTGTGTATATTTCGTGTATTTAAAGGCTTATTACAGGCTGTAGTTAATAAATAGATAATATTGGTTGGTGGATTTAGGGCTCTGTTCTCTGGAGTGTTGTGTTCAGTTTATTTCTGTACCAACAGTCAGTAAAGTGTCAGATAAGTGAGTCAGCTGCTCTCAGACAGGAAGTAAAGCAGCAGCAGATAGAAGCTGCAGAGAATAATCAGCCTCCATGAGGAGCTTTTATCAGCTCTGAGCTGCAGACGTTTAACTGTGGAGTAAAAAAAACTCTTTAACAAGTCGACATGATGTTCTACTACACTAACTGAAGGGAAATAAACAGTAAAAACACTTATTTAAAGCTAAATAAATAAAGAATCAGGCTGGTTTTTAGGTCCGTCTGGGCAGTTTTTGTCCTGGGAGGTTTTAAGAGTCTTTAAGAGTCTGAACTTCCTGTTTCACGTTTCACCTTCTACCCGCTGCTCTGTAACATGAGCGTGGATTAATGAAACCCACGTTATAATGGAGTTTGTCAAGGGTAAATTCCACAGCGGAGCATGAAGCCGGTCTTTCATCACGTCCTCCTTCGCTTCCAACATCAACAGACCCAAATCCAACAAGAAGTGACCCCTTAAAGACGCCCAAGCACAGCTCTGGGGTAAATCAGCACTTTGGGAAGGTTAAAGGACCTTTGTCATTACGTTTATAATGATAAACATGTGTCTAAAACAATGGAAACACACTGAAATCAGAAGTTAATCAACCCATCCATCCACCCCGACCTCCTCCCTACACTCTCTTATCCTATAACTACATCAAACATGTACAAATTTGTACAAAATGGCTTTTAATGTCCAACATGACTTAGAATATGTCTAGTATGACAAAACATGCCCAGGGTTACTCAAAATTAGTCAAATTTGACTCGAAAATTGTCCACAATGACCAGAAAATGAGAAAAAAATCTTTCAAAAATGTAAAAACGGAGTCTAAAGTCATAGAAACACATTGAAATGAAAAGTTTCTTGACCCATCCATCCACCCTGACCTCCTTCCTACACTTTGTGGTTCTACAACTACATCAAACCTGCCCACGATGACATAAACATGGTCCAAATGACTCAAAATTGGCCTCAAATGACTCAGAAATTGGATAAATTGGGATAAGACTGTAGAAAATGACTTTGAAAATGTCCAGAATGACAAAAAACGTGTCCCAAATCACTGAAAATGAGTCAAAATTGATTCTCAGACTGTCAAAATGAGTTGAAAATCACAACAAAAGGAAATTGTTGATTATAATTTATTATATTTTACAAAAATGTACAAACTCAGCCTATTTTTGTAATTTTATAGACATTTTCATGCATGTCAAAAATGCAGAGAAATTTCAGTAGAATAACTGATTGTAGACGTCTAATTAATCTGTGTGATAAACAGTTTGATGCTGTTTATTAATCATTAATAATCGTTTCCAGACTCCCAAACACTGAGGTCAGACTGAGAGTTTCCTCTAAACACAAGATCACTCAGATATGTGGCTTTACAACAACACTTGTTCTCTGGCTGGATCCAAATCACAAAACACTGCAGCTGTTCAGAACAAACAGTGGAATTAAAGGATCAGTCCGTTTAGTCCTACTTTAGTCTGGTTCTTTAGACGTTTTTAAAACGTTTCCTGCAGCAGCAGCAGAGTCCTGACTTCACAACCATTAACATCCGCCTTAGAGAAAATAAAGAAAAACATAATTTAACGGATCTTCTCCAAGTCTCAGTTCTCTTCAGACTGCATCAGGTTCCTCCAGGATTTCATTTACCCTCTACCTTTACAAGCCTTCAGGACCTTCTGCTGAGGAACATCATGATGCTGCCACCACCATGCTTCACATCATGATGCTGCCTCCACCATGCTTCACATCATGATGCTGCCACCACCATGCTTCACATCATGATGCTGCCTCCACCGTGCTTCACATCATGATGCTGCCTCCACCATGCTTCACATCATGATGCTGCCTCCACCGTGCTTCACAGTGATGATGTGCCGTATTTGGTGTCTAGTCAGATTTATTCGTGTTCCATCTTCCTTCCATTTCTTAATGATGGATTTAACTGGACTCCAAGAGATCTTCAGGAACTTGAAATGTTCTTGTATCGTCCTGACTGAAGCTTTTCAACAACCTTTTCTCAGAGTTTCTTGGAGTTCTTTAGTCTTCATGGTGTAGTTTTATCCAGGAGAACTGATCCACCAGAGACTGGACCTTGAGAACTAACTTGTGTTACCATCTCTGGTTAACCACCATATTGTTCCAGAAGATAATTGGACTTCTTGTCTTCTCTCAGCTGCATAAAGATGGTTGTGTTGATGCCGTTTGATGCTGCATTCCTGCAGCGCAGAGCATCAGAGCTGCATCTGTCAGCTCAGCTCTCAGCGCTGCATGCTTACATAGGAAACCAGAATGCATGAAGACAAAGATCAGCAGCAGCAGGAAGGAGAAAACGGCTGAAAACGAGAGTCACACTGAGGTCAGACGCTCCGATACACCTCAACTATTACACCGTTTACTGCACCATACTTGAACTATTCAGACAAACTTTTAGTTCTCTGGCTGTTGGAGATGCTGGACGATATAAAACTCTGTACTGATGTCACAGAAAACGATTTGATCATCGCTGGTTCCATCAGAAATGACCTCTGTCTCGTAGAAATTAAGTTCAACTAACATCCAGTTTAAATGGAAACTCATTGTCGGGTAGAGTTTTTAAAATAAAGATTTAGAATCAATATCAGGTCCTTAGAGGAGCTCAGGGTGGATGGAGGGGTCCTTTCTGAAGCTCAGAAGATGTTTGCTCCGACTCACTGTCTTGATGGAAACAACCTCAACCTTTACAAGCCTTCCAGGACCTGCTGCTGAGGAACACCATGATGCCACCACCGTGCTCTACATCATGATGCTGCCACCACCATGCTCTACATCATGATGCTGCCTCCACCATGCTTCACATCATGATGCTGCCACCACCATGCTTTACACCATGATGCTGCCTCCACCATGCTTCACATCATGATGCTGCCACCACCGTGCTTCATGTTATGATACTACCACCACCATGCTTCACATCATGATGCTGCCACCACCATGCTTCACATCATGATGCTGCCTCCACCATGCTTCACATCATGATGCTGCCACCACCGTGCTTCTATACTCTTCTGCTTTTTGTTGTTTTGCAACATGTGACTAAAATTACACAATTCACAGTATTTATATCACCTAAAAAAAGCATTTTACAGATTTGTCATTATTTTTTCACAGTTTTTGAACATTAAGGTATTCCACTGTTGTGTATGTATTTTGGTGCCAGTGTTTTTGTTTTGTTTTTACTGAATTTATTTTCGTGAGTACAAACCAGTGTTTTTCTTTGCCTGAACTTATATTTTATTTGCATGTTGATTATTATGTTGTTTGTTTTCAGCGGAACGTTTAGTGCTTGAACACAAATGACTAATATTTGGTAAATGTGTAACAGAACTCTCTGTAATTTAGTTCTATTTATTGATTTAAATCAGAGTTTCTAGTTGCTGCTTCAAACTGCAGATTTCTTTGTGTGACGAACTTTAAATGAAGTTAAAACTGTGGATTTCTGAGTTAATGTGATCCATGACACTGACGGACAGAACAGCTTGTTTCTTTGCTAAACAGGATTAAAGGCGTCAGAGCTGTTTGTACCTGCATCAGTGTTACGTAGCGCACACAGACACACACAGACACACACACACACACACACAGACACACACAGACACACACACACACACACAGACACACACAGACACACACAGACACACACACACACACACAGACACACACCCCAGCAGTAACCGGAGCTGCTGACACGGTGGTTTAGCAGCATCTGAAAACAAACTTCTCACCTGAATGTCCACAACTTTTTCTTCAGTCAAACTAAATAAACTTAAAGTCCTGATGTTTCCGTCTCATCATTAAACTAGAAGTTCATAAAAGCAGATTGAGGAGTTTTTAATTGGGTCAAGTCCAGTTTCTAGACACAGCTGGAAGTAAATGCAGCAGAAAACATGCTGCTCAGACACCAGTGGGCTTCATGAACCCACAGAAAACAGCTGCTCTGGTTCCACAGCAAAGACGAGGCTCATTAGCAGTTTGTCCTCCTGACGTCAAGTGAAATTTGTTGTTGAAGCAGCTCAGAGTTGGTCTCCTGCATGGAGGCCTGCAGAGATACCTGGAGCTGAAATGAAGCTCGGCTGAAGCTGCTTTTTCTGCTCCGTTTCCCTCTAAACAGACCAGCCGACCCTGACTGGAGAAGACTTGATCTAGTCCGACTGGTTCCAGCTTTAATTCTGCCACTGACAGCTGATTTGTAAATGTTTCAGCAAAACAATCCGTCGTCTCTGTTCTGACTGAACACAGAAGCTGCTTCCTTCACTTAGAATGAAAACAAACCAAAGACTTTATTTCCTTTCCCAGCAGGATGAGACTGAGCTGCAGCAGACTGATGGAACTTTAGCCAGAAATAGTTTCTGTAGTTTCATAGAAGACCAGCGAAACGTCTAATCCAGCCTCTAAACAGCTGAGTGGATTCCAGAGTGGACAGATTACAGCCGACTGTTATTATGAACAACACTGATGCAACCCATCAGGAACCTTTCATCACTGCTGGCATCTGGGCAGCTTTCTTTAAAGTACACTGTAAAAAAACGGTAAAAATCAGGGACTAAGGGGACCAGAGAAAATGTGCTAAAAACACAGGAATGCTGCAGTTTTAACGATGTAAAAACAGCATAAATAATAGAAAATATCTGGAAAATAATTACATTTTAGCTGTTTTAAATCCAGTTAAACAATGAGATACTGCAGATGGACAAATACTTTGTTCAGCATTTATTCAAAAAGTCACATTTTTAAAGTTATTAGATTATTCTTTGTAGAAATATTGATATTTGATGTGGATATTACTAACAGTTCTGGCTAGTTTCTCTTTTTTTGGTTTTATTTCAACAGTCAACATGTAAGTTTAGATTTTTACTGTGATTTGACGTCATTTCTGCAATTTGCAACCTGCAAAATAACAGCAAATTTTTTTATTTCTTTTATATCTTTTTAAAATCTTTAATATACGTTTTTCTTTTAAACAAAGGTAAATCTGTAAAATAATGATAATTTAGCTGTTTTAAATATAGTTAAACAGTGAAATACTGTAGATGGACAGATAATTTATGTTAAAAAATCACATTTAGTAAATTATTATTATTATACTTATGTTGATGTGGATATCATTTACAGTTTTGGCCAGTTTCTTTTAGTTTTTTATTTTTTATTTTTTGGTTCATTTCAACAGTTAAAAAGCAAATTTATGTTTTTTCTGTGATTTTAAGCTATTTCTATAATTTAGCAAAACAGTAAAAACCTGCAAAGTAACATTAATTAATTTTTTATATATATACATATATATATATATATATATATATATATATATATATATATATATATATATATATATATATATTTACATATTTATATATTTATATATATATATTTACTATGCATGTTTTCTTTTAAACAATAGCAAATCTATGAAATAATGTTGCTTCTCTGCTAATTTAAATCCAGTCCAAATAAATAGTGTCGTAGTTTCATGGTTAAAAAAAATTAAAAATAAAAAAAAATGGAATAAAAATCTATGTTTGATGTGAACATTAGTCTGTTTTTTTTACTTTAGCGTGTAAATTTATATTTTTCCTGTGTTTTCCTGCATTATATTATATTATATTAGTCATTTAACAACATCTAAAACTTGACGATTATTCATTTTCTCTCAATTAAATGGCAAATATAAATACACAACTTACTGTTAAATGTTAAATTGTTTCATTTTTTACAGTGTACACTGTGTTTACACCTAAAAATGACTATTTGTAAGGACTATTTGACCCGATTATTACACTCTAAAACTGTGCAGATCTGCATTAAAAACCTGCACTAAATGATTATTTCTCCACTTGTTTCCAGCAGAACCTACATAACATAATGTATTAAACATTTCCTGAACCCTTCTTCCACAGTATTTGTTCGCGTCTCCCTTCTTTAGGTTTAAAGTCCCAGACAGAATGAGCCGTTTTCTGCCATTAGTCTTCCTGTGAATCGGTGACAGATTAATGGATGCAGAGAAATGAGCTGTTCTGGCTCTAATACAGCAGAGAAACTGTGTGAACGTGTAAACAAGGGTGTGGAGGAACTGAGAACACACACATTCTCCAATCATTCATTACCGAACGGCAGAGTAAACAGGGTGTGATAAACAATAGACGCCCTCAGAAAGTTTCCAGGACCGGCCCGGTACTTATATCACACACTTCCCCAACAGATCCCAGGGTCCGGCTGGAAATGACAGCCTCGGGTCACCTTCACGGACCCGACCGGCTCCACGGGGGTCATTGTCCCAGTCCAAAATAGCCGTCAGACGGACGCTGATAAGATCGGCCGGCTGGTACGCAAACAAACCGGACCAAGACTTTAACTGAGAAGGAAAACATCTGGAGGAGGGCAGCTTCGAGTTTGAGGCCAGAAAATTTACCGATTCACAAATTTAATGAGTTTAATAAACACGAGGAGCAGCAAAAATTCCTGTAAATATTTTCAACAAGTGAGTAAAAGTCTTCCAAAAAAATTATAAAAATATCTCAAGTGATTACATATAAATCAGTGAAGCTTTTAATATTTTTAAGAACATTCACATAAAAATCAACCAAAATCCAGCAAATTTCACTGGATTTTGGTTGATTTTTATGTGAATGTTTTTTCCACCAAAAATGTTCAAAAATTTCCCAAATTTACAAATTTGAGTTTAATAAACAGGAGGAGCAGCTGAGTCAAACATCACCGTTCTGTTAAACATTAATGCTTCTGTCGTTTCCATCCAGCAGCGCACTGAGTTGGAAAGTCAGGCAGCTAAAATTAGCTCATTAACCAGGATAATGATGGAGGAGAACAATGACCTGCTTTCATAACTAAAGGACATAAAAATAATTCAGTGTTTCCCCTTAAATGCTTTTAGTTAATGAATCAGGTCAATTTAATTTGGCTTCTTTTGGACAAAAATTCATCAAAAAAAGACTTTCAGGTCAAAGTGAAAACAAATCCAAGGAAGGATCCCTGCATCATAATGCCACCTCCATGCTTCACATCATGATGCTGCCACCTCCATGCTTCACATCATGATGCTGCCACCTCCATGCTTCATATCATGATGCTGCCTCCACCATGCTTCACATCATGATGCTGCCACCTCCATGCTTCACATCATGATGCTGCCACCTCCATGCTTCACATCATGATGCTGCTGCCACCGTGCGATGTTTGCCGGATGCCAAACACTGCACATCATCACAAACACATCATCCCCACTGTGACGCACGGTGGTGGCATCATCATGATGTGAAGCACGGTGGTGGCAGCATCATGATATGAAGCATGGTGGTGGCAGCATCATAATATGAAGCATGGTGGAGGGTAATATGAATGCAACATAGTAGGACAAAAAGACGACAACCTCATTCACTCTAATGTCTAATTAATTAATATTACTTTGTAGAAATCTGATTTTACTTTCAAATTAAAGATTCGTATTTGGTAAATTCATGTCCAAAACGCCAAAGTAGATCGACTACAATTCGATTTTAAAAAGCCAAAAAAATCCTCCAAGGAGGATTAAAGCTTTTTAAAGTTGCTGTATGTACACACTGTAAAGAGTTCAGTACTATTGTATTAGAAAAGGCTTTGTAAACTGTGAATGTCCTCTCCAAATATAAATCTACAAAACCAACTTTAACTGTGACTTCAATAACCAAATACCACTTTATTACATTTCCACCAGTGTCACCAAAACCCAACATTGTAGACTTTGCCAAGATTTCTCAGAAAAGTCGAGGCTACCCAGAGCTTTCCTCATTTCATAGATCAATATGTGCAGTTTTTACTTTACATCAGCCTTTATATCAAGGAAAAACATATTTTGTATTCAGAAATTTGGACTCTAGTGCACCCATCGGCTCTGAGTTAAATAGAAAATCATCATCACATCTTCTCACCTGACAGCGGCTCTCTGGGTTTGACCACCTCCACCACCTCCTCCTGCATCGGCTGGTCCTCGGGGCTCTGTGACGAGTGGTCGGCCGTGGACTCCTTCTTCTTGCCCAGACCCACCATCTTCATGAAGGACACGCGGCGGCTGGTCGAGTCGCACTCGCTCTCCGAACAATTCAGCTCCCCGTTGAGGAGCGAGTCCTTACGGGATCCGAGGGTGTCGCGGTATTTCCCTGCAAATCTGAGAGGAAAAACACAACAACAACAAACACTGGGTTTTTTTATGGTTCAGTATTCCTTTATAAAAACGTCCGACTGTACCCGTTTGTCTCAAACTCCTAGAACTCCTTTTTTACTTGACTTTCTTCACCCAGCATACCTTGTCTTGCTTCATCCCTCTTTTCCTTTACACACGTCTCTGCTGTTTCCTCATATTAAAAAATGTCTCTTATACTATTTATTTATTTACTCGACTCTCCCTTTTCACTTCAACAGAACCATCATTCATCTCGACAGTTACCTAACAATTAGCTTGGAAGTTAGCTTGGCAGTTGCCAGATAGTTTGCTTGATAGTTAGTCTTATAATTAAGGTAGCCTGATTATTAGCCTGACAGTTAGCCTGACAGTTAGCTTGGCATTTTGTCACCACCGTGCTACATAACATGATGCTGCCACCACCGTGCTTCACATCATGATGCTCCAACCATGATAGTTAGCTTGGCAGTTTGTCAGATAGCTAGCTTGACAGTTAGTATGACAGTTAAGTTAGCCTGACAACTAATCTGACAGTTAGCCTGAATGTTACCAAGACAGTTACCTTGACAGTTAGCCTTACAGCCTGTCAAATAGTTCGCCTGTCTGATAGTCTGATAGTTAAGTTAGCCTGGTCATTAGCATGACAGTCAGCTTAGCAGTTAGCCTGGCATTTTGTCATATAGTTAGCTTGACAGTTAATCTTATAGTTAAGTTAGCCTGATAGGTAGCCTGGAAGTTCGGTTAGTTGTTAACCAAAGAGTTCACTTAACAAATATTCTGATAGTTAAGTTCATCTGGTCATTAGCCTGACAGTTAGCCATCAGACTAGCTCTCAGATTAATTCCTGTTTCCTGTTACAGTATCTTTAATTCGTAAACATCTTCTGTCTTCACCTCTCTGATCCTTCCTGAGCTGACCGCTTTCTACTTCCTGTCGTACCTGAGCAGACTTCCCTCGGAGCTCCGCCTCCCTCTCTTCTTCTTCTCTCCAGGTGAGGGGGTTCCCTGTGGGGAGGGCGTGTCACTTCCTTTGCTCCGCACCGACTCTCTCAGGTTCTTGCCCAGCTTTCCCAGAGTCTTGAACGGCGACTTGAACTTTAAGGATCCCTTCACGGAGCCTCCTCCTCCTCCCCCGCTGCCCTTCTTCCCCTCGTTGGCCTCATTCTCGTCCTCCTCGTCCTCGAACGGGTTTCGGTCCCGTGGAACGTCGCCGTCCAGCAGCGAGCTGCCCGGCGACCAGTGGTTGCCGTGGCCGTCGTCATGGTCGAAGGGGTTGTGGTGGTGGTGGGGGGTGATGTTCAGGCTCATCCTGCGCAGGATCAAAGCGTTCTCAAGGGTCGGACCGCCTTTCAGACGCACCGGGAGGTTCTTGAGGATGGGCATGATGGAGGGGGGGGACCTGGGGGGAGAATGATCAATAATCAGTCAGTCAATCAATCAATCAATCAATCAATCAATCAATCAATCAATCAATCAATCAATCAATCAATCAATCAATCAATCAATCAATCAATCAATCAATCAATCAATCACAGAACGGAAAACTTGTTCTGTTTCTGTGTTCTCCTTGTTTCAGCACATTTTAAATTTACTTCATTCCAGTTCTGAAGGAAGACTACTACAACTACTACAATTAGTGCTAACAATCCTACTAGTGTTACTAGTACTACTAGTAGTGTCACAAGTGTACTACTACAAATTTAACAACTGCTTCTACTACTAGTGCTACTATTACTAATACTGTTACTAATAATACTGCTGCTATCAATACATTTAAAAATGTCTCTACTATTTTTACCACTAGTTCTACTAATAATACTTGTATTACGGCTAATACTGCTATTGTTACAACTACTGATATTACTACTACTATCACTATTACTACTACCACTACTGTTTTTATTAATGTGATTACTACAACCGTGATTACTTCTATTACTATTATTAGTATTAATATTGCTATCATTATTGCTACTACTGTTATTACTACTACTATTAATACCATTACTACTAATACTGCTGCTATGACTACTTCTAACAATCTTTCTACTCTTACTACTATTTTATCCCTAGTACTACTAATACTACTACTGCTAAACTACTAATATTACTACTATCACTATTACTACTACCACTACTATTTTTAGTACGGATTACTACAACCATGATTACTTCTACTACTAATGCTAGTATTAATAATGCTGTCATTACTACTACTACTGTTGCTGCTATGACTATTTCTAACAATATTTTTACTCTTACTACTATTTTACTAATAATACTACTATCACTATTACTACCACTACTATTCATATTACTGCACGATTACTTCTACTACTATAACTAGCATTAATACTGCTACCATTACTACTACTACTGTTATTTCTACTAATAGTACTGCTATTATTAATACTGTTGCAGCAATATTACCAGCTGCAGAAATGTTACAACATGTTACTTCCTGAAGAACACACCTGAGGAACACACCTGAGGAACACACCTGAGGAACACACCTGCTGTGTTCTTCAGAACTTTGCTGCTTCTGGTTCTAGTATCTAAACTACTGATTAGACTTTTAATTTGATAGTTATGCTTTACAACAGCGGCTCAGATAAGAAAACACAACGTAGTCGCCGTGACAACACAGCCTGAAAGACGCCACAACCATCGCCGTGTCGTCGTATTTACGTTTCCATTCTCTGACCTTGAGGGATTCATAATTGATCACGCAAACACGATCCAGGTATCTGAAGGACAGGTGAGTTTATACATACATTTCAAAATAAAAGTCTACATATCATTGTGTGAAGGTGTTCTGACCAACAATGAGCACAAAGAGATAAAATGCTATCACACTCCGACACAAAAGGATCACAAGACGCAAAACTACCAAAAACAAACACAAAACAACCACAAATGGACCACAGAGAGATGCACAATGACCACAAAGACACACAAAATATATGCACAGACGTAAAATGACTAAAAAGAGACACAAAACAACCACAAAGGGACCATGACTAATAAGCGGCAAAAAATTACCACAAGAGAGCAAGAAGAAACAGAAAACAACAAAATGACCAAAAAAAGACACAAAATAACCACAAGAGCCATGAAACTACAAAAAGATAAGAACTACAAAAAGGGACACAAAAAGACAACCAAAAAAAAACACTGAAAAACCACCTAGAGACAAACAACAGCAAAAAAAACACAGATTGACCATAATGACCTACAAACGTATGCAAAGACACACAAAAAGCACCATAAATAAATGCAAAATGAATAAACCAGAGCTGAAGATGCGCCGGTAACCATGGTAACAGCACTGACGTCGGACCACAAACGCACCTTGGAGACGGGGAACCTGACCGCGGTGAACCTGGGCGTCCTGATCATTGACAGAGAACCATAAAGAGTTTAACATTAACAGGCGCAGTCGGAGGGATTCATGAGGAACTAATCGTCACATCTGGACCTTCGGCAGGACAAACACTGATAACGCCGGCGGTTTCCGAGGGCGCAGCCTTTTATTCTGGTTTTATTTCACCTCGGCTACGACTTCTGAGGAAATCTTCGTATGAAACGCGCAGTAAAAGACGTAGAGATTACACGTTGGTTTGCATCATTTTCAGGGAGTTCTATGTTAGTTTGTTGTGGTTTTGGACTAATTGTGTAATTTATGTGTTTTTGTGCATCTTTGCAGATGTTTTGCGTGTGTTGTTGCTAAATTTATGATTGTTTCACATCTTTCTATGGCAGTTCTATGTCAAGAACACCAGAAGAACAACAACTTAACACCATGACTATACCAGAACAACACTGGAACAACACCAGAAGAACACCTAAACAACACCTTAACAACACCAGAACACCTTAACAACAACTAAACAACACCAGAAGAACACCTAAACAACACCAGAACAACACCAGAACAACACCTTAACAACACCAGAACACCTAAACAACACCTAAACAACACCAGAAGAACACCTAAACAACACCTTAACAACACCAGAACACCTAAACAACAACTAAACAACACCAGAAGAACACCTAAACAACAACTAAACAACACCAGAAGAACACCTAAACAACACCTAAACAACACCAGAAGAACACCTAAACAACACCTTAACAACACCAGAACAACACCTTAACAACACCAGAACACCTAAACAACACCTAAACAACACCAGAACAACACCAGAACACCTAAACAACAACTAAACAACACCAGAAGAACACCTAAACAACAACTAAACAACACCAGAAGAACACCTAAACAACACCTAAACAACACCAGAACAACATCAGCATGTCTCTGTGGTTGTTTTGTGTATTTTTGTAATCGGGTCCATTTAACAACTGTTTGTGGTTGTTTAATGTGTTTTTATGTCTTTTTTTTTGGTAGTTTCACATCTATCTTTGTTGGATTTACATTTAGAAATTAATTTTGGCTCATAAAGCTGCATCATTTCTGGATTTATGAGACTAATATTACTGTAGCTGGTGTTTGTTTGCTCTGCTTTGATTTACAGCTAATTTTAGGAAGTTGTGATAAAACGTTTCCAGGATATTCTGTAGAAAATGCAGCAGGAGGTCAGATAAGAAACCATTACTCATGATTCTGTTCTAAATGTGGCGACTCTGTGGCCTTCAGGAGATGAACGGTGAGTTAGTCTGAGGTAAATGTTTGCGTTTTGGTTTGGACTCGGTTGGAGGAAGGTTAGCTTTAGGTTAGCTGAAGGTTCGTCTCCAGGAAGTGAATATAAGTCAGCATGTGGAAGCTGGGAGCGGATGTTGTTCAGGTTTCCATCTCGCCAGCTCAGGACACAAATAGACTCACACACCTCCCAAATAACGGACACACACACGAGGAAACACACTCGGGGTAAAGTGGGAAGTGATTCAGCTGCTTCCATAAATACCCAGCAGCCCCGGCGGCGGGCGAAAGGAAACCTGTTTTCTTCAAGAGGGTCGCAGGGCATCGCGGAAGCTGCTGGACACAAACAATGGAACGGAAAGGACAGCGATAGTGTGACGGACAGACGGACGGACGGCTGCTGGGTGTGGACCGAACACGGCATCAGAACAACACCAGAACTACAACGTAACATCACAAGAACAACACCAGAACAACAGTGGAACACCAGCAGAACACTGCACAACACCAGGCAGGACTGCTGTTCATTGATTTTAGTTCAGTCTTCAACACCATAGTCCCACCAAACTCCACACCAAGATGACCATCCTGGGCCTCAACGCCTCTCCGTGGGTCTGGATCTTGGACTCTGGGAGCTGACTGTGGACTTTGGGAGGAGACAGCAGAGGAACCAATGGGACACTTGTTGAGAAGGTGTGCAGTTTGAAGTACCTGGGTGTGAACATCTCTGAGGATCAATCATGGACACCACAGCGCCTCTATCAACTCAGACAGCTGAGGAAGTTCAGGGTCTCTCTGAACATCATGAGGACTTTTTACTCTGGAGTGGAAACATCTCCCAGTGATACGGGAGCAGCACTGAGCCCTCAGAAGGTACTGAGGTCTACCATGGTTCCAACACTCCCCACCCTCCAGGAGATCCACACTAGGAAGAGCCAACAGGACCATGAAGGATCCTCAACACCCTCACAATGAACTGTTGGACTGGCTGTGTCTCTATGTGGTTGTTTTGTGTCTCTATGTGGTTGTTTTGTGTCTCTATGTGGTTGTTTTGTGTCTCTTTGTGGTTGTTTTGTGTCTCTTTGTGGTTGTTTTGTGTCTCTATGTGGTTGTTTTGTGTCTCTTTGTGGTTGTTTTGTGTCTCTTTGTGGTTGTTTTGTGTCTCTTTGTGGTTGTTTTGTGTCTCTTTGTGGTTGTTTTGTGTCTCTTTGTGGTTGTTTTGTGTCTCTTTGTGGTTGTTTTGTGTATCTTTGTGGTTGTTTTGTGTCTCATAGTTTAGATTTTCTGGCCTGGAAGGAAACAGACTAAAAGTTGACGTCTGGAGGTTTGTTTTGACAGTTTTGTTGCTGATTTGATCAAAACTGAAGGAATAAGTGAGTTCTTCTTGACAGGAGCTTCGTTTATCTGCAGGATGTTGGAGGATCTCAGCGTCTGTCAGACGACTCAGTGGAACATCCATCAGAGACACTGCAGGTGTGTCGTCTACACACACAAACACACACACACAGACACAGACACACACATGTGGACGTGTTCAACATGACATTTAAACATGAGGTGAAAGCTCGACCTTAAAACGTCACAAAACACAAACAGGAAGCAGGAAGAGAAGCAGATTAACCAATCAGACGGAGGCTCAGACCTCAGCCTTGACCTTCACTAGGTAGGTGTGTGTGTGTGTGTGTGTGTGTGTGTGTGTGTGTGTGTGTGTGTGTGTGTGTGTGTGTGTGTGTGTGTGTGTGTGTGTGTGTGTGTGTGTGTGTGTTTCATGACTAATGTGCTTCAGATAATCAGCTGATTTTGTGCGTCTCGAGGAAACAGAACATTTAAGTTGAACAACAACAGGAATCATTTCATAACTTTATCATCAACTCATTTTTAAAAACAACAAGCAGAACAAGATATGAAGAATAAAGTATTCATGGCAGCGCAGACATCATGTTTACACTGTAAAAAAAAAGCATGTTTAAACTCTAGCTTTTTTAATAAAGTTTTGTTATTTTAACTTTAAATCTGTAGATAATGACCCGAAAACCCTGTCTAATGACAAAAAACATTTCCAAAATGACTTAAATGTCCATTTTTAAGTTTCTAAAATAACTCAAAATGTGTACAAAATGACAAAAACCTTCCAAAGTGACTCATAATTTACCCCAAATGACTCAGAGATGGACTCAAATGGCTCAACAAATGCCGAGAAAGACTTTAAAAATGTCCAAAATTTGTTGAAAATTGCATAAATTGGGTCAACTGGTCCAAACAAGATTTTTACAAGGTCCAGAATTTACTCAGAATATGAAAAAAATTGACTAGAATTTGTTGAAAAAGCTCAAAAAATAGTCAAAACTGCCAAAAAAATCCTTCCAAAGTGACTAAAATGTTTAAAAATGACTCTAAAATGTGGCCAAAGTGTTTCAATCATTGTCTAAAATGATTTTAAAACATCCAAAATGGAAAAAACATTTACAAAATGAGTTACAAACGGCCTAAACTGGATCAAAACTGTCCAAAAATGACTTCATAAATGTCCACGATTTACTCAAAAATGACCCAAAAAATATCCTAAATTACTCAAAGATTGCCCAAAATGATAAAAACCTTCCCAAAGTCGCTCAGAAACTGTTAAAACCTGACAAAAAAAATCCTTCCAAAGTGACTAAAATGTTTAAAAATGACCCAAAAACATGTCCAAAGTGTTTTATTTTACTGTTCACTTTCAAACATCCAAAATGGCAAAAACATCTAGAAAATGAATTAGAAACATTACAAACTGGCTTAAATCTGCCCAAAATGACTCCAAAGTGACTTAAATGTGTAAAAAATGACTCAAAAATGTGTTGTGTTTTATATATATATATATATATATATATATATATATATATATATATATATATATATATATATTATATATATATATATATATATATATATATATAGCTGTTTTGTTAATTTTAAATATTTCATAAAAATAAATAAAAACCAACAGGCCAAAACTGTAAATAATGTCCACATGTATTTGAATCAGCTAAGAAATCTTTATTTTTCAGTTCTTTTCCAACTTTATTGGGTTTTTTTTGTTTTCCTCCATGCATGAAAGTATTTTCTGTAATTTTACTTCTTTAAATCTTTTTTCTTGGTCATTATACGAAGTTCTTGTTTCATGTTTTAGTCCAGATTTAATCACTTATTCTGCAAATTTTACCAGATTTTATCAGTAATTGAAGAAAATATCTAAAATCTGTACATTGAGTTTGTTTAAAATCCAGTTAAATGTTCAGTTTTGTGTCTCAGAATAAAATCCAGGAGACGATGATGAATCTGGAAACATCTGAATCAATGATCTGAGCGGAACTTTCCGGTTCCTCGTTTCTGCAGGAGGATAAAAGATGACGCGCCGATAATCCACGTCATCTTTACACACAGCAGACGGGAATCTCCTGGAATTCTACTGCAATCTGCAGCTCAGACGTCCGTCTGGATAAAGAATCATCCGATGTCTGCAGCAATCAGAAAATTCTACTTTAACTTCACAAATGTTTATTCACAAAGTTGAAGTTTTCAAAATATTTACTTTACAAAAATTCTTAAAATGTGTGCAAAATGACAAAAACCTGTCAACAAATGAGTCAAAATCTGACCCAGGTGGCTTGAAAATAGTCAAAAACTGCTCAAAGATTGAATAAAATGACTCAAAATGTGTATAAAATGACAAAAAAAAACTTCCAAAGAGACTTAAAATGACTCTAAAATCACTTTAAAATGTCCAATATGACAAGAACTTGTGCCAAGTGACTCACATTTTGTCCCAAATTACACAGAAATCGACCCAGATGGATCAATAAATGTCCAAAATGTCAAAAACTAAAAGATCTAGAAACAACTGGATCCAAACTGTTCCAATGATTTCATAAATGTCCAGAACTCACTCATGATACGTCAAAAATGACAAATAATAACCGAAAGGGACTTAAATTTGGTCCCAAATCACCCAAAAAATGTCCATGATTTTGATTAAATGTCACAGATTTAAACTTCCAGATGTTTAGTTCAAAGACCCTTGGAATTCTGAGTTTTTGTCGTTTCTCGCTGATAAATGGTCATTTTATTTTATTTACTTTTTTTAAGGTTAACCTGAGTTTTGTGGATATTTGGGTTCAGAAAGTCGATAAAGTGAGTCTTCAGTAAACAGAAAGGATGAAAGTGATTTTAAACTCCGATTTAAAGTCGTTTTATTGACTCCAAAGTCTGTCAGTTTCTTTCTGTCTGGCAGTGGAACCTGAAACAAGCATGTTTTGCTTCTAAAAATTAAGTCAGAATTCCACCAAATATTCTGTGACTTTAATATTCTGCTTTAAAAATGAATATTTGTTCTAAAAATGAATAAATTCAGTCCAAAGTGTTTTTTATCTGCGGCTCGTTGGAGTTTCTGATCCATTTTACTGCAGCCGACCATCAATAAAACCGAGGCAGGTCTGTTTACTGACCGTTTCCATGGTGACCAGGTATCTGGGATGTCAGCATTCAGCAGTAATAAAACTGGACGTGAGTTTTACTGCAGCACAAACACAACGAGGAGGACACCAAACCCACAAAACGACCAACAAAGAAACACAAAGAGAGAAAAAAAAAATCTACCACAAAGTGACCAAAATAAACACAAATAGAAGCTGATTCATTGCAAAGACACACAAAACAACAAGCACAAGAGACACAAAATGACCAAAAATACATAAAAAATGACCAAAAAAGCAACACAAACGTATGGAAAACCAATGGAAAGACAAAACAACCACAAAGACACACAAAAATTAAGACTAAAAAGCACAAAACAACACAAAACACACGCAAAATCAATCACAAAGACGCACAAAATGACCAGAAAGATACAAAAAATCGTGCTAATTCAATGCAAACAGCAAAAAAAGCTTTTAGACACACAAAAGGACAACGAAAGAGACACAAAAAGACCACAAACACACAAAAATATGACTAAAACTGACCTAAAACAGAGCATAAATGCATAAAAACCAATGAAAAGACAAAACAACTACAAAGATACACAAAATATATGACTAAATGACGCAAAACAACAACAAACAGATGCAAAACCAACATAAATTGACACAAAATGACCACAAAGACGCACAAAATGACCAGAAAAAGACAAAAATAGAAGCTAATTCAACACAAACTGAGATAAAACCAACTTTCAGATACACAAAAGGACGACTAGATGCAAAATGGCTGAAAAGAGACGCAAAAATATCAAAAATACACAAAAAAATGACCATAAAAGGAACACAAATGCATGGAAAACCAATGGAAAGACAAAACAACTACAAAGACACAAAAAATACGACCTAAAGGCACAAAACAACAAAATATAGATACAAAACCAATCACAAGGACGCACAAAATGACCAGAAAGATACAAAACTTGATGCTAATTCAATGCAAACAGAAATAAAACCAACTTTTAGACACACAAAAGGACGACTAGATGCAAAATGAACCAATCAGAGGCAGCGGTTGGAGTGATGTCATCAGTCTGGTTCATCAGAGTTCAGACTAAAGTTCATTTTTCTGTTCAACAGGAAGTTAAAGTGTCAGAATCAGCAGGAGGATTTTATTCTGCATCACGGAGGAACAGAGTTCATCTATTCATTCATTCATTCTTTTATTTCTCCATTCATCCGTCCAGCAGAGCTTCAGTTCGACTGTCGTCCTGCAGAGATGAATGAAAAGAAGACAAACTGGACGAGGAAGGAAACGAAGAAAAACTCAGTTTGATTCATCAACAAGCTTCTGTTTGTTTAAAACAGGAAAAAAAACATCCGGAACAACGTGTTTTTAACCTGTCAGTGAACGCAGCGCTGAAAGATGATGGTGGTGTCAGTGAACGCAACACTAAAGAGTCACAGAGTCAGTGAACGCAACACTAAAGAGTCACAGAGTCAGTGAACGCAACACTAAAGAGTCACAGAGTCAGTGAACGCAACACTAAAGAGTCACAGTCAGTGAACGCAACACTAAAGAGTCACAGTGTCAGTGAACGCAACACTAAAGAGTCACGGTGTCAGTGAACGCAACACTAAAGAGTCACAGAGTCAGTGAACGCAACACTAAAGAGTCACAGAGTCAGTGAACGCAACACTAAAGAGTCACAGAGTCAGTGAACGCAACACTAAAGAGTCACAGAGTCAGTGAACGCAACACTAAAGAGTCACAGTCAGTGAACGCAACACTAAAGAGTCACAGTCAGTGAAGGCAACACTAAAGAGTCACAGAGTCAGTGAACGCAACACTAAAGAGTCACAGTCAGTGAACGCAACACTAAAGAGTCACAGTGTCAGTGAACGCAACACTAAAGAGTCACAGTGTCAGTGAACGCAACACTAAAGAGTCACAGAGTCAGTGAACGCAACACTAAAGAGTCACAGTCAGTGAACGCAACACTAAAGAGTCACAGTGTCAGTGAACGCAACACTAAAGAGTCACAGTGTCAGTGAACGCAACACTAAAGAGTCACAGAGTCAGTGAACGCAACACTAAAGAGTCACAGAGTCAGTGAACGCAACACTAAAGAGTCACAGAGTCAGTGAACGCAACACTAAAGAGTCACAGTCAGTGAACGCAACACTAAAGAGTCACAGAGTCAGTGAACGCAACACTAAAGAGTCACAGTCAGTGAACGCAACACTAAAGAGTCACAGTGTCAGTGAACGCAACACTAAAGAGTCACAGTGTCAGTGAACGCAACACTAAAGAGTCACAGAGTCAGTGAACGCAACACTAAAGAGTCACAGAGTCAGTGAACGCAACACTAAAGAGTCACAGTGTCAGTGAACGCAACACTAAAGAGTCACAGTGTCAGTGAACGCAACACTAAAGAGTCAGAGTCAGTGAACGCAACACTAAAGAGTCAGTGTCAGTGAACGCAACACTAAAGAGTCTCAGAGTCAGTGAACGCAACATTAAAGAGTCAGAGTCAGTGAACGCAACACTAAAGAGTCACAGAGTCAGTGAACGCAACACTAAAGAGTCACAGTGTCAGTGAACGCAACACTAAAGAGTCACAGTGTCAGTGAACGCAACACTAAAGAGTCAGTGTCAGTGAACGCAACATTAAAGAGTCACAGAGTCAGTGAACGCAACACTAAAGAGTCACAGTGTCAGTGAACGCAACACTAAAGAGTCAGTGTCAGTGAACGCAACACTAAAGAGTCTCAGAGTCAGTGAACGCAACATTAAAGAGTCACAGTGTCAGTGAACGCAACATTAAAGAGTCACAGTGTCAGTGAACGCAACACTAAAGAGTCAGTGTCAGTGAACGCAGCACTAAAGAGTCTCAGAGTCAGTGAACGCAACACTAAAGAGTCTCAGAGTCAGTGAATGCAGCATTAAAGAATTAGTGAACGCAACACTAAAGAGTCACTGTCAGTGAACGCAGCATTAAAGATTAGTGAACGGAACACTGTAAAGTCAGAGTGTCAGTGAACGCAACATTAAAAAAGTTCTTAAAAGTGATGTTTTATTTTTAATTTGATGTTTTTCTTTTGAAATTGTAATTTTTTTGCTGTTTGTTGATTTCATTTCTGTAACTTTGTCAGTAAAAACAGTTTCATTCACTAAAGATAGAATATTTTTATTTATTCACGTCAATATTATTGATTTATTTTCATTTTACTGAGATAAACCTCTTTATTTATTCTTCTACAATAAATCAGTTTATTTCATGGAATATTTAATCATTTACTACTTTTTATTCAGTTGCTCTTTTATTTTCTTAACTATACATCAGATATTTAGTTTTGTTTGATTTTGTTGTTTTAAATCCGTTTTTAACATCCAATTTCTTATAAAGAACTTTGAGCTGCATCTGATCTGTTACAGAAATGGTTATAAATAAAGTTTGATGAAAATGTTACATCAGATGAAAAACAAACTGAATGAAACACGAGAAAATCTGTCAGGGATCCAACATTTTGATCCCGATGAAGGAAAAGTGGACTTGATGAACGTTTCTGCGATGAGATCGACTGTCTGCAGGATTGAAAACGACTTCGCCCTCAATAAACTTCCACAATCTTCCACCCAGTTAATCAGTGACATTTCCTGCTGCCGCCAACGAGTCAAAGTCATTCAGACGCAAAACTGGACTGAAAAGTGCAAAATGACACCAAAGAAGAGTCACAGCAGCAGAAAACAGCTCAAAAACCCAAACTAAGGCGAGAAATTCATCAAAAAATCATCAAAACTGCAGGTTTCAAAAGGTAAAATATGTCAAGAAACATCAAGAAAATCACATTTAAATTAGTTTTAATGTAAAATAAAAGCTAAAAAGTGACCATTCCTTCTAAAATGTAACCTACACATGACCTCTACTGTTGTTCTCTGTTTTAAATCTGCTTTTTATCCATTAAAACCACATCTAAAGCTGGACTTCCTGCTTAAAACGCCAACAGACACGTCATTTCTGCCATTTTCTATGATTTAAATCCACTTATTGTCAATTAAGCTGCATTTCTGGTTCAATTTCTGTAGAAAACTGCAGCAAACACAAGACTTTCATCACTTTCAATGGTTTAAATCCACTTCTTGTCCATTAAAACCACATTTAAAGCTCCATGTCAGCAGAAAACACCAACCTGGACATGATTTTTCTCAATTTCAACCTTTAAAATCCAGTTTTTGTCCAATAAAACCACATCTGAAGCTTTATTTTAGCAGAAAACATCAACCTGCACAGGATTTTTACTGCTTTTCTACATAGAAACGTCACTTTTAATCAATCAAAGCCACATTTAAGGTGATTTCTGCTCCAAACACCAACTGGAACACGACCTCTATCTTTGTTCTACATATGAAACCTGCTGTTTGTCAATAAAAAACACATTTAACCAACATAAATGTGAGTTTGACCTCAAAAATCCAAACTAAAGCCAGAAATTCATCAAGAAAATCATCAAAATCTCAGAAACTGCAGGTTTTAAAAGGTAAAATATGTCAAAAAACATCACATTTAAACTAATTTTAATGGAAAATCAAAGCAAAAAAGTGCAAAAATTATGACTCATATTTGAATATTTGTGTAAATAATCTACTAAATGAAGAGTAAACTAAACCTCAAAATACTAAAAAACAACAAGAAGCTGCCAGAAATCATCAAACCAGTCGATCGATTCACTAAATTCCACATAAATTTGGGTTTTTAGTGGATGAGTTCAGTTCCTGCTTCACACTGAGACACTTTCCTTTTCTAACTTTGCTTTTCTTCGCCGGTTTGTTTGCTAAAGTCACCTTCAGTCATTTAACTGAGGAACGATTGGGATTAATCAATAATCAGAGCAGCTGCAGAGAAAATCATTAACAGCTTTGATTCACTTTCAGAGCTCAGAGTCTGCAGGAAATAAAACAACCTGAGCAGCATTTCAGCTGCTTCTATGAGTTAAATCTGCTTTTTATCCATTAAAACCACATTTAAAGCTGAATTCCTGCAGAAAACACCAACAAACACAACATCTTTTATCTTTGTCTACATTTAAAATCTTTTTTTTTAAATCAATAAAACCATATTTAAAGTTGAGTTTCAGCAAAAAGCACCAACCAGCACAGAATATTTATCAGTTAGAGTCTTAAATCCACTTTTTATCCATGAAAACCACATTGGAAGCTTTGTGTTGGCTATAAACTCCAGCTTACTCACATGTTAAATCTGATTTTTATCCATTAAAACCACATTTACAGCTTTAATTCTGCAGAAAACACCAACCTGCTCAGGATCTTTGCCATTTTCTATGTTTTAAATCCATTTATTATCAGTTAAAACCATGTTTAAAGTTCCATTTCTGGAGAAAACTCGAACCTGCAAATGACTTCTATCAATTTCAACCTTTTAAATCCATTAAAACCACATCTGAAGCTTTATTTTAGCAGAAAACATCAACCTGCACAGGATTTTTACTGCTTTTCTACATAGAAACGTCACTTTTAATCAGTCAAAGCCACATTTAAGGTGATTTCTGCTCCAAACACCAACTGGAACACGACCTCTATCTTTGTTCTACATATTAAACCTGCTGTTTGTCAATAAAAAACACATTTAATCAACATACATGTGATTTTGACCATTCTCTATGTTTGAAATCCACTTATTGTCAATGAAAACCACATTTAAAGCACTTTGTCTGCAGTAAACTGCAGCCCACACAAGACTTTCATCAGTTTCAATGGTTTAAATCCACTTTTTGTCCATTAAAATCTAATTTAAAGCTTCATGTCAGCAGAAAACATCAACTTGCACATAATATTTCTCATTTTCTACATTTAAAGTTCACTTTCCATCAATCAAAGCCACATTTAAGCTGATTTCTGCTCCAAACACCAATGATTTTCTACACCTTAAAGCAACATTTAATCAAATAAAACCACATTTAAAGCTGGATTTCAGCAGAAAACTTCAGCCTCTTCATGGTTTTTGTCCTTTTCTATGTTTTAAACCAACTTTCAGTCTTTAAAAATCACATTTAAACTTCTGCACAAAACTGCAGCATAAACGAGGTTTTTGATCCATGTCATTGTCTTTCATTCTCCTTTGAATCACATCTGCAGCGTTTTCAATCCTGAAACTGATCGAACTTTTTATTTCCTCTGTTTTTTACTCACTCTTGGGACTCATGGCTGCGGATCAGCGGGACAAACTCAGATCTGAATCCGGGCTGCAGCGTCCGCCGCTCGGACTGAGGCTTCAGCAGCTGTCGGTGATCGAAGCGGAGCTCTGGACGGAAACCGGAGGAGCTTTTTACCGAGACCGGGAGACCGGGAGACCGGGAGACCTGGAGATCTGGAGACCGGGAGACCGGGAGACCGGGAGACCGGAGCAGCTGCTGCTGCTGCTGCTGCGTTCAGGCGCGGTCGGAAATGTGGACACCAGAGGGAGCGGCGCGTTTAAAGGTCAAACAGCTGATTCACGTTGATCAGATCAAAACTGATCTGAGGCCAGAAGTCTGAATTCATTCACAGCTTTACGGACAGTTTCATCATCTGGACCGTTTTTATTTAGAAATGTGGGAAAAATACAGTAGAACATTAATTTTCCATCTTTATCTCGTGGCTCTGCTGCTCTTACAGATTAAATCTGGTTTTAAAATAAACTAAAAGCAGCTCAAAGTTTGAACAAGACGCTGAAAAACTGTAGGATATTTTTAAAAACAGATGTAGAGACGAATGTGCACAAAAAAGACTAGATTTAATTTAACTGGAAGTTAAAATGATCAGTAAAAGGTAGAATTAGTAATAAAATATTAACATCAATGTATAAAACACAATAAAAAAATGATGTTAAAATTGTAAGAATGTTTTAGGAAATTTATATTAAAATGTTAAAATATATATTCCATTTCTTCAGATTTTTTATTTTTATTTTTTATTTTTTGCATTGTTGCACACTGTATATTTTTAATTACTTGTTTGTTTATTTTTAATTATTGCACGTGTATATTTTAATTACTTTTTAAAAATATTGTTGCATATTGTATGTTTAAAATGAATTATTTTTTATATTTTTTAAACACTGTATATATATTTTGTATATTGTTGAACACTGTATTTTAAATTACATGTTTTTTTTTTACATTTTTGCACACTGTATATTTTCTTACTTTTTGCTGTGTATTTCACACATTTTTTTTTTATATTTCCACAATTTTTTTTTATACATTACATTCTAGCATATTTTTTGCTCTCCAGATATTTTTATATGATTTTTTTAAAATCTTTTTTGCTCACTGTATTTTTTTTAATTTGCACTGTACTTTTTTTTGCATTTCTGCATATTGTTTATGTTGTTTTATATTTTTTTTACATTTTTGCAAACTATGAATATTTTATGTTTAATTTTGTCTTCATATCTGCACTCTGTATATTTTTTAAAATTTACAACGTTTGACTCTAAAGCTATGCTGCTTTTATTACATTTAAATCAGCAAAAAATATTATTTTACAGATATTTGCTGTTATTGTATATTTATGTGTATGTGTGTTATATAGCTCTTTTTTTACATTTTTGCACAGTCCTTTTTAATTACCTTTTGTTGCATACTGTGTATTTTATTACTTTAAATATATATATTTTCTGGAAGCTGGATATATTTAAAACATTACACTTTTTTTATATGTACACAATATTTTTTTTCTCATTATAAAAATAATTGTTATTTAACTGATTTTTACAATTACACTGTTTTACTGTATTTAAATCAGTTTAAAAAATGTAATTAATTTATAATTATTTGCTGTTAATTTCATCTTTTTTAAAAATTCTTTGAAAGCTACAGTTTTACATAGTTTTCGACCTTTTTGTTGCATCTTTGCTGCCAGATTTTCACCTTTTTCTTTTTTTTTACAGCGTATCGATCCGTATTTTGCAGTAAAGTTAAAATTTTGTATCTGAATTCACCTCATGTTCCACCGAAACAAGAAAATTAAAGGACATTTGTCAAAAATCTGAACATTTTCAGGTTCATATTTGTGTTGTTTTTTTATTTACAAGAACATATTTAACAGTTTTAACATTTAAAACTCAGTATTTTTCTCAGATTGTTCATTTAAGTTCAGCTCATGATTTTAAATCAGAACAGTCTGAGTTCATCAGGTCAGTGTGTGTGTGTGTGTGTGTGTGTGTGTGTGTGTGTGTGTGTGTGTGTGTGTGTGTGTGTGTGTGTGTGTGTGTGTGTTACATTCCTGCCTCGGCTGAGTCACCAGTCGGTCAGCTGGTAAAAACACACAAACCTCACAAAGCGCTGACACACAACAGCCCTCATTAGCTGCTCTCTACACACCAACCAGAAACCACAAAAACCACAAAACCTCCAGAAACTTCGACCTCCTGAGTCACAGCCAAACATATAAAACTGCAGATTCAACATTTCTGCTGAACAGTTTCCAGATCAGACCTCTGGGGTGAACATTCAAATCCTCAATTATAACTTTATTTAAACACACAGACGCACAAAAACGACCAAAAGTGAAAATTCATGGTTGAGCCAGTAGATGTTGTTTCCAGAAGACACAAAACACCTCCAAAGGCGTTTGTGTCTTCTGGAAACATGACAACATCTACTGGGTCTACATATACACAGCATGATGCTGCCACCTCCATGCTTGACGGTAGCTTTGCTGTTCTTGCAGTTAAAGGCCTCAACATCTCTCCTCCAAACATATTTCTGCTCAGTGTGGTCAAATATCTCTTAGTTCATGGCCTCTTAACTTCTAAAGAGTGATTCCAGTCGACTACAGCTGCTGACTCCTCTGAGCCAGTTTGAATAGAACCCATTAGATCCACTCATTAGACTCAAACACTGCAGCAGGAAAGTCTGAAGAGCTCAGCAAAGATCTGAAAAAGCTCAAAAGTTGCCTAAGTTGATACAAAAAATGCCCAAAACTGTCAAAATTGACTCAAAAACGGCCTAAACTGACTTTAGAGATGTCTACAGGGACATAAATTTTACTCAACAGTTGTCCAAAGTGAGTAAAAACACGTCCAAAATTATTTTAAAATGGCCCTAATTGATGCAAAAACTGTTAAAGTCGACTCAAAATTAATCAAAATCTACTTTCGTCTCAGTCAAGACTATTCCATAGTGGTGGATCATCAGCTGTAGTCGAGTGGAATCACTCTTTAGATGTTGAACCAACAGATGTAGTCATATTTCCAGAAGACCTTTAATTCATCTATGAAAGAACCAAACTGCATCACAGTTCTTTTCACACAGAATTTCAACATCTCTAATGTTCCCATAATTACAGAAACATGCAGTAATTGCATCAGTTTTCCCTGCTGGCTGCTGCTCTGCCTCCAGACTGAGATCTGATCTGTTATCGGTGAGAACATGAAGGTCCTTTAAGGGTTTCATCTGATCATTCATCACTTCACTGCTGCATCAGGGTCTTACACAACACATCCAGGAACTTCTTACACTTTTAAACCACAGAAAACACTTTCTGATGTAACTCAGTGTGACGTTTAACCTCCTGGGGTTCAATAAATCTGCTGCTCCTTCAGAATAAAAGCCCAGGAGAAAGTAAAAGACTGAAATCACATCAATCTTCTGCAATAGGAAACATCTGTTCACAGCTGCAACAACTATTGCAGGAATATTTACTGGGATTATTAATATTGTGGTTGTTTTGTGTCTTTATGCGTATATTTTGTGATTTTTGGGGATCATCTTTTGGAATTTTATGTCTCTTTGTGGTCATTTTGTGGTTGTTTTGTGTATTGTTCAGTTTATTTTTTGTCTTTATGGCTGTTTTGTGTCTCTTTGTGGTCGTTTTGTGTCTCTTTGTGGTTGTTTTGTGATTCTTAGGGTCCACATTGGCTCGTTTGTGATACTGTTGTACAGTTTTGCATCTTTTTATGGTCATTTTGTGCCTTTTGGAGGTCATTTTTTGGACTTGTTTGCCTCTTTGTGATTATTTTGTGCAGTTTGTGGTCATTTTGTATCTATTTCAAGTCATTTTGTTGCTCTTGTGGTAGTTTTTTGTGTCTTTATGGTTGTTTTGTGTCACTTTGTGTCTCTTTGTGGCCGTTTTGTGTGTCCTTGTGGTTGTTTTGTGTTTCTTAGAGTTCTTAGAGTTAGCTTAGCTTAGCATGAACCCTGCTGAGACAAACAAAACAGACGATGTGGTATAAAACCCTGCATGTTCAAATCAAACCTGTCAGTTCCTTCAGATCCTCTGAGTTGCGAAACCTCCAGATGTTTGTATGAAGGAAAGTTGTGAGTCAGCAGCTGCAGAATTATTAAAAGATCCTGTTTGTGTCTTTGTTCAGGTCAGTGGGTTAAAAAAGAAGAAGTCTGTACAGTCGGAGGCTTTAATTCTGCTGCTGTCACTGATTTCATGAGGTTTCATTTGCAGAAGGTTCACAGAAAGAATCGAAACTCAGTCAGAGCTCAGATCACAGGTTTCAGAACTCGAGTTCATGGTTTATCTGCAAAAATACAGAATATTTACCGGTGACAGCTTCATTTTCTAAACACTATGAAGGTGTCACTTCTAACTCTGGGATCATTTTTACAAAATGAACCAGGAAATAATCTGTAGATTCATCAGTAAATCCAATCATTTGTTGCTTAACATATTTTCAGAAACTCTGCTGCTTGCAGATTATTGCACAGTTAACAATAAAATACAGTCACAGCTTCCTGTATTTACTTTCATTACTGTTGCACGTTTTCCTGATAAAGCAGAAATAATTTTACTTCAGTCAAAGAAAACGTCACAAACACGGAAAAACGTGAATGAGATGCAGACACAAAACGACCGAAAATAGAAGCAAAATTACCAAAAACAGACACAAAATGACCAAAAAGTGGTGCAAAATTATCAAAAACACATACAAAATGACCAGACATTGACACAACACAATCACAAAGAGACACAAAACAACCAAAAATATAAACAAAACGACCAAAAATAGACACAAAGCGACCAAAAAGAGCCACAAAACAACCAAAAACAGACACAAAAACAACCAAAAAGAGACACAAAGCGACCACAAAGAGACACAAAACAACCAAAAATATAAACAAAACGACCAAAAATAGACACAAAGCGACCAAAAAGAGCCACAAAACAACCAAAAACAGACACAAAAACAACCAAAAAGAGACACAAAGCGACCACAAAGAGACACAAAACAACCAAAAAGAGACACAGAAAACTATGAGAAGTTGACGAACAAACAACTAACTTCTTAAACATCCAGATGAGAGTAAAACACATTAACTTTAACCCGTTTCATGAGTCATTAGTTTCATAAAGGTGTGTTTGGTCACACAGGAAGTGTGTTATCAGCTCTATCACAAATATAATCCACATGATGAACGATAAACTAAAACTCTGCTGGTTCAGTAGATCAGTGTTCTGTTGACAGACTCGTCTTTAGGGTTCAGAGGACGGAAGAAGGACGAAAAGAACTAAAACTCCACTGCAGTACAAAACCTGCATGAAAACCTCACCGAAGTAAAAGTACAGATGGATGAAAAGGATGAAAAGTGAAAACTGGTCGACATGTTTGAGCTTCATTTGCCTTAAAAATGGATGATTTTGTGATAGAAGATGACAAAATATGTAGATTTCATTTTCTTCTGGTGTGTTTGAGTCACAAAAAGACACAAGGAGGTCCCTTTGTGGTTGTTTTGTGTCTGTTTTTGGATGTTTTGTGTCCCTTTATGGTTGTTTTGTGTCTGTTTTTGGTGAACTTCCATTTCGTTGTGGTTATTTTGTGTGTTTTTTATGGTCATTTACACTGTTTATGCCATTTTGCAACCATAAAGATACACAACAAGACACAAAATCACACAGAGAGACAAAAAATGACCCAAAATAAAGGCAAAAAGATCTGACAAAATGGCCATATTTGTCTCATTTTGTGGCAGCTTTAAGTCACTTTATGGTTGTTTTGCATCTTTGTTGTGGTCATTTTTGTCTCTTTACTGTTATTTTGTGTGTCTGTTTGTGGTAATTTAAACTTTTAATGACATAAATGACCACAAAAAGACATAAAACACTTATAAAGAGACAAAGGTGACATAAAATGACGAAATTGACACATTTTGAAGTGTACTTTCTGGTCATGTTGTGGTTGTTTTATGTTTCTGTAGTTGGTTTTTTTGTCTTTTTGTGATCATATTGTTTCTTTTTGTGATAATTTTGTGTGTCTTTGAGGTTATTTAGTGTCACTTTGTGGTCGTTTTATGTCTATTTGAGGTCATTTTGGTCTGATTGTGGTCGTTTTTTGTCTGTTTGTAGTATTTTTTGTCTGTTTGTAGTATTTTTTGTCTGTTTGTAGTGGTTTTGTGTCTCTGTTTCTTACAGATGCTCTCCTGATTCTTAGTTTGTCTCCTAAACATCATGTTCATTAATGTTTAGTGGTGAATAAATGTGTGGCTTTGTTTGTACTCTGCAGGTTAGTTTGTCCATTTCAACCTGGTTACAGCTGAAGCTCATGGAGACCAGATGTTCCAGATGTGTGTCGGATGGTTCAGTGTTTTCTGGGTTCATTCTGACTGGATCCTGCAGAACAAACTGATGCTGATGTTGGCAGCAGCGTCACATTTCAGACCCGATCAAATTCTGTCTGTCGGACAACTTTCACCTCATAAATCATCACTTAAACGTCTCCTCAACTGTTCGACCTTTGAATAAAGTTTAGAACGCAGCAGTCTGAGACATGAGGAGTTGTGAGTCCATCAGGTTCCCACAACTTCAACACAAGGACACACACAATCTGAAATCAGAACTTCTGTGAGCTGAAAGTTCACGTTTCAGGGAAGAAAGTTCATGAAACAACCACAAAGACACACAAAACAACAACACAGAGACACAAAACAAGCACAAAAACACACAAAACAAGCACAAAAACACACAAAACAACAACAAATAGACACAAAACAACAACAAAGAGACACAAAACAACCACAAAGAGACACAAAACAAGCACAAAAACACACAAAACAAGCACAAAAACACACAAAACAAGCACAAAAACACACAAAACAACAACAAATAGACACAAAACAACCACAAAGACACACAAAACAACAACAAAGAGACACAAAACAACAACAAAGAGACACAAAACAACCACAAAGAGACACAAAACAACCACAAAGAGACACAAAAAACACAACACACAAAACAACAACACAGAGACACTAAACAACCACAAAGAGACACAAAGCGACAACAAATAGACACAAAACAACCACAAAGAGACACAAAACGACAACAGACACAAAACGACCACAAAGAGACACAAAACGACAACAAATAGACACAAAACAACCACAAAAACACACAAAACAACAACACAGAGACACAAAACAACCACAAAGAGACACAAAAACATCAGAGACACAAAACAACCACAAAGAGACAAAGAACGACCAAAAAGACAAAACAGCCACAAAGAGACACAAAATGATCAATGACCGATGAAATTATGTGAAAACAACAAACTATATTGAGTTTGTGGAACTAGATATTCCTTCACAGTTAAATATTTTTTATTACTTCTTGTTTCTCAATAAACACAAGTTTTGAAGTTTGTTCCTGAAAAATTAAGTTGTTCCGAGTATTTCTAAGATATTTAAAGGGAATTTTTGAGAGTTTTCTGTTTAATTTCCAGAATTATGAACACAAGTTCATTTTATTTTGCTAAACTTTAAAAATAATAAGTTTCTCAAGAAGATGAAGTCATCAAACCCATTTGATTAAATCTCCTCAACTTAATTTTCCAATTAAATCAGCTAACGCAGAAATTTAAGTTGAATTTATTTGCAATATTAAGTCGATGCAACATTATTACGTTAACTCAACCCAGTAAATTAATATTGTTCATTTAAATCAGTAAATTAGAATTTATGTCTTAGAAACAAGCATCTTTAGTTATGTTTTGGTGGTTTTTGGTATTTTTTACGTTTTAAATTCATGTTTTTCTTCGAGTTTTAGCAAATTTTACATCTAAAGAGTCGCTGCATCCAAATTATCACAAAATAATGTTGAAAAAAATCAAACGAATTCAGCAAAATCAGCACAAACAGATTCTTTGTTACCATGAAATTCCACCTTTACACAACAGAGTTTGCAGCTTGAACTGGACCCACGTTCTGCTGAGGAACCTCCCCTTAAATGCCGACAGAACCGGCGAGCACACCCTTAGAACACGTCAAAGCAGCAGCTCTCACCTTGTTTCTTCTTCTCCTGCTGTAGAATCAAACAGAAATAATCCAGACAGTCTGATCAGAACTCAGTGGAACATCTCTGAGTCCGTTCTGATGCAGGTTCTACTGAGTTCTACTGAGTTCTGCTGGGATTCACTGAGGCCTCATGTTCCTCCAGATGTTCCTCTGCTTCCTCTCTGCTGCAGAGTTCTTCCTGCTCCTCCTCTGCTGTGTTATAAGTCGTGTTTACCAGGTTCTACTGGGTTCTACTGGGTTCTGCTGGTTCTCAGCGCCCTGCGTTCTGCTGGTTCCGCCGGTTCCTCGTCCTCTGGCTCCTCGTCAGGCTCTCTGAGAGCTCTGTCGCTTGTTTCCTGTTTGTTTTATTTTCTAGCAGCAACAGGAAATGGTCATCTTTTCCTCTTCCTCCCCCACCAGCTCTCAGACACACAAACCAGTCGGTCTCCAGTTCAACAAACCAGTAAGAATCTGACCAATGGAACTGACCAATAGCAGCTCAGAGTCTGCATAGCCCCGCCCCCTCACTGCTTCCGGGTGAACCAATCAGAACGAGCAGCTGCCTCATGTACACCGGGTTTATTTACTGTCTAGAGTTGCTAAAAACAACAAAAAGCAAATGTTCTGTTGTAAGGGTGAACACAGTAGTCTTCATGTACTGTAAGAGTGAACACAGTAGTCTTCATGTACTGTAAGAGTGAACGTAGTAGTCTTCATGTACTGTAAGAGTGAACATAGTAGTCTTCATGTACTGTAAGAGTGAACATAGTAGTCTTCATGTACTACAAGAGTGAACATAGTAATCTTCATGTACTGTAAGAGTGAACATAGTAGTCTTCATGTACTGTAAGAGTGAACATAGTAGTCTTCATGTACTACAAGAGTGAACATAGTAATCTTCATGTACTGTAAGAGTGAACATAGTAGTCTTCATGTACTGTAAGAGTGAACATAGTAGTCTTCATGTACTGTGAGAGTGAACGCAGTAGTCTTCATGTACTGCCAACATCTGGGGAAAGGAACACTCAGTTAGTGATAATGTGCCCACAATAACAGGAAACCCTTAGTGTTAGCATGCTGTAAGGCTAATGTGGCTAACATTAGCTTTGATGGTAATAGTAGTAGCAGTAGTTGAAATAGTACTAGTAGTAGCTGTAATAGTTGTAGTAGTAATTGCAAAAGTTAGTTATAGTAGTTGATGTAATAGTAGTTGTAGTACTAGTAGTTGAACTAGTCGGAGTAAGGGTAGTAGTTGAAGTAACAGTAGTAGTTGTAGTAGTGTGTTAATAGTAGTTGTAGTTGTAGTAGTAGCTGTACTAATAGTTGTCATAGTAGTCGATGAAGATGTAATAGTTGTAGTAATAGTAGCTGAAGTAGTATTAGTTGTAGAAGTTATAATTGTAGGGGTAATTGTAGTAGTAGTAGTAGTAGTAGTAGTAGTAGTAGTAGTAGTAGTTCAAGTAGCAGTAGTAGTAGTAGTAGTTGTAGTTGTAGAAATAGTAGTTGAAGTGGTACTAGTAGCAATCGTAACAGTTGTGGGGGTAATTATAGTAGTAAGAGCAGTTGTAGTAGCAGTAGTAATCATTGTAGTAGTAGTCGTAGTTGAAGTAGTAGCAGTTGTATTAATAATAGTAGTAGTGGTAGCAGCAGTAATGTGACTAACAATAACTTTGATGGCAGTAGTACTAATGGTAGTAATGAATTAGTAGTAGTAATACGAGCAACAGTAGTAGTAGTAGAAATCATAGTATTAGCAATGGTCGTTGTTTTTTGGACTTGTTTAGTCAGTAAAAAGAAGTTTTAACTTTCAGAATGTATTTATTGAAATGTAAACGTCGTCTCTGGAGTCTCTATTAAAACGTGATGACAGACGTTGGCGTCCTGCAGAGTTTCTCTGAAACGGATCCAGAAATATTTCATTTATCGCACAGAAAAGCAGAAAAAAGGAAGAAACCAAGCAGCTGTTTCAACATCTGGATCACTTTACTGGAAGATTCCTCAAAGTCTGAAGAACTTTCACTTCGTCTGTTTGTGGTTTTTGTCATTCATGTAAATCTGCGGTTATTTTCAGTAATAATATTAAATAAATTAGTCACTTTAGTTGGTCTGAAGTGGGTTTTCCTTTATTAAAATCTAATTATGGTTTAAAAATGAAAAAAGAAATGAGGCACGAAAAAGAAAAAATACAAATAATATTTGTTGCACACAATAAATGTGAAATTGCATTTTTTTGTTTTTATTTCTACACTTTTTTGATTATTTCCTATATTTTCATTTTCATTTCTTTTTGTATTTAATAATGTTTACATTTTTATTTCCTTATTTATATTATATTTTATTTAATTAATTAACTTTATAATAATTTGCATCTTTATTTTCTTTACTTATATTCTTTAATTAATTAATAATTTTTTATTTACTTTTGTTTATTATTATCCCTAATTTGATTCCAACTTATTTTTTTATAGGTTTTATTTTCATTTGTTTTTAATTTATTGTGCACTACTGTTTTATTTTTTGTTCATCCGACTTCATATCTAAATATTTTACATGTATTTATAATTATTTGTATGAATTAGTTTATCAATATCTATCTAGAATGTCCCTTTATTTAAAATTTATCTATTTATGTTCATTTTAAAAAAAATTTATATTTTAACATTTAGTTCCTTATTTACTATTTTATAGTCACTTTTTTTAAAAAAAAAAACAAAAACAAATAATTCTACATTAATGTGTTAATATTTTTTATTTGTTCATTTATTCACTATTTTTGGTCGAATGCTTAAATAATTTTACAAACTTTATTTGTTTAAAATTTGTCTAAATTTTTTTTGACTAATTATTTATGGACTGAATTGATCCATATTTAGGATTTGATCAGAATTAATCTGCATGTTGCGTTTATTTTATATATTTAACTGGGGAACATGAAGCTCTGTGATTGGCTGGTTGTTGGTGAAATGCATGCTGGGAGTCGTAGTCCGTCAGAAACAGCTATTTTTTCACATAGTGATGATTTGTCGCCTCCTGGTGGCAGAAAGTCAAACTGCAGGGATTCAAACTTTTAAAATAAGGAGAATTTTGAACTCTAAAGTGTTCAAAATTACAGAAATAAATAAAAACATCCTTCCTGTGAGAAATAAATCAAATAAAATTGATTGACGAGGACTCATAGAAACATTTCAGATTCAACAAACAATTTATTTACAACAGAAACAGAAATTTTCAGGTTTTCGGACAGAAAATAAAAACGATATTTAGATGTTTAGAGGTTCAGACGTAAGCTTTGGAGCTGCTGCTTTCTGAAGCTGCTGCTGATCTGTAGATGTTCTGACCTCGACCGGAGCTGGAATAATACGAAAACTGCCTGTAAACAAACAAAAAAAACAACAAACATGACTTACTCACACATATTACAAACACGGACACCAGATTTTTACATATTTTTAAAAAAGAAAGACAGATTTTATGGTCAAACAGCAGAAAACTGGTTCAACTTTTTTCTTTTTTTTTTAAAGACAAACTGAAAACTTTGAATCTTTTCAGACCACTGTTTCACTGTTTCTGAGCAATGCTGCATTTATTTATTCATCCAGTAGCTTTGATTTGTAGATTTGTTTCTACCTGACAGGAGGTCCAGAGTTTTTCCTCCTGCAGGAGCAGCAGAGCATCGATCCTCCCAGTAAAGCCAAACTGGAAGCTGCCCAACCCAGATACAAACCAGCACCGAGCTCGAAGCTGCAGGACCAACAATCAGCATCATCAGCATGTATAAATATAAATATATTTACTGTCTGTATGAGTAGAGTCTGTGACTGACCGGACGCCTCCATAGAGAGGATCATAGAAATCCTGGATGACTCTGGCAGCGTACCAGGAAACTGCAGTCAGAGTGAAAACACCTGAAGAAGAAAAACAACAGAACAAACATAAGCTAAAGCTAGTCAAGGTTTATGTTGTACTAACTTTGTTCTCTGTTGTAGAGATTCAGGGAAACTAACTCACTAACGTTCCTAAAATGACTCAACGAGAGTCCAAAATACCAAAAGCATGCCAAAAAGGAGTTTTAAGAATTGGTTGACATGGTGCAGAAGTGTCCACAAAAGACTAAATGTGTCCAAAATGACATAAACCTGCCCCAAAGTAGCCAGAAATCACCCAAAGTTGCAGAAAAATGGTGCGAAACACTTCAACAATGTACAAAAATACATTTGAAACAGTCCAAAATGACTCAAAAATGTCTAAAATGTTTTTAAAAAGTATAAAATTACTTAAACTTGGCCAAAAATGATTTAGAAATGCTCAAACATTTCTAGAAGATCGCCTGAAATGACAAAAACTCTAAAAAGACTCAAAAATTGTCCAAATGTCACATCATGACGCTTCACCTCATGATGATGCCACCTCCATGCTTCACCTCATGATGATGCCACCACCATGCTTCACATCATGATGATGCCACCTCCATGCTTCACCTCATGATGATGCCACCTCCATGCTTCACCTCATGATGATGCCACCACCATGCTTCACATCATGATGATGCCACCTCCATGCTTCACCTCATGATGATGCCACCACCGTGCTTCACCTCATGATGCTGCCACCACCGTGCTTCACCTCATGATGATGCCACCTCCATGCTTCACAGTGGGGATGGTGTGTTTGTGATGATGTTCAGTGTTTGGTGTCCAAGAAGAACATCATCTAATACGATCCTTTAATTAGAACTTGTGTCTGTGTGATTGTTCAACTTCAATTCAGTTTTATTTTTATCGCGCAGTTTCACAACATGTCATCTCACAGCGCTTAGCGTAGTAAAGTCCAGCCCTTAGATTTAGAAACAGAGAACCCAACAATCCAAAGATGCTTTTGGATTCCCTTTGAGCAATGGTGGGTAGGAACCAAAACCATTGGGAAAAGGAAGAGAACAAAAAAACCTCCAGCAGCACCAGGGTCAAGGAAGGCAGATATCTGCCACGACTGGTTGGGTTCAGTTGGTTTCGGTTGTTTTAAGATATTTCAACATCTACTTTATTTACTGTGTTCTCGTATTTTCATTGTTTCCTACCAGACAGGATGAACATGACTCCTCCGCTCAGAGCGATCTGGTCTTTGACTTGATCTGATGTTCGGCCGATTTTGGTGCATTTCAGTCCAAGAACCGAGACGATGATGGCGGCGAAGCCGAGCAGCAGCGAGATGATCATTAGAGCTCTGCAGGTCTGCAGGTGAACTGCAGGTGAAGCAGAGTTTACAGGTGTGACCACAGGAAGACAGGAAGTACCTTTAGAAAAAGTAATCGGAGTACTTCCTACCAGGGAGTCCCAGGACCGTCTTGAAGCGGCTGCACTGGACGGAACCAAGCGACGTGGCAGCGCAGCTCATCCACAGACCTTCAAACGTCCACTGGCTGCTGCTCACCGACTCGGCCTGACTCCTCACCTTCCACACCTGGGAGGAGGTGCAGCTGGACTGGAGGCACCAGGAGACCACGCCCAGAACCAGACCCATCACCTGGAGGGCCACTGCCATGCTGCTGAACGGACCCACACACACCTGGAGATACCTGGAGGCACCTGGAAGCACCTGGACACACCTGGATACAACTGGAGGCCTGAGGAACACCCAAGGAATACCTGGAAGCACCTGGAGACTTGAGGAACACCTGGAAACCTGAGGAACACCTGGTGACCTGAGGAACACCTGGAGACTTGAGGAACACCTGGAGACCTGAGGAACACCTGGAGACTTGAGGAACACCTGGAGACTTGAGGAACACCTGGAGACCTGAGGAACACCTGGTGACTTGAGGAACACCTGGAGACCTGAGGAACACCTGGAGACTTGAGGAACACCTGGAGACTTGAGGAACACCTGGAGACGTCTGGAGATCAGAGAAACACATTATAGAACATTCTTTTATCAAA
The DNA here is from genome assembly GCA_027123335.1 of Amphiprion clarkii. Lineage (NCBI taxonomy): Eukaryota > Metazoa > Chordata > Actinopteri > Pomacentridae > Amphiprion > Amphiprion clarkii. The sequence continues at coordinate 35,111,204 of CM049575.1, forward strand.
CATTCCCCCAATGTTCTATGAAAACCACAGAAAAATGTTCTCAAACCAACATTCAGGAAACATTTTATTGAGCATGACTGAATGTTTTCTGTACAGAACGTTCCATAACGTTCCTGTCATGTGATATATTAAAAGTAGAACATCATGGAACATTCTTCTAGAAGACGGTTCCACAACTGAGAAAGGATGTTCTCAATGCAACAGTCAGAAAAAACGGTTTTAAAACTGTTTAAGACCTCAGATGACAGAACGTCTTTCAGAAGATGACCCTGTACTATTAACAAAGGTGGAACATTCTGGCTGCAATGTTCTAAGGATGTTTTGGGGAGATTCTTCAGTAAAAACGGTCTCATAATGTTGTCTGATAACCATGGAAGAACATTCTCAAACCAACATTCAGGAAACGTTTTTTTGAGGATGACATGATGTTTATTTTCCATACAGAACGTTCCTGTCATGTGATACATTAAAAGTAGAACATTATAGAATGTTCATCCATATGACGTTTCCACAACGACAACAAAGGAAGGATGTTCTCAACACAACATTCAAAAAACATTTCAAGATGCTATAAAGACCTCAGATGTTCCTGTACTATTAACAAAGGTGGAACGTTCTACCTGCAATGTTCTGAGGATGTTTTGGGGACATTCTTCAGCAAAAACTTTCTCAAACCAATATTTTCCAGATGTTAATGAGGCCTCAGATATTTTTGTTCCTGCAATATGATAAATTAAAGGTGGAACATGTTGCCTTTCTGTTTAAGGAACACGTTATAGAACGTTCTTCTATATAACGTTTCAACAACGACAACCATGGAAGGATGTTCTCAATGCAACATTCAAGGAATGTTTCAAGATGTTCTAAAGACCTCAGATGACAGAACGTTCTTTATAAGTATTTCCTGTACTGCGATTTATTAATAGGTGGAACATTCTGTCTTTTTGTTGAAGGAACACATTATAGAACGTTCATCTACAAGTTGATTCTAGGATGTTCTAAATACAACATTCAGATAAACGTTTTATAGCTGTTATAAATACCTCAGATGTCAAAACATTCTTTAGAAGATGTTTCTGTACTGTTAACAAAGGTGGAACATTCTATCGAAAATGTTCTAAATATTCTTTCGCAAAAACATTTTCACAATGTTCCATGACAACAAAGGAGTTCACAAACCAATGTTCAAAAATGTTCTCCAGATGTCGAGACCTCAGATGACAGAACGTTCTATAATGTTCCTGTAAGGTGATAAAGATGGAACATTTTGCCTTTTTGTTGAGGGAACGCATTATAGAACGTTCTTCTATATGATGTTCTAAATGCAACATTCACAAAATGTTTTAAAGATGTCATTGAGACCTCAGATGACAGAACGTTTTGTAATGTTCCTATACTGTGGTACAGCGAAGGTGGAACAGTTCACAATGATAACAAAAGATGAATGTTCTCAATGGAACGTTCCAAAAATGTTTTCAGCCTCAGATCACAGAACGTTCTTTATGAGACGTTCCTGTACTGCAAAATATTGACAAAGGTGGAACAGTCTGGCTGCAACGTTCTAGGGATGTTGTTAAGGGAACCCAGGGTAGAATCGAAAAAATGTTCCAATGATGTTAGATGATAACAAATGAAGAACATTCTTGGTACAACGTTCAGTTTTGAGAACATTAGATGTTTACCACCAGACATTTAGAACGTCTTTAGTTATCCTGCCTTCAAGAAGAACATTCTGGGAACTAAAGGAAAAACGTCGACTGAAAACATTAGTAGAACTCTAAAGAAGTTCCTCAGAATGTTTTTAGAACATAAAAAATTAGCTGAGTTGACCCCGTTTGGGTCACGTTTTTCATGAAAACCAAACAAAGCAAGAACCTGAAATGTTCCACCTGTGAGGTAAAATAAAACACATCAGACTAGTGTTCTATGTGTTTTCATCGAGGCTCTTACCGTCGCCTCAGACTCTGAGGTTCCTCTTGGTTCTGGTTCTCTGCAGCGTTTCTGATCTGAACAGTTTGGTTGTTTCTGATCCTCTGAGGTTTGTTGCTGCTGGATTTCAGGTCGATGAACTTTGGGGAACTCCTCTGAACACACATCAGAATCGATGTTCAGTTTCACCTGCAGCTGGTTGTTGGGAGTCAATGGATCCAAAAACATTCCTCAGAAACTCACAGGAATATTTAATAATGGCGGCTTTTAGACAAGAACTTACAGAAAAGACTCTTTCGTGTCAAAGTGAGAACAGATCTCTACAAATTCATGTCAGTTAATTAAAAATATAAAACATGAACTAAAATTCCCGTTGGTCTCCATCAGTCTGAACATCTGGACGCTCAAGTTTTACCTCATTCTTCTATAAAACTGATCAAACTCTGTCATGATGCTGCCACCACCGTGCTTCACATCATGATGCTGCCACCACCGTGCTTCACATCATGATGCTGCCACCTCCATGCTTCACATCATGATGCTGCCACCACCGTGCTTCACAGTGGGGATGGTGTGTTTGTGATGATGTTCAGTGTTTGGTGTCCATCCAACATATCACCTAGTCTGATGGACATAAAGCTCCATTCTGGTCCCCTCAGACCAAAGAACCTTCTTCCAGGTGTCTTCAGAGTCTCCACATGTCTTCTGGTGAACTCTAGTCCAGATTTAATTGGATCTTTCTCCAACAGAGTCTTTCTCTTTGTCTCCATAAAGCTTTGACTGGTGAAGAACAGACAACAGTTGTTCGATGAACAGCCTCAAACATCTCAGCTGCTGAAGCTGGAACTCCTTCAGAGGAGTCATAGGAGTCTTGGTGGCCTCCTTCACTAGTCTCTTTCTTCTTGGTCTCTCAATTTTTGAGGACTTCCTGTTCTAGTCAGATATATTCATGTTCCAACTTCCTTCCATTTCTTAATGATGGATTTAACTGGACTCCAAGAGATCTTCAGGAACTTGTTAATGTTCTTGTATCATCCTGACTGATGCTTTTCAACAACCTTTTCTCAGAGTTTCTTGGTTCTTTAGTTTTCAGTTGTTGGTCAGTTAGTCTGAACTGTACCTGTGTGTTGTGTTTGTGTCCATGTGACGGTTGGTGGACTTCAGACTTTCTGTTTATCAACTGCATGTTTGCAGTTTTACTCATCATGAGGTTTGAGGTTGATTCAGACTTTAACCTGCAGACCACAGAATGATCCAACTGTCTGACTGGAACAATCTCCATTTTAGAAAAACATCCAGTAATCAACACATGGATCTTAAATATGTTGGATTGAACAGGATAATTATGAACATCCAGAACCCTACAAGTGTTTTACTCAACCTATCATGACCATGTTGACTATTTCTACAAAAATAAAACACAGTCAAGAGCTAAACAGTTTGGTGCAGATATTTCCTACAAATAAATAACAAGCTGTTTAAATAGTTCTTGGCTGTTAAATGTGAGGCAGATTCCGAGTGCAATTTCATCATTTTACAGTTTTATTTGAAAGAAAAAGCGACAAACATAAATAAGCAGAAAGACAGATGAAAGGAGATGGAGTTCGTGTCCGAATATAGTCAATCTTGGAGAAATGTTTCTTTTCCTGAATCTGTCCCAACTTTTCGCAATAAATACCACATTCAGTGTTTGTCTAATTTCAGTGTTTCCACATAGAAATCTGCTCCACAAAATTGATCGATCGATAAAAAACACAAATAAATCACTTAATAATCTGCAAAACATTTCAATAAACAGAATCTTTTGGGGGGTTTTGAGGCCAAAATGGACTTTTGGTGTCTTTATTGGACAAATAATTACCTGATTGATTGTTAAAGGAGGATTTTTAGTTGCAGTTGTGAAGTTTTCTCAGTTTTTTGTCTTTACGGGTGAAAAAACTAAACAAAACCAGATGTGAACATGAATGTTAAATCCAGACTCCCACCGTCTCCTGGGAGTCGCAGAGATTCTGTGCTTCTGTCTGTACATTTTTTACATCTTTACAGGTTAGTTTTTTATTTCCCATCATGGGCAATCAAACCGAACCTCCTCGGTCTCCTCCTCCTCGTCCTCCTCCGGTTCTCAGCTCGTGCCAAAGTTTAACAAAAGGTTCTCGGTTCTTCCAGATCAACTCGTGGCCGAAAAGTATGTACCATCTGAGGAGAGACGGAAGGAAAAGTTTTAGAAAATAAACTAAAAAAAGTTGAAATCATTATTAGCCGTCAGAATCTGTGTTTGTTCCACCTGGATGAATGTGAATCAGGTCAGACTTAAATATTACTTGTTTTTACTTGAACTTCTTACAGTACGACGCCTACCAAACCCTTTTTTTTTTTTTTTTTTTTAACTGAAATGGTTCTGATTCTGGACATATTAAAGACTTTTAGATTGTTTATCAGCTTTCTGAAGTTGTGTCTTTTGTGTTTGTGAGATTTTCTGGCTTTACAAGTTTCAAATTTATCCTGGAAAACTACTGATGTGTTTGCAGTGTTAGCAGGTTGAAGCAACTAAGGAACAAGATTCATCTTTAGTCCGAACAGCTGTTGTGTGACACCAACTGCACATATTCCTAATGTTCTGTCATCTTCATGCTGTGGTTCTGCTTTAAACGGATTTGATTGGTGAACAGCACAAAAACTAACTAAACCTCCTCAGCATGACTAAAATGTGACTTAAACTAAAAATCATGCACGGGGGGGTCTCAACTTAACGTGATTGTTGCCGTAAGTCGGAACTCACATACTGTGACTTATGTGGCAACTACCAGCGAATGTAAAGTAGTCTTCCTCGTATAGCGCCGACGATGCGTTTGTCCTCTTCGTTCACCAACTAGTTCCGCATGAAATTTGATTTAACGTTGCAAACACCGTACGTCGGAATGATGGAACACGATTTTCTTAGATGGCGACGTAACCACAAAACGCCGTAGGTCGAGGACGTCGTAAACCGAGGACCTGGTGTACTTTTAAAACTACTCTTTATCACAAAAAGTACTTCATAAGTTAATTAAACAGGGGAGTAACAGTTCTTTTTTTTAATTGAATTACTTTTCACTTTAAAAATCAACAAAACACACAACTTGCACATGTCGGAGCCATGTTTCCAGCTGCAAATGAAGACATATAATGACACTGGAGTTATTGCTGGTCACGGAGGAATTTGCCTGAATAATACTTGGCATGGACAATTTTGTGAGAGACTGCAGAGAGCAAAAATGACAATAAACACTAATGAATGACTTAATAAATCGAGCCAGCAGCTGTTTTCCATCACTAATTCAACTCACATTCCAAACAGGGCTCCTCCTAAATGAGCGCCGTGGTCGAAGAACCTCCATCCCAGCACCAGACCGGCCGTATCCATGGCAACGATGGCCTTCAGAGCCTGTGGACGGGTACAGAGGACGAGGTTAGGGTGGACGGTGAGGGTTGGTAAAGGGGTAAACCAGGTGAGGGGTTCTTACGTTGGCAGCCGTGAAGGTGAACATGGGGAAGAAGATGATGGCCAGTTTGGCTTCTGGCATTTTGGTGCAAACGGCGGCCAGGACGGTCATGATGGCGCCGGACTGGAACCAGAAACACGTTTATGAATCCTGAAGTCCTACAGAGTCGGTACTGGGTGGTATTTTCATGATTTAAATCCTCTTCTTGTTGCACTTTAATACAAAGCTACATTCACTTCTAACCAGCCAAAGAGTCGAGAGAAGCTCAATAAATAAGTGATTTCTGCTCTTCTATTGGTGAATTTTATGGAAATATAAACCCTGACGCTTATTAACAGTCAGAACCAGAGATTAGAAATCGGTCACGATAAATATCCACCAAATTGTGCAGCAGAAATTATGTTTATTGCAATTTTCTACTTTAGTTCTGGGACAACTTTTTGTTTCTCTGGCTGCCGTGTTAGGGCTCCTTGTGGTTGTTTTGTGTGTATTTGTGTCCCATTCGTGCTGTTGTGTTTCTTTGCAGTACTTTTATGTCTTTCTGTGGTTGTTTTGTATCTCTTTGTCATCATCTTGTGTCTTTTTTGGGTCGTTTTTTTAAGTCTCTGTGGTCTTTTCGTGTCTCTCTGCCGTTGTTTTGCGTCTGTAATTCTGCGTGTCTGTTTGTTTTCTCAGTCTTTGTGATGGTCTTCTGTCTTTTGTGATCATTTTGTGTGTTTTTGTGGATATTTTTTGTCTCTGTGTTTGATTTGTGTGTCTTTATGGTGATTTAGTCTCTTTTTGTGGTGATTTTGTGTCTTTTTCTGGTTGTTTCATGTCTCTTCATGGTCATTTTGTCTCTCTGGTCTTTTTGTGTCTCTTTGTGGTTGTTTTGTGTCTTTTTGTGGTCATTTTGTGTCTTTTTCTAGTTGTTTTGTGTCTCTGATCTTTTTGCGTCTTTGTGGTTGTTTTGAGTCTCTTTGTGGTTGTTTTGTGTCCTTTTCTGGTTGTTTTGTGTCCCGTTGTGGTCTTTTCGTGTCTCTTTGTGGTTGTTTTGTGTCTTTTTCTGGTCATTTTGTGTCTTTTTCTGGATGTTTTGTATTTCTTTCTGGTCTTTTCGTGTCTCTTTGTGGTGATTTTGTGTCTTTTTGTGGTCATTTTGTGTCTTTTTGTGGTCCTTTTGTGTCTATTTCTGGTTGTTTTGTGTTTCTTTGTGGTCTTTTCGTGTCTCTTTGTGGTTGTTTTGTATCTTTTTCTGGTTGTTTTGTGTTTCTTTGTGGTCTTTTCGTGTCTCTTTGAGGTCATTTTGTGTCTTACTGGTTGTCTGGTGCGTCTCTTAGCGTCTTGGTTTTGCTGACAGTTGGTTTGTGAAACTGCTAAACTCTAATAATTTCTCCTCTGCAGCAGAAGGAGCGTTTGTTCTTTTGTTTCCCAGAACTTTCTAAAAGCAGTTTGTTGGTTCTTACCGCTCCGAGTGACGGACCGAACCTCCCTGTAGCCGTCTTACAGACATAACTGACAAACGTGGAAACAACACCTGGACACAGAGGAAACAGAATCAATGATCTCAGTCTACGAACCACAAACACGGCGTTTTTACTGCATTACGTTCATCCTGCAGCACCTGCAGACAGGTACACGGCCATGAACTGCTCCCGGCCCAGCATGGAGACGGCGCTGGTGGAGAAGCTCCAGAGGACGTACATGTTGGCGGCCATGTGGAAGAAGGAGAAGTGGCTGAACGTGGAGAGCAGCATGGGAGAGCAGAGAGTCCCTGCAGGAGGACAGAAACTCACATTTACTGCCTGATAAACGTGTTTTAGAGAGACCCTGAACGCACCGTCGGCGGACTCACTGGATGCGGGGTTAGCGGTGAAGTATCGGATCATGAAGCGCTGCAGGGACGGGACTCTCCAGCAGCAGAAGACGATGGCGTTAGCAGCAATGATCCCTGGGAAAAAAAACCCAGAACATTATTGTTGTTCTGTATGAGACTTTAACTGTCTTTTTGTGTCTCTTTGTGGTCTTTTCATGTCTGTTTGTGGTTGATTTGTGGCTCATTTTGGTTGTTTTGCGTCTCTTTGTGTTTTCTTTGTGGTTTTGTGGTTGATTTGTGTCTCTTTTTGGTCATTTTGTGTCTCTGAGATCATCTTGTGTTTTCTTTGTGGTTGTTTTGTGTCTCTTTGTGGTCTTTTCAAGTCTCTTCACAGTTGTTTTGTGTCTGTATTGTTGCGTGTCTTTGTCGTTTTCTACATCTTTGTGATGTCTTTTGTTGTCATTCTGTGTCGGGATGTAAACATGAAACTGTGTCGCATTATTATTGTTCTGTATTAGACTTTAACTGTCTGTGGATCTACAAATATTTAAGTAAAGTTCTTTTGACTTCATTTACAGATTGTTAAACTAAAAACATCTGAGGAGTTCTGAGACTTTACAGAGAAGCGGTGCTTCGTTTAAGTGCTGGTTTAAAACTTGTACTTCCTGCTTTTCTTCCCTGTAGACTCACCTGTTACCGTCTTCTGTCCTTCACTCAGGCTGTTCCACCATTGATTGATCTGAAACACAAACAGCCAATCACAACATCCCTTTGCTTCTTTATCGTCCTCATTTGGGGTCTTTTTATCGTCCTGACATGCTTTTCTTTAACAGTCTTGATCACTTTTAATAAAAAAAATCTTCATCACCTTTTAAAAAAAATCATCCTCACCTATTTTTATTGTTTTTATTGTCTATATGTCTTTTCCTCACCTCTTTGTTTACATATCTTAAATCCTCCTCACCTCTTTTCTTACGTCTCCTCGTTTCTGAGGTCGAACTCTCTCCAGCCAATCGGCTCGGATCTCGTCAAAGTAACTCTGGACTCGAGACTTGAGCGACTCGTACTGCCAGATGGCCGCCGAGCCGAAGGAGCAGCCTGTAAACTGACATGGAGTTAACACCTGTCTGTGACATCACCGCTGACGTCATCACCTGAAACTACAGGTAAACATCACCCACATATAAACATCCACAGGTAAGCAAACACCTACAGGTAAACATCCACCTAAAGGTAAACATCTACCTACAGGTAAACATCCACCTACAGGTAAACATCCACCTACAGGTAAACAACCACCTACAGGTAAACGACATCTACAGGTAAACATCCACCTACAGCTAAACATCACCTACAGGTAAACATCCACCTACAGGTAAACATCCACCTACAGGTAAACAACCACCTACAGGTAAACATCCACCTACAGGTAAACAACCACCTACAGGTAAACATCCATCTACAGGTAAACATCCACCTACAGGTAAACAACCACCTACAGGTAAACATCCACCTACAGGTAAACATCCACCTACAGGTAAACATCCACCTACAGGTAAACATCCACCTACAGGTAAACAACCACCTACAGGTAAACGACATCTACAGGTAAACATCCACCTACAGCTAAACATCACCTACAGGTAAACATCACCTACAGGTAAACATCCACCTACAGGTAAACATCCATCTACAGGTAAACATCCATCTACAGGTAAACATCCACCTACAGGTAAACATCCACCTACAGGTAAACATCCATCTACAGGTAAACATCCACCTACAGCTAAACATCACCTACAGGTAAACATCCACCTACAGGTAAACATCCATCTACAGGTAAACATCCATCTACAGGTAAACATCCATCTACAGGTAAACATCCATCTACAGGTAAACAACCACCTACAGGTAAACGACATCTACAGGTAAACAACACCTACCCCCACGGTGAAGACGAACGGTCGGAGCAGCCGGCCGAAGGCTCGCGGTGAACTGGGCGGAGCCTGCTGTTCCAGGTGGGGGGCGGGGCTCCGTCGGTGGGCAGCAGCCTCAGAGAGCTCTGTGTGGGCGGGGCCTAACTCCTCCTCCACCTTCTTGGGTTCTGGTTTTCTGGTTGCTTTCCTGAAGCCGCATCTCTGCTGGAGGCTGTGAGGCCACCTGCTGGACGGACGCAGAACTTCAGCCACAGAAACACCACATAGAACCGTAGTTTATATAAATAATAATTATTATAATTATATAATACAGGAAATCCTCATTATCACTATTAGCCAGCACTTTGATATTGATATTTTTAATGCATGCATGTTTTCGTTAAACTTCAATTCTTCATAACAAATGTTTGTCTTCAGTTTCACGAGCTTCAATCAGTGCTGCCCTTTACATAAAGAGTTCAGAGTTCGACTCGGTTAAGTTTGAAGCTTTTTAAGGACAGAGCTTTGAGAGTACCGGAGAACTTTCAATGATCACAGAACAAAAGCAGCATAACTAAAAGAAAACTGAACAGAGGAAGTTAGCATCCGTTAGCTTCTCTCCTGCTCTGTGCTCACGTAAGCTGCATTTTAACCCTCGTGTCGTCCTGTGGGTCAAAATGACCCATGTGACCACAAACTGTTGAACAAAAATAGATACATCAGGCCTGGTTTATTGTCTATGTGAGACCTTTGGATTATTATATCTTTTTTTTTGTTTTAGCTCTGTTTTGTAATTCTTGTGCTTCTTTCTGCCTCATCTCTATCCAGCTGCTGTAACATTTAGATTCTCCTGTGAGGAATCAATAAAGTTTATGTTATTTTTATGTGTTATTAATGACTGAAAGTAAATTCAGAGAGTAGATAAATCAACAGACAGCGAGACTATATTTTTAAAGCACTGGCAGTTCTCCTAAAGGTCCCAAACTCTTTATCTAAAAGGTTTTTTTTATTTCCTGAACTTTAAAACTATTTTTTAACTTAATCAAAACAAAGATGGCGGCGTCAGTCTGACACAAACCGACTGTCTTAACCATGAAAATAGTCACAATTCCTTTTTATTGCCTTGAAAATGTCGTATTGTTTAAATTCAGATAGTTAGAAAAGACTTTGAGGATTCTGGAGATGCATTTAGAACCACTGTGAGTACTTTTTTTAAAACGATCTTTAGAGCTGTTCAATTATTATTTATACAGAAACCGTTTATTAGCTCTGTGACCCGAACACAAGCTAATATAAGAGGAGGATAAACCGGGGCTTAGTGACCGCTTTAGCTCAATATATTCAGTAAATAATGTCAAAAATGAGATGTTCAATAAATAATTAACTGATAATTAAATAAATAAACTGCACACATATGAGTGAAGCGGCTTAAATCTGCTGGAAAAACAACCAAACACCCGGCAGTTCGCTCCGTTAGCCGCCTGCTAACGCTAGCCGGCTGCTTCTAACTGTCCTTGAAGCTAACGGAGCTAACTCCGAGCAGCGGGGCTCCGTCCGTCTGCTGGCCGGACAAGGACGCTCCTGTCCGCCTGCGGGCACTCACCTGCCGCCCCTCACGGAGCTCCGTAACGCGTCTTCTCCGGTCAGCCGGAGCAGGACGGAACAGCTCCTCCACGCCATGATGGAGCCCGGAGACTCCGACTGTCAACCCCCGGCCGGTGGTTCATACCCGGTTCAACACGGAGAGCAGGGCCGGGGGGTCACAGCGACACCCGGAGGACAACAGGTGGTACTGCACCAACCGGAAATAATAATAATAATAATAATAATAATAATAATAATAATAATAATAATAATAATAATAATAATAATAATAATAATAATAATAATAATAATGTTATTATTATTATTATTATTATTATTATTATTATTATTATTATTATTATTATTATTATTATTATTATTATGTTAGTCTTTTTAACATTGTTTCTTTATATAGACTTGTATATGTTTTATATTTTTTTTTAATTTGGTTCTTATTTTTTCATAAAGTAACTTTTTAAATCTTAATTACAATAGAATTTGTCATTGTGTGCTGGTCCTATTTTACAAAACTGGTTAATTTATTAAATTTAAGATAAGTTTTATTGCCCCCACAGTGAAAGTAGGGCAAGTTCAGCTCTGTACAACAACAAACCGTCCCATAATAACACCAAAGTACACAACTCGGCAAAGATTAAGTCAAAAATATGAAAATATTACTGATAAAAACACACCTACACATTCACACATATGAAAAAACAAGACATTTATCCATCTCACATTTAAAGAAGATCATATTTAAAATTATTAAATCAAAATTCATTCAATAAAATTTTAAACCACACATGATTTGTGATTTATTTGCCCTATATTTGTCTAATTTCCTTTAAATTAATTTAGTACATTTCAATTCAACACAATTTCAAAGCAATTGTTAATAAAACGTCACAAAACATAATTTAAGAATGTCTGAAATTTTTATCTCTAAAATATGTCAAATTATTTATAAAATGTGTGAAAACAAACTGCTAAAACTGTCAACCATGCTGATAATGTATTCATCTGTTTGAGTTTTTTAAAAATTAATATTAAAAACTGTCTGAATTCTGTGATTTCAGCTTCTTAAATGTGAAAATTTTCTATTTTGTGAGTTTGGAGTGTTTTAGATGTCACCTTGTTGTAATAATGGACTTTTAACTGTTTTCACGACAAAGAATGTGGGCATAATTTATCATTTCTTCCCCTAAAACAAAAATAAATTAAATCACAGTTAACTTCAAAATCCTCCACAATTTAGTTAATTCAGTTAAATTAGCTAGATTAAATTTCAAAATACAGATGAGGTACGATTTAGAATTTCCTCACTACACTATTAATTAAATTTAATTAAATTAAAGAATTAAAAGGAGGCGTATTTTATTCATTTTTTATACCAACATTCAATTCAATTAAGTTTCAAAGTAAAAAGGGGCACAATATTTTATTACTTCTTCTCCCTACATTCTATTAAATGAAATTAAATTTCAAAAATAAAAGAGGGTATATATTAAATTAATTTTAATCAATAAGCTGACCTGATATGTTATTTGTTCCCCCTGCATTAATTTGAATTAATTTTCTAAATAAAAATAGGGGCATATTTATCTTATCCCCACATATTCTATTAATTTAATTTAATTTAATTTAACTTAATTTCAAAATAAAAGAGGGTGTAATGTTATATTTAAATATTATATTTAAATTTTAATAAATAAGCTGACCTGATATATCATTTGCCTTCCCCTCAATAAATTAAATTACATTTCTAAATATAAAGGGGGCATATTTTATTATTTCTTCCCCTCACATTTTATTAAATTAAATTCAATTAAATGTACAAATGAAAGATCCTGTTTTGTTCCCCCTACATTAAATTCAATTTAAAAATAACAATGGGGACAAAATATGTAATTTATTCTCCTAAACTAAATTGAATTACTTGAAATAAATTAAACGTAGGAGGAAGAAATCTTTACAATTTCCGCTTCCGGAAGTGGCCAGCGCCTTTATTTTGAAGGCGTCCACCAACGCAGCTGTTTCCGCTGCTTGTGTTCGGTGTGGCTTCGTTCGGCTCCGTTCGGCTCAGCTCGGCTCGGCTCGGGACAGACCAGCAGCGGTAGTGAACCTATGATGGCGGCCCCTGCTCTCTCCGGTCGGGCTGGCTCGGCGGGCAGCCTCGGGAACAGCCCCACCATGGCGGGCGGTCGGCTGCCTCACGGCGGCGGCGGAGGCGGAGGCGTCGGGCCCGAACTCGACTTCAGGTCGGCGGCCCGCATGGAGGACCTGAACCGACTCATCCAGGAGTTCAGCAAGCACGACCAGCGGGAGTACGACGACCAGCGGGCTCTGGAGATCCACACGGCCAAGGACTTCATCTTCTCCATGCTGGGTGAGAACACACCGACACAAACACACCGGGTTGGGCGCCGTTATCCGCCGCGGAGACGGTAGCGGGGCCGCGGTAAACGGAGCCCGAACCACCGGGCTCCACCTGCTCCGGTAAACAATGCCTACAGATGTGGACCGGTGGTGCAGATGTGGTGTAGAGGCACATCTGGTTACCTATAGTCAGCTGGTGCACATCTGCTTAACCTGCGGCACATCGGTGGTGCGTTCAGGGTCCAACAGACACCGAGCAGCTGGTTTAAAGGTCCAACAAGCAGCCGTTTTCAGTAAGTCTTTCAAAATAGAACTGTTACTGGAGTTTCAGGAAGAAAACTCTCTCTGTGTCTTTGATTTAAAGCACTGAGTGTGTTACTAGTACTACTACTTCAACTACTACTACAAAGATGGTTTCTCCAAGACTGTATAACTCCTGGTTGTAGTTCTGCTCTTTCAGTGTCTGTAGCTTTAAATGCTGTTTAGATTCAGGAAGGAAACTCTCTCTGTGCCTTTGATTTAAATCACTGAGTGTGTTACTAGTACTACTACTTCAACTACTACCATAAAAACGTTTGATTTGTCCATAGTTGTAGTTCTGTTCCAAGCAGACTGTTTTGGTGTCTGTAGCTTTAAATTCATCTGAGCTTCAGGAAGAAAACTCTCTCTGTGCCATTGATTTAAAGCACTGAATGTATTACTAGTACTACTATTTCAACTACTACTGCAAAGATGGTTTCTCCATGACTGTATAACTCCTGGTTGTAGTTCTGTTCTTTCAGTGTCTGTAGCTTTAAATGCTGTTTAGATTCAGGAAGAAAACCCTCTCTGTGTCTTTTTTTTAAAGCACTTGTGCTTTAATTGTGTTACTAGTACAGCTACTTCAACTACTACTACTACTAATACCATTACTACTACAACCATCACTACTACTATAATGACTACTAATAATGCTGTTACCACCACTACTTCAACTACTACTACCAGCACCATTACTACTACTCTTACTACTTCTGCCACTTGTACAGTTATTGCTGCTACTGCTACTACTACTACTATGACTACTACTACAACTTTAAGTACATGACTGTATAACTCCTGGATGTAGTTCTGTTCTTTTAGTGTCTGTAGCTTTAAATTCAGCTGAGCTTCAGGAAGAAAACTCTCTGTGTATTTGTGATTTAAAGCAGAATGTGTTACTAGTACTACTACTTTACTGTTACTACCATTAAAGCTAACATTAGGCATGCTACTACTGCTAACACTACTAGCAAAACTAACACTAGCTATGTTATTACTACTACTACTACTACTACAATCAAAGCTACCATTAGACACATTACCACTGCTAATGCTACTATTAAAGCTAAAATTAGCCACATTACTCCTGCTAGCATTACTAGCAAGACTAATGCTAGCCACATTACTAATACTACTACAAGTGCTACTACTACTACAATCAAAGTTACCATTAGACACGTTACCACTGGTAATGCTACCATTAAAGCTAACATTAGCCGCATTACTACTGCTAACACTCCCAGCAAAGCTAATGCTAGCCACATTACTACTACTACTACTACTACTACTACTACAATCAAAGCTACCATTAAGTACATTGCTATTGCGATTACTGCCATAAAAGGTAACATTAGCCACATTACTCCTGCTAAAACTACCATCATAGCTAACGTTAGCCACGTTACTAGTACTAATACTACCATCAAAGCTAACTTTATCCACATTACTACTACTAATACTGCCATGAATGCTAATATTAGCCACATTGCTACTTCTAATACTACCATCAAAGCTAATATTAACCACATTACTACTACTACTAACACTGCCATCAATGCTAATAATAGCCACATTACTGCTACTAGTACTACCATCAAAGCTAACGTTAGCCACATTGCAACTGGTAGTTTTATTAGTTTGTTTCCACAGATTTTAAAAATAATTTGACATTTTATTAAAAATGTTAAACATTTTATCAATGATATTCTGATATTTTAATCATTAAACATTTTATTAATATTTTTATTCATTCATATGTTCAGACATTTTCAAAAATATGTTTCTGACATTTTGTCAATAATTTTAGAGCATTTTATGAATATATTTTCAGTCACTTTTTAGTAAAATCTCACACAGTGTTAGAAGTATTTCCCAGACATTTTATCAATAACTTTAAACTGCTTATGAATGCATTTTCAGACCTTTTCTTTATATATTTCTAATATGTTATTGCTTTTTCAAACATTTAATGAATCACTTTATTAGACATTTTATTAATTAATTAGCTGGTTTCTATAAAATATCAGAAAAGTGTTGTTTTGTCCAAAAGTATTCAAAGTACTCTCATAAAGTAGTAAAGAAACTGGAAAATATTTACATTTAAGAAGCTGCAGACACAGAATTTAGACAGTTTTCATTACAACTTTGTCAAAAGCAATTAACGAAACATCCAAACAGATGTCAGTTAATTAGCGGTAATTAGTAGTTGCAGCTTTAATTATCACCCCAGTCCTAATATGAGCCTTTCTGATCCTCAGAGCAGCTTTAATTAAAGTTTCTGCAGCTTCATCGTCCAGATGTGAGACAAAGTGACAGTTGAGTCGCTGATCTGCTTCAATTAAACTTTATTAACAGCTCTGCTTCAGTTAAACTTTATTAACAGCTCTTGTTCAATGAAACTTTATTGACAGCTCTGCGATCAGATAAGAGTTTCATTCAGATGCTGGACTTCCTCCAACTTCAGGTTTTAAACAGAAACAGTCATTAAGTGTTTCCGGACTCTCTGCCAGATGTGACGTCCTGTTAGCTTTGCGAGGACAGATGTGCTTCCTGTCTGACCTCAAACAAACAAACAGCAACAACAAAATGTCCAAAAACAACAACCATTGGTGCTTTTTTTTCTTGAAGTTTACAAAATAATTTGTTGTTTTCTGTCTATTTTTTGGTTGTTTTTGTCATTTTTGGTTGCTTTTCAGGCACCTTTGGGATCTTTTGTGTTTATTTTATAGTTTTATTCCCATGTTTTTGCAGTTATTTGGCTAGTTTTGGCTGTCTTATTTTTTATTTAATGGCTGTTTTGCATCTGATTGTTGTTTGTTGTCATTTTTTTGGTAGCTTTGTGTCTATGTTTGGTCTTTTTTTTTTTAAGCTATTTTATCTATTTTTTGTTGCTTTTTATTGCATTTGGCTGTTGTGTTTGTGTTATTTGTCGGGTTGTTTTTCATTTTCGGTTGCTTTTTAGTCACCTTTTGGCTTTCCTGTGTCTGTTTTTGGTTGTTTTTTTCTTTTAGATTTTTTTGGTAGTTTTGTGTCTATGATTGGTTGTCTCATGGCTGTTTGTCTAGTTTTGGTTGTTTTTCTGTCACTTTTTGGCTGCTTTGTGTTTGTTTTTGTTTTGTTGTCACCTTTTTAGGCTCATTTTAAGTCTGAATGAGCGTGCAACTTTAAAAGACTAATTAGATAAGATAAAGTAACCCTTTATTAATCCTACAGTGGGGAAATTTCCATTGTTCCAGCAGCAAAGATCATGCAAGATAAGCAAAATGAGCAAAATAAACCAAGATAAACATAAGTAATAATTCTAGAAATAAGATTATTGCACATCCCAGTGGTATTAAAAAAACCAAAGCAAGTAATTTTCCTCCAAAGAATCAAATTAAAGTTGATTTTATTTGTTTTCTGATTGTATTTCCAACAGACGACACTTGTTTTTTTTCCTTTCTTGCATCATCCAGAATGTCTCTGACTTTGATTTTACTGCTGTTTTCATAACTAAACCACACTGGACCGGATACGGATCATGATCCACCATACAGACTGGACTTGGTTATCCCAGAGATGCTAACGGTTCAGTAGACACAGTTTAAATATAGCTGCTTCAGGTGAACTGCAGGGTGGATTTGAACAGAGCAAAGAGGAGACGACGAGAGAATAAAACACACTGGATCGATAAAATAAATGCAGGGTGGCTCAAAAATGTAACATAAATAGTTCTCTCTCCGTCTAGTCATGGTTGTTCTGTTTCCATAGTGGACTTTATGTTGCAGTAAAAAATGTGATGGAAGCAACAACTGTCCAGAACTGAGCTCAGAAGGTTGATGAGCTAAAACCTCTAAGACCTCGAGATGCTTTTATTTATTTATTGAGCCATAACTTAGACGAAGGTGTAGAAGAAGTGGACTTTTGTTCCGTTAATAGCATCTCAGGAAGACGGACAGTGAACACGGTTAATAAATAAATAAACTAGAACTATAAAGATGATAAAACCTCCACACAGACAGTGTGTTAACTAAACTACAGAGCAGGAATGCAGTCGACAGCCAGAAAGTGAGCGTGTCCATCTGTTGGCTTCACTTTCAGCTCAGCAGAGCAGAAAACCCGTCCAGGCCGATCTGGTCCAACTGTCAGGGCTGACCCGTCCGCACTGGTGCAGCCTGAACTCTGTGAGTCCCAGAAACTGATCTGGACCTGCCAGGCTTAAAATAAAATTCAAAAACAGACCTGATCTGAGGCCAAATGAGATCTGAGCCTCGTGGGACCTGATCCAGAACCTATCGATGAACAATAGGATGCTGTAATTTAAGGGTGTCATGATCCGAGTCATTTTATATTTAGTATGTGACAATATTTAATCCCAATCTGTTTCCATTTTCCAAGAAAATACACACTTCAAGTATAGACTAACTGTAGTACTTGATTGCACCACTAGGTCGTCCTTTTTATACTAACTTATAGTAAGCCAATTAGGTGTTTCAGCTAGTAAAGGGGCACCATGACAAAGTCTTCTGTAATGCTTAATTCATCTTTTAAATAAACTGATTTTTTGGGTGATTTAGTATCTTGTGTTTGGAGATACATGATACCATTGTTTGAGTATTGTTGATTAACTGTAGTACTTGGTTGCACCACCAGGTTGTCCTATTTTATACTGTACTAAGCCATGGATATGGTTTCGCTAGTCAAGGGGCACCATGATAAAGTCTTATAGTCTAATTAATTAGTAAAGTAATAGATTATTTGGTTAAAAAGTTGTGTCCACCCTATAAATTACTACATAGGATGTCATGACCAATTTTTTTGCCCCATATCTTTTAAAAATCACTCAATATTTAGTATCTGCCGATACTATTTCCTTGATAATACACGCTTCAAGTATTGTAGACTAGCTGTTGTACTTGGTTGCACGAGAAGGTCTTTCTATTTTATACTATAGTAAGCCGAGGAGACGGTTTACCTGGTAAAAGGGCACCATGGCAAAGTCTTATAGTCTAATTAACTGGATCAATAAATAGACTAGTTTGTAAAATAGTAAATATTTGGTTAAAAAATTGTTTTGTCCACCCTATCAATTACTATATGGGATGTCCTGACCAACTTTTTTTTGCCCCATATCTGTTAAAAGTCACTCAATATTTAGTATCTGCTGAGATCCGATACTATTTCCTTGATAGTACACACTTCAGGTATTGTATACTAGCAATAGTACTTGGTTGCACCACCAGGTTGTTCTATTTTATAGTGTAGCAAGCCGAGAAGGTGGTTTAGCTAGTAAAGGGGCACCACGACAAAGTCTTCTGTGATGCTTAATTACCCTTTCAAACGAACAGACTATTTTAGTTATGTTCGGCGATACATGACACCATTTTAAGTATTATCGATTAGCTGTAGTACCTGGTTGCATTAACAGGTGTAGCAACCAGAGGAGGCAAGCAGTTCCAGTTTGACAAGCAGAGAGCAATGTAGAGTTTTCGTTAGTAAAGCGGCACCGTGACAGTCTTGTAGTCTCATTAACTGGTTCGATAAATAGACTAATTTGTAAAATAGTAGATTATTTGGTTAGAAAATTGTTGTCTGCCCTATAAATTACGATAGAAGATGTCCTGACCAACTTTTTTTTGCCCATATCTATTAAAAGTCACTCAGTATTTAGTATCTGATGATACCCAATACTATTTCCTTGATAGTACACACCAAGTATTGTACATTAGCTGTAGAAACTCTCACTATTATTGTAGCGACAAGAAGAAGCAGGCAATTCCATGTTGGAAAGCAGTAAGCATTGTAGGGTTAAGGTCGAAATAGGGTACCATGACAAAGACAACTGTGATGACAAATGACCTCCATCCAGCGCATGCATTGCATGAAGCCGGGATCAACTTGGATAGTGTTTCTAATTCCCAGTGGCATATGTAACAACTGACAAATGTCCAGTTGATATTGTTGCATTTATTTAAAAAATTGTTCACATCTGCAAAACCTATATGACAGCAGATGTACACAAATGATCAGGCTTATGTTTGTACTGATCAGTTAAAACTGCTTTGTGCAGCCCTGGAATTCCTACTCTAGTTGTTTTTCTGACATTTTGGCCTCCTCTGTGTTTAGGAATGGTACAGAAGTTGGACCAGAAGCTGCCGGTGGCTAACGAGTACCTCCTCCTGTCGGGCGGCGTCCGGGAGGGTGTGGTGGACATGGACCTGGATGAGCTGAGTGTCTACGCCCGCGGAACAGACTACGACATGGACTTCACCCTGTTAGTCCCGGCGCTCAAACTCCACGACCGCAACCAGCCGGTGACGCTGGACATGAGGCACTCGGCGCTGGGCCACTCCTGGCTCAGCCTCCGCCTCTTCGACGAGGGAACCATCAACAAGTGGAAGGACTGCTGTACCATCGTCGACCACATCAACGGCACCACCAACTACTTCTTCTCCCCGACGCTGGTGGCCGACTGGTTCTACCAGTCCATCTCACTGGTGCTGCTGGAGGTGCAGAAGAAGCCACAAAGGGGGATGCCGAGGGTGGAGAAGGTGGAGCGGAACGGTACCATCATCTCCGTCATCCTGGGCGTCGGCAGCAGCCGGATGCTCTACGACATCGTCCCTGTTGTGTCGTTCAAGGGCTGGCCTGCCGTCGCTCAGAGCTGGCTGATGGAGAACCACTTCTGGGACGGGAAGATCACGGAGGAGGAGGTGATCAGCGGGTTCTACCTGGTTCCCGCCTGCTCCTACAAAGGCCGCAAAGAGAACGAGTGGCGCCTGTCGTTTGCCCGCAGCGAAGTGCAGCTGAAGAAGTGCATCTCATCCAGCCTGATGCAGGCGTACCAGGCCTGCAAAGCCATCATCATCAAGCTGCTGTCGCGCCCTAAAGCCATCAGCCCGTACCACCTACGCAGCATCATGCTGTGGGCCTGCGACCGCCTCCCCGCCAACTACCTGGCACAGGACGACTTTTCTGCCCACTTCCTGCTCGGCCTGATCGATGATCTGCAGCACTGCCTCGTCAACAAGATGTGCCCCAACTACTTCATCCCTCAGTGCAACATGCTGGAGCACCTGTCGGACGAGACTGCCATGCTTCATGCCCGCAAGCTGTCCTCGGTGCGCTCCGACCCGGCCGAGCACCTGCGCACCACCATCGAGCACGCCAAGGCCGCCAACAGGCTGACGGTGGAACTGCAGTGGCGAGGCAGTGCCAACAACCTGCCATCGCCGCAGTCGGACGCCGGTGGCGAGAACCAGCCTGACGACCGGCTCGCCAAAAAGCTGCAGCAGCTCGTCACGGAGAATCCTGGGAAATCCATCTCAGTCTTCATCAACCCGGACGACGTCACACGGCCGCACTTCCGCATCGACGACAAGTTCTTCTGAGACTGAGAACTTTTGCCTCCTCTTTATCCTCTTGGCCTTCCTCCTCCTCGCCCGGTGCCCCGCCTCCTCTGAAACTTTATTTTTTACATTTTTTATGTTTCTCTGCCACAGAGTGAAGTGCGGTGATCGTCCAGTTGTGTCTGCCACAGTTTTTTATTTTTATTTTTCTATTCCCCATCCCCCCATCCCTCCTCTTTCACTGTGTGCCCTGTGTTTTTTACCTGCTCGATGCCTTTTAAATAGACAGCTGATTTATTAGCAGGTTGTTTTTAACAATGAAGGACGGGACATAAATCCACCTTTGAGAAGGAACTGCTGTCAGGACGGTAGTTTGATGAAGATATCAGGGATCCTGGAAATGAGACAAACCTAGCGCCTCCTGACAATGTCATGATATCTTGTGCACTCCAGCCAGTGGTTTTGAGAGCCATGTTTTCTTTACAAAACTTACAAAATTACATGATTTATCATCCAGAAATGGTAACAACCGAAAGAATTGTTAGATTTTCAACTTTCACACAGTTTTTGAAATACTCATCTGCTACGTGTTATCAGGAAACTTGACCAAATCCTAGTTTAAAATTCTTAAATATTTGAAAAATTGCTAAATATGAACTGTTAACTCTCACCAGATTCTATAAATAACAAAAAGTTCTGTGCTTGTTGGTACAACGGTGAGTCCATCAGCGACTCAGCTGTGACCAACAGTCATGTGACAAAAATTCAGGGATTTTTCAGCTAAACTCCGGCTTTTACATCTTGCAAAATGTCTTGAATCAACTACAGGTTTGGTTAAGTGTCATTATTTTTGGTGAATTTTAAAATATCAAGACTTTAAGCTTAGATTTGGTTACGTTTGCCAACAAAACTGCCAATCTGTGATCACACGATTAGTTCATGGACCGTCTAATGGTTGAAAATCCAACGATTCTTTTGGGCTTAGCAGTTTCAGGCTGATAAATGGGGTCATTTTGGCTATTTTTTTTAAAAGTTAGCACACCTTCAAAACCCTCAAAACACAAACTTCTACAACATTTCAATCTGACTTTGCTCTTTTAAACAGCTCAGATTCAGGAGTTGCGATGAGTCTCGAGTCCAGCAGTGAAGGCAGCAGCGTTGGTTCTGGAGGTGGGTTTGGTCCATCTGAGGAATGTCTTAGCCCCGCTGGGGGACAATGGTACTAATGTCTTAGAAACTAACTGTAAATAGTGAAAACACTGACCGATGTGTGTAGACAGAAAGGGAAATAGACTGACTATGATTTGTGGACTACTTTTTTCGTCTAATTTTGCACAGAATGTAAAAAAAAAAAACAACACCACTTTTCCTCTCGATGGAGGACGTTGTGTCGTCCTGGTTCTCAAATATCATATCAGTGACACTTTACTGGTAAACGGTTGCACTGCATGCTTTAAATGTGTTTATTAACCGACGGAACTGCAGCTGGGTCACACTGGAACCAAGTCTGACTTCAGAAATGGTGATCTGCTCAAATCCATCTCTTCAGAGCTGGTTCAAAAAAGCATCTAAACTGTTAAAATTCTGATGTTTGAGAGTTTTACGCCTCCTTCCAAGTGCAAAGCTTTATTTTGCAGAAACTGGAGGGTTTAAATCAGTGCACTGTGCAGCTCTGAACACTCAGGTTAATCCGCTGCGTATTGACCGACCAGGTAAAGTGTCACCGAATGTTCCTTTCGACATATTATCACCGACATCCTGTCACTTTCTTCCGTCTTCTCTGTTTCAATAATATAAGTTTCACTGTGTATTTTTAAACCCTACTGATATTTTTTTCTGTTCTGCTGCTTCCGTCTGTATCGAGGGTTCGACTCATGTTTCGACTTAACCAGCTCAGGGTTAAATTATATTAATCGACTCGACAGCAGCCTGGGAACCAGGTTCTAACTACTGTTTCTGCATCTGAAACCCTTAAACTTGCCTTTGTTATAAAGAATCGGGACCAAGTGTCATCCTGGACAAGAATGATGAAGACCATAGAGATTAAGATGTATACGTACCACTCAGTAGTTACAACATTCATCCGTCTTCCTGCAAATTCTTGAGGGTCTGCGTGATATAAACTTCCTCACCAACAAGCTTGCGTGCTCAACAGTAGTTGAGTCAAGCAGTAGAGTCCTCCAAGCTGACTAAAATAGTAGTACATCATCAAAAACTAAGAGTCTTTATTGACAACAAGGACGTATAACGAAGGCGTTCTTGCCGTCTTGAGAAGGTAAATGAAGTCCATTTAATATTTTATGCATCTCTATGCCTGTTAAAATTCACGTCTACTATGATACAACCAAATACAAGGGCAGTAGAGTGCAATCTGACATCTACGGGTCAGCAAAGGAGTATAAGGGTTTAAAACTGGCCATCTTGAGACGTTAAATAAAGCCAGTACAATATTTTCCCATTACTGCCTGAAATTTGTGATTTACGAAAGTATTTCCAGAATACTTTCTTGCTGTAAAACAACCAATTTACGTCACGTGGACCCTTGCATCTTCATGTACGTAGGAAGTATAACATCGACCTCATGCTACTTTCTAGTTTGCTAAGCGCTACACTACTACTCCTAAAGCACTACTCTCTACGTGCAGCATAAAATTTGTGCAAGCATGGCATATGTAGACACTAAGTTTTAGAATTCACTGAGCTAGAATTTCCTCAAATTCGTCCTACATAAACTTTATATCGTAGAGGCCCCAGAATACAGCCCTGAGGAACTCCGCTCAGATTTACACTCCGCAAACATCCAATTACCTCAATGAAAAGCACAACTTACCGTACTGGCCCGAATATAAGACGGTGTTTTTTGCATTGAAATAAGACTGAAAAAGTGGGGGTCGTCTTATATTCGGGGTCTAAACATTATACCCATTCATGACGCTAGATGGCGCCAGATATCATTGAAGCGAATGCTGAACTTGACTCCCCAGATATTAAGATTTGAATGAGGCAAAATAACATGCTTTTTCTCTCAAATATATTGTTATAATCATTTGTTTCAGATGTACTGTAATTATTTTCTGTATAAACATTAATTTGGTGTTCAAAAAGTCTTTTTTCAAACTTGAGTCTTGAAAAAGAGGGGGTCGTCTTATAATCAGGGCCGTCTTATATTCGGGCCAATACGGTAATGCTCAGTTGTACTTCTTCAAGCTAAGATGGGATTTATACTGTGGATCTATACCTGCAACGGAAACTTCAAGCAGACTAGAAAGTAGTAAAAGAACAACAACTATGTATTTGCAAGGGAGTTTAAGTGAGGCTTAAATCTGACTGATTTGCCTCGATGTCTGGAAGTCTTGAGGCGTCCAAGATGCAGCATTGGTTGGTGTCATAGACTACACAGAAAATATGGCTCTGGCTCTGGAAAGTGAAGCTAATTCTTTCTGACAGCCTGCAGGGAGCACCTCTTCTGATTGCAAAAGACGAGACAATATCCCAAATTCTTGATTTATTACCTCAGTGAACATTTTTCCAATCAGTTTATGGTCTCAATCTCTAGTTTAAGTCTCCTTCAACACAGCATGGCATCAATTTACTAAACTGTGTCCTCATTTAGAGGAAAATAGCCGATAAAGCACGGTATCCTTTAGACCGGTGCTACCTTGTGATCCATATTTCTCTTTTCACGTGTGGTTTAAAACAAGCAAAATGGCGATGGCCAAATTCCAGACGTGAAAACAGTCGGCCACAAACCAAAAGGAAACATCATGGCGACTTCCTGTGGCTTCCATCCATCGGTGTGTTGGGTCTTCTGGTTCAGGTTGACATTGTGTAGTCGTAAAAGTTGATAGAAACGTTCTGATGAGCTACAGCCATCTTTCATCTTCGCACATTGCAGTAAACTTAGAGAAATATGCAATTAGATGAACATTTCACTAGTCTCACTCATCTTAGACATTTAGACTTGTTGATGGGAAACCTGCTAATTACTGACCTCGTTTTGTTGGGTATGTAATTGAAACTTGTAGCCTCGGTTCACTTTAACAGTCCACTACAGCTCTTAAACACTCCAACTGAGGCTAAAAGTTAGCTAATAACACTAAATTAGAAGTCTTTGACATTAACGAGGCTTTTTTAGAGCGTCCTGGCCATTGTAGTCGGTCCTGAGCTGGTTGCGTTGAAGCCGAGTCGTTCCCAGTTTCCATCTGTTCGTTGCCACAAACATTTTGACAAAAATGCGAAAAAAAGAACAAAAAAAAAAAGCAACTCCTGCAGACGTCTGCCCGGCAGCGTGATCTCCATATATCCTCATCCTCAAGTGCAATTAGTGAAAACACACACGGAACACACACATGTACACTTCATGTAGCATCACCACACTCCAGTAGGTTAAATGACACTCCTTCACTCCCACTCAGAGGGTTTCTCACACCATTAAAGTGCCGCACACTCTCCTGCTCGGTGGAAATGTAATCAGTGTGTTCTTCTGAGCTTCGTGACCTTCGACCTCTCTGTTTGTTCAGAACCTTTCGACTGTGAGTTTTTATTTTCTCTGTAATCCTGCTGCTCTGCTTTATTCTGATGATGGATTTCTTTATGCAACGTTTACTTGGATGGTTTTGCCCTTTGGATGGCAGTTCCTCCACCTTTCTCCTAAAATTTCTCTCTATAAGTATCTCTAATTTGTCGTTGTAGTCCTAAATTATATCGACCCTTTTGTTAAACCAAGCAGCTGTAACTTGAAATGTTTGCGCCACAATGCCATGAATTCAGTTTTTCATCAAATGATGCAAAATATAGCTAAAAATTGTCAATTGTTTGCTGTATTTATTGGTCACAGAACTAAATTTGGGTGTTTGGGTGTTGAATAGCAATGATTTGAAGCCTTGTCATACACCAGATTGTGGCTAAATGAAGCATGATCTGAATTAATAGGGGACTCACAATCGAACCCTGATGAGCTCCGTTAAGATTTAAGCAAAGCTCTTATTATTTGAAAGAAAAATGTAACGTTATGCTAAGTTTTCAAATCTTTGGTGCGGGAATTTCCTCAAGTTTGGACTTAAATTGCAGAGTTTGGCTGAGATGGGGCACAAATTGAAAATTTAGAGGCCCTAAAATCGAACCCTGAGGAACTCTGCTTAGATTTACACCGTGTCTCTGAGCAAGGCTTCAATTTAATAGAGCTTAGAACTCAGTTTTAGTTCTTGGAGTTCGAAATCCTTCAATTTGGGAATTATTTTGCCAAATTTGACTGTGATAGAGCTTAGGTTGAATTAATAGAGGCCTCAGAATTGAGCCCTGAGGAACTCCACTCAGATTTAAACTGTATCTATGAGCAAGGACCTGAATACCTGAAGGAAAAACATAGGTTGGTGATCAATTTTAGTCAGAATTTAGCTAAAATTTCCCCAAGTTGGGGCTTAAATTGCAGAATTTGGCTGAGACTAAGCACAGATTGAATTAATAGAGGCCCTATAATCAAACCCTGAGGAACTCTGCTCAGATTTGCACTGAGTCTCTGAGCAAAGCTTCAATTTAATACAATTTAGAGCTCAGTTTTTGTTCTTTGGGAATTATTTTGCCAAATTTGGCTATGACAGAACAAAGGTTGTATTAATAGTGTTTCAAATCGAACCCTGAGGAACACCGCTCAGATTTACACTGTGTCTATAAGCAAAACGTCAATTTAAGACAACTCGGAGCTCAATTTTCAGAAATTTCTCAAGTTGGGATGTATTATATCACAAAAACTAAGAACACAAACTGAATTAATAGAGGCCCTGGAATTGAACCTTGAGGAACTCTGCTGTCCCAAAACAAAGCTTCAATTACCTGAGAGAAAAACACAACTGTGCACTCAATTTTAGCTGTTACAGCTCGAAATCTCTAATTTACACGTAGGAAACTTCACTCTTTGCAGTATTTGAGGCCTCAGTTTTCTGGTGTACACAATTTAGCATTTAAAATGACGCCAAAAAATACAAATCATTCAACCTTCTGACCTTCTAAAAGACGGCAGCTTTAAGTGTTGTGCAGAAAAGATGCATCTTGTGCTTCTTTTCTAATATTGTGGGTAAAGTAATTACTTTTGTGCACAGAAAAGTAATTTTATATTGCGTGCAGAGTTGTGTACACATGAAATAACATTAAAATTTATCATTCGGGACTCCTCTGCCGTTGAAAAGTAAAAAGCGACTGAGGCAGAAAGGCAGAAATGAATTCTAGTCATGCAAAGATGGCGCTGAAAGGAACATATGACATATTAAAGCTACATCTCATCAGTTTTTCCTCTCTGCAGCTTCCAGAAGCGTTTAAACAGTTTAGAAACTTTAACCTGCTGCTTGGTTTAACTGAATTTTAAAAGAGAAAACGGTGTTTCTGAGCGTCGTTTTCATGTAGTTTGATCTCTGGCCACCAGGAGGCCTCGGTGAGCTCAGTTAGTGATGGAGGGAAGCTGCCATCTGAAGGAGAACATCCGTTTCCTCCTGTGATGTTCAACTACTGTTGTAAATAGCACTTGATAAAATAACTCAAACTCCACAACGACTCCTGTCTTTCATCTCCAATTCACCAAGAACCATCTGGACCGGTAAAGTCCACCAGAACCGGTTCAGAACCAGATCCATGGTTCTGGTCCTCCAGGATGGCCAACTATCTCTGGTTTACCTGAAATTATTACATACAAATATGAAAATAAAGTTGTTTTTTGTAAACTTTCATACCTGATTGAGCAAATTTGACAAATTCCACCATAAAAATACAAATATTAATATTAGTAGATGGTCCAGGTAGAAACTGTTTGATTTTATTTGATAATTATTTTCTCTATTATGGGATTTTTTTTTTCATATTGACATCTTTTCGTACCTTCGTAATCACTTATGAAAGTTCAACCACAACAATTCTCATTTCCTCTCCCCGTCTCCTTATTTCCTGTCCTTGTTTCCTCGTTTCCTCTCCTCAGTTCCTTATTTCCTCTCCTTGTTTCCTCTCCTCGTCTCCTTATTTCCTCTCCTCGTTTCCTAGTTTCCTCTGCTCAGTTACTTATTTCCTCTCCTTGCTTGCTTGTTTCCTCTCCTTGTCTCCTTATTTCCTCTCCTTGTTTCCTAGTTTCTTCTGCTCGGTTACTTATTTCCTCTCCTTGCTTGCTTGTTTCCTCTCCTTGTTTCCTTTCCTTGTTCTCGCACCTCTCCCCATTTACTCTCCTTGTTTCCTTTCTTTATTTCCATTCCTTATTTCCTCTCCTTGTTTCCTCTTCTTTTTTCCTTTCCTTATTTTCCTTATTTCCTCTCCTTGTTTCCTTATTTCTTTTCCTTCTTTCATCTCATCTCTTTGTTTCCTCATTTCTTTGTTTCCTCATAGCCTTATTTCCTCTTTGTTTCCTTTCCTTGTTTCCTCTCCTTGTCTCCTCTGTTTTCTCTCCTTGTTTCCTTATTTCCATTCCTTGTTTCCTTGTTTCATCTCATCTCTTTGTTTCCTCCTTTCCTTGTTTCCTTATTTCCTCTCCTTGTCTCCTTATTTCATCTCCTTGTCTCCTTATTTCCTTTCCTTTTCTCCTTATCTTCCTGTTTCATCTCCTTGTCTCCTTATTTCCTCATTTCCTTGTCTCCTTGTTTCCTCTCCTTGTCTCCTTGTTTGGACTCCTTGTCTCATTTCCTCTCCTTGTCTCCTTGTTTCCTTTCCTCATTTCCTTATTTCCTCTCCTCGTCTCCTTGTTTTCTTTCCTCGTCTCCCTGTTTCCTCTCTTCGTATCTTGGTTTCCTCTCCTTGTCTCCTCTCTTTGTTTCCTCTCCTTATTTCCTTATTTCCTTTCCTCGTTCCCTTGTTTCATCTCATCTTTGTTTCCTAATTTCCTTGTCTCCTTATTTCCTTTCCTTTTCTCCTTATCTTCCTATTTCATCTCCTTGTCTCCTCAATTCCTTGTTTTATCTTGTCTCCTTGTTTCCTTTCCTCATCTCCTTATTTCCTCTCCTCGTCTCCTCTTCAGTCTGTCCAGCTTCCTGTCCTCCCTCCACCTGTCCTCCACCTGTTCTCGTCCCTCCGTCTCTCTACTTCCTGCTGCGTTCTGCTCGCGCTCAGTCCTTCCTCGCTGCCATCTAGTGGGTTGCCGTGCCAACAGGCCACTGTCCATCTCCCTCCAAATATAAACCAACATATGTTGCCGTCGCTGCCCAGACCAACACAGAGACGCTCTGAAACCACTGATTTATGAGGACGTGGAAACGATTCAGCAGGACGACAAACCAAACATATCGATCATTCAGCTGACTGGCCGAATTCTGATCATGTGATTGTTGGTAATCCTCCCAGCATGGACAGAGAAAATAAATACACGTAAATCTCATTTTAATACATTAATCTTCTCTAAAAATCATTCAAAATCAGCTTTAAATGCAGAAAAAATCTATATTTCACCCAAAAAATCTAAAAGGAAATTATTTCTTTATTTCATATTGTTAAGTTAGCCTCTAGCTTTAAAAAGTGATTTTCACATTAGCTTGTGATATAAAACAAGCTAACATGAGTGTGTTTGTAGCTTGTGGCCTGAGTTGCTAGCTACCAACAGTAATAAAGAAGCTAACGTCATCATTAGCTTCTTAATGTTGGTTGCTACAACAAGAATGAAGCTAATGTCAACATTATCTTCTGTCGTCTTGTTGGTAGCTACAAAAAGAAAGAAGCTAATGTCAAGATTAGCTTCTTATTGTTGGTAGCTACAGTAATAAAGAAGCTAACGTCAACATTAGCTTCTTATTGTTGGTAGCTACAGTAATAAAGAAGCTAACGTCAACATTAGCTTCTTTCTTGTTGTTGGTAGCTACAATAAGCAGGAGGCTAACGTCAACATGTCACTACATGCGTGCTGACAACTATAAGTGGATTATCGTGGGCTTGAAGAAAACTTAAAATGTTAATTTTCTCAGGCAGGTTTTGAATGTAGTTTTATGACTGTTGATGGAGCAGATTAGTGGAAGTTTGTTGACTTTGATTTGAAACCTGTGGGGCACTAAAATCATTAGTTCACCCCTGCTAATTACAAACATTGTGTCAGTTTGTGTCTCAGATTTGTAATTTTGTGTCATTTTGTGTCTTGTATTTGTAGCTTTGTGTCTCGCATTTGTAGTTTTGTGTCATTTTGCGTCTTGTATTTGTAGTTTTGTCTCGTATTTGTAGTTTTGTGTAATTTAGTGTCTCATATTTATAGTTGTGTCTCAGATTTGTAATTTTGTCTCGTATTTGTAGTTTTGTGTAATTCTATGTCTCGTATTTGTAGTTTTGTGTCATTTTGTGTCTCATATTTGTAGTTTTGTGTAATTTCGTGTCTCATATTTGTAGTTAGATGTCATTTTGTGTCTTGTATTTGTAGTTTTGTCTCATATTTGTAGTTTTGTGTTTCGTATTTGTAGTTTTGAGGAATTTTGTGTCGCATATTTGTTGTTTTGTGTTATTTGTGTCTCGTATTTGTAGTTTTGTGTCTCATATTTCTTGTTTTGTGTAGTTTTGTGTTTCATATTTGTAGTTTTCTGTCATTTTTGTCTTGTTTGTGTCATTTTGTGTCTCATATTTATAGTTTTATGTCTCGTATTTGTAGTTTTGTGTAATTTTGTGTCTCATATTTGTAATTTTGTGTAACTTTGTGTCTCGTTTGTGTAATTTTGTCTCATATTAGCAGAAGGTCGTGGGTTGGATTCCCTCCCATGATGCCCTGCAGTAAAGTGGACACATATGATAGGTTCCTGCAGGTTTCCTCCTCGCACCATCATCATCTTCATCTTCTTCTTCTTCATCTCCATCGTGTCACCTTAAAAACTCCTCCGGCGGTGACGTCACTCCCAGCTCTCCCGGCTCGAGCTGCAGCAACAGAGAGAGAGAGAGACAGGCGCGCGGACAGGTGAACGCACGAGCCCGAACGTCCGCAGGAGGAGAGAAGAAATAAAAAAAACACACACAAGAGGAAGAAGACGAAGAAGAAGAAGAACCAGCAGCAGCAGCAGCAGCAGCAGAATCCGAGCCGCTCAGGAGGCTCCAAGCAGCGGCTTCACTTCCTCCGCGGCGCCTCCCTCCTCCTCCTCTTCATCCTCCTCATCCTCCCCGGATCGATCCATCAGCGGCTGATCGGTGATCTTGTTGATAACCGGGAAGGAGGGAAGGAAGGAAGCGAGAAAAGGAAGCAGGAAGGAAGAAGAAGAAGAAGAAGAAGAAGAAGGGGACCACAGCGGGAGATGGAGGGCAAAGAGAAGGCGCCGGCAGGTAGGAGGCTGGGCGGAGGGTGGAAGTTTGTCTCACGGGGGGGAAGTTGGTGTTTTTTTACCCGCAGAGGGGAGCTGGATGGCGGGATGGAGGGCGGAGGAGCTGCCGGTGGATGGATGGATGGATGGATGGATGGATGGAGGGAGGGAGTGATGCATGTTGGGTAGAAGTGTACTGCGGTATCCTGCTGCTGCTGCTGCTCACATCCTGAATGCAGCTGCACTGGAGCTTTTAGGTGTGGTTATTATGGGATGGGGTGCAGTGTGTGTGTGTGTGTGTGTGTGTGTGTGTGTGTGTGTGTGTGTGTGTGTGTGTGTGTGTTTGTTTTCAACGCTGAGAGAAGCCTGATGCAGCAAAAAAAAAAAAAAAACACAAGAGAGAAAGACGGAGACAGGTGGGGAGACAGACAGACAGGTGAGGAGGGGTGAGACAGGGACAGAGAGACAGAGAGACAGGAGGACGGAGATGGATGATGGGAAAGTCAGACGGGGAGGCTGACAAGTGATCAGAGGATGAAGACAGACAGGAGGACAGAGAGACAGACAGGAATGCATGCGGAAAGATAACAACGTTGATAGACAGATATGATGGTTGACTAGTGGCTGAGAGACAGACAGGACACTAGAGCGACATCAGGTGAACCTGTCTGTCTGACAAAACAAAGCAACAGGACACCTGGACATAGAGTGCGACTGAAAGAGAGACAGACAGGTTGAGACACAGACAACTGAGGACAGAGAGACAGAAAACAATAAAGTGAGAAAAGGACAGAGATGGAATTATAGGATGGTTGTCAAGTGACTGAGAGACAGACAGGAGAACTAAGGAAGGACAGACAGACAGGTGAGGACAGAGAGACAGATATAAGTAAAGACAGACAGGTAACAAAGCTGGTGGACAGATAGGACGATTGACTAGTGGTGGAGAGACAGACAGGACACTAGAGGGACATTAAATAAACCTGTCTGTCTGCCAAAACAAAGCAACAGGACACCTGGACAGGAAGCGAGACAGATATCTGACTCATACAGGGACAGAGAGACAGACAGGAGGACAGAGAGAAAGACAGGTAGGTTGACAAGTAAGAAAAGGTGAAGACAGACAGGAAGACAGACAGAGGAAAGACATGAATGCATACAGATGGTTGAGAGGCAGATAGATAACAGGACAGAGAGACAGATAACAAGAAAGATGGACACATAGGACAGTTGCCATGTGACCGAGAGACAGACAGATAAGGAAATCAGACAGACAGGAGAGAGAGAGACAGGGAAGCATGCAGACAGGTGGGATGGCAGAGAGACAGACAGGAGACTAGAGGGACATTAGATGAACCTGTCTTTCTGACAAAAGAAAGGCCTCCTGGACAGATGCTGAGATTTAGGAGGACAGACAGAAAAGAAAACAGAGAGACAGATCAAATGATTGGAGACAGGAGGACTGTGAGAATAGAGACAGACAGGTAAAGGGACATCAGATGAACCTGTCTGTCTTTCTGTGACACCTGGACAGGAAGTGAGACTGGCAGAGAGACAGACAGGAGGACAGACAGACAGAGAGACAGAAGACAGTGAGGTGAAACTGATATTTAACTTGAAAGACAGACAGAAATGGGGACAGAGAGACAACAGAGGGGTGAGACAGATATCAGAGAGACAGACAGGCGGACTGATGCATTCTGGGAGCTGTAGTTCTGTTCAGAGACAGAATCAGCTGCTTTCTGTTTTTGTTTATTGTTTATTATTTGTGTATGAAGCTGCTGTTGTGGTTGAGTTGCTGCTGATTGGTCCAAATCCGGTCATGTGACCAGAAGTTACCTGCAGTCAGAGAACAGGTGATGAAGTTCAGTTTGATCAACACAATGAAATATGATGATTGGAGGCAAATTAATCTAAATCCTGAAGTCATTTCGGACGAATTTAACTCTGTGGACGAATTTCTGATGAATTTGTGAAGTTTTTTGTTATTTTAAACACATTTTAAATCATTTTGAACTAATTTCATGTAATTTTGCACAATTTTTGAGGTATTTTGACAAGTTGTGGGTTAGTTTGGACGAATTTCAAATCAATGTGGACATTTTTAGACGCACTGAATGAATAAATAAATGCAGCTCGGCTCAGAAACAGTGAACAGAGCAGCAAGTTGTTGGAGATACATTCAGCATGGTGAAACATCTTTCTACTGATGATCAACAGAGTAGAGAGGAAAAGCTTTGAAACATGGAAATAGTTAAATATCTACAGTATGTGGAGACAAAACAATCACAAAGACACAACAAAATGACAAAAGAGACACACAAAGCAACAAAAGCAAGGTAGAAAATGAGACAAACAAGACCTAAATGGCAGAAAATAGACAAAAAAAATACCAAAAATGAGACACAAAATACTGAAAATGACGCAAAACAAGACAAAAGACAAACAAGACACAAAACGGAGACAAAAAGAGACTTAGAGGAAAATATAACCTCCTGTATCAGTAAAATAAATGCAGCTCGGCTCAGAAACAGTGAACAGAGCAGCAAGTTGTTGGAGATCCATTCAGCATGGTGAAACATCTTTCTACTGATGATGAACAGAGACTCAAAACTGGACTAAAACATGTTTAAAATGAGTCAAATTGTCCAAAATAAGGGTCATTTTCAACTAGTTTTAGGTCATTTTGGACAATTTTTAAGTTATTTTGGACCATTTTTGAGTTGTTTTTGGACAATTTAATGTGACTGTGCAGTTTTTTGACCGAAAGAACAATAAAACAGGAGCAAGGAATCCGTTATGACTCAAAAATGATCATTTTGAACTAATTTTGAGTCATTCTGAGCTAGTTTGAAGTAATTTTGGACCATTTTTTAGTAATAATTTTGAATTTTTTTGTTACTTTGCATGTTTCAAGTTATTTTAGACACATTTTAAGTAATCTTTAACAAGTTTACAGTGATTTTGGGCTGGTTTAAAGTTATTTTGGACAATTCCTGAGTCAGTCTCAGCAAACTTTGGGCAATTTTAGACAGAGAGGAAAAAACAAAGCTCCTGGATGAATAAATAAATGCAGCTCGGCTCAGAAACAGTGAACAGAGGAGCAAGTTGTTGGACATGCATTCAGCATGGTGAAACATGTTTCTATTCACCTATAAACCTTCTAAAATGACAAAAAACTTGTTTAAAATGACCCAAATTGTCCACAGTGGCTTAAAAATGCGCATTTTGTATAAATTTAGAGTCATTCTGAGCTAGTTTCAAGTAATTCTGGACAGTTTTTGAGTAATTTTGGACCATGCTCAGAAACTTGGCTCAGAAACAGTGACCAGGGCAGCAAGTTGTTGGAGATACATTCAGCATGGTGAAACATCTTTCTACTGATGATGAACAGAGAGTCAAAACTGGACTGAAACTGGTACAAAATGAGTCAAATTGTCCATAATGGTCATTTTGAGTCATTTTGAAGTAGTTTCAAGCCATTTTGTAGCAGTTTTTGTCATATTGTGGAGAACTGTTGAGCCAGTTTGGGCACATTTTGTGTTGGATTGGACAAATTTCAAATCATTTTGGACATTTCTAGACTCATAACTGGATTAAAACTTGTCCAAAATGACCCAAATTGTCCATAATAACTTAAAAATGGTCATTTTCAACTCATTTTATGTCATTTTGGACGAATCTCAAGTTGTCTTGAGTCATTTTGGTTCAGTTTTGATTACTAGTGGAACATTTTGAGTGATTTTTGCACAAGTTCTAGTCGTTTCAAGCAAGTTTTGAGTCATTTGGGACAAATTTAGCTCGGTTGGACGCTGCTGCTGACTCATGGCTTTCAGCTGAATCACTTCTCCTGAGCTGTTTGCTTCTTCACTGTTTATCTGGACGACGCTGGCATCTTGGTTTTACTTTCATCCACATTTCAAACAGATGGCTTCATGCTGGGCAGGTTCATGTGTTTGCTGCACTTCCTCCTGGTCCTCAGCTTATTATATAAAAACGCTCTTCATCATTTGTTTGGATTTTCTGCAGAATGTCTCCTAAGTGCTCTGTTAACTGGAAATCTGATCATCTGAAGTTACTCAATCTGCTAAAAATAACTGGATAATATTGTTTTCTAGGAAGCAGCAGCGACACAAAAACAACCAAACCTTCAAACTATTTTTAAAGAGGCTCAGATTTCATCCTGTGGAGCTTCAGATGAACTTGCAGATATTTATTTCCAGATTATTAGTCTTCTGGATCTTGTAACTTCTGGATGGACGTCTGAAATGCTGGAGAGTTTGGGGTTTTTGACATCAGTTTCTTTGACTTTCTTCACTGATACCAGGTTTTGGAGCTGCAGGGTTTGTTGTGTAACTTTGAGGATGTTGTTGGCTGTGATGCACCTCTAAACACGCTATTATTAGACACTTTTAGACATATTTTATCCATTCAAATAAGCAGCAACTGTATTCAAAGCAAGGTCTTTATCATTTTTTAACCTTCTGAACCCGAAAACCAACCAGCCAGTCTGAAATCAGTGTTATTGTTTGAAAAAAGCACCAAAATTACACCATTTACCAAGAATAAACTGTAAAAAAAACAAAAAAAAAAAAACAGAAGGAATCATCAACTTTCCAATAGTCCTTGAACTATTCATCTTAGATGTAGAGTTTCAATTAGAAATGTGACCAAATCTAAGCTTAAAATAGTGAAATTTAATCAAAATCACTCGATTCTACGTGTCTCATTTAAAAATTCACAAAAAATGAATAACATGTATTAAACAGATTGAGACTGAGATGAAAATAAACCTACAGAATCAGTAAAATAAATGCAGCACGGCTCAGAAACAGTGAACAGAGCAGCAAGTTTTTGGAGATACATTCAGCATGGTGAAACATCTTTCTACTGATGATGAGCGGAGACTCAAAACTGGACTAAAATGTGTTCAAAGTGACTCAAATTGTCAATAATGAATGAAAATCTGACATTTTAAACCAGTCTCAAGTGATTTTGGACAATTTTCGAGTCATTTTAGACCATTTTTGAGTCATTTTTGACTAGTTTTGGGCTAGTTTGGGCACGTTTCAAATTATTTTGTACAATTTTAGACAACAGTGATAATCACACCTCCTGGATCAGTAAAATAAAAGCATCATGGCTCAGAAACAGTGAACAGAGGAGCAAGTTGTTGGAGATACATTCAGCACGGTGAAACGTCTTTCTACAGATGATGTGGCTCATAAGCAGTATATTCTTTATTTCTGTCATACTGAAAGAAGACATTTCTTGGTTTCCATAGATGTTCAGGATTTTAGATTGAGTGAAACATGAACCACAGTGAATAAAAATGAGATGAGAGCAAATGAAACATGGTGGAGCTCAGAGGGTTAACTATACGGAGTGATTCAGCAGCTCGTATCTTCCCGTTAAATGACATTCTCTGGATGCTTCCTGCCAGCGGTGGCTCATGGGTGGACGATGTTTTCCTGATGATCTCATGTCGCAGGCTGCAGGTTTCTCTCCTGAAATGTTACTGCAGAGGAAAGTTCTGAAAACACGACGTTATTTACAAGCTGCTGCGTCGTGGAACAACGACCTGAGAACCTTGAGATAAGACATGAATTCTTAAAACGTCCAGGTTCATACAAGCAGAAACACAGCGTTCTCCGGCTAGTGCAAGTCCTGTTAGTTAACCTGAGAGAGTCGGAGCTCCTCCAGATGAGGCCTGAACGGTCGGGTTTAATCCGTCCTGGATGTATTTCTGTCTGCAGAGTCTGAACTGTGCTGAAGTCAGTGAAATGTCTGCTTTAAATGAGGAGTTAAAGGCTGCCGTGAGTCACATCTCTGCTGTAACATCAACAAACCTGCAGAACATTCAGCCTCGAAACACCTCGACTGGAGGGAAGTAAAGGAGGATTTAATGTAGGACGGAGACTCCGCAGTTTCCAGTGACTCCTAGAACTCTGGTTTCTCTGTGATGGAATCATTGAAACACATCAATCTTTGTCACAAAACAATCAAATTTATTAAAGGTTTTCTGGAATTGTGATAAAATATACATACAGCAACTTGAATTATCAGTTCTGGTGATGTAGAAAGCTGTATTAATCAAACTTTCTTACTTTCATGACCTCTTAAATTACCGTAAGTGACTCCAATCGACTACAGCTGATGACTCCTCTGACAAATTTAACTAGAATCCATTAGATCCACTCATTAGACTCAAGACAGCAGAGACAGTGAGGCCTTTAACCCCAAGAACACCTAATCTACCATCAAGCATGGTGGTGGCAGTATCATGCTCTGGGGCTTTCTAGAAGAGCTTCTGGACTGGTTTCAGACTGTATGTTGGACTGGTTTTGGACTTTCTTGGGACTGGTTTATGTTTGGGTTCAGTATTGGTTCTCCTGGTTTTGGATGTGATTTAAAGTTGGTTTAGAATTTATTTTATACTGGATCTGGTCCTGGATGAGGACTGGTTTTAGATAGTCTTGGACTGGTCTTGGACATGTTTTTAGGAGGAGTTTAGGTTTGGTTTTGATCCTGATTTTGTCCTGATTTTTGACTTTTTTAGGACTGGTCTCAGACTGATTCTAAAACTGGGTTCAGTTTTGGATTTGGACTGGTTCCAGACTGTATTCTGACTGGTTCTGAACATCTTTTGGACTGGTTTAGGTTGGACTGTCTTGTGCGGATCTTTTTTTAACCCCAAGAACACCAAACCTACCATCCCATGCTTGATACAGAGCATGATACTGCCACCACCATGCTTGATGGTAGATTTGGTGTTCTTGCTCATGATTCAAAATTCTGTATGTATATTTTTGACCCAGCAGATTTTGTCATATTTCCAGGTGTCTCAGGGAATCAGCTGATGTGGTTTGCGGTCTGTGATTGACAGGAAGTGGGGCCAATCAGTGTTCAGTTTCAGTGTGTTTGTTTACAGAACACAGATCAGAGCCGAGTATTGATCCTGGATCAGATCCACTCGAGTCACTGACCTGCTGCCCAGAACAGAGAAACCTGAGAGACTGAGGCGAGACACACACACACACACACACACACACACACACACACACACACACACACACACACACACACACACACACACACACACACACACACACACACACACACACACACAGGAGGTGTACGTTTCTACATTTCTTGTCAGTTTGTGTTTCTGCTGATGGGCTGTAAAACACCCAAACACTGTGGGATCAGTGTCTCTGTCGTCAGACGTCTGTCTCTGTTTGATGCAACTGGAGCCTCATAAAATGCTCAAAAACACATGATATTATCTTTTTTAGGTAATTAAAATACATATATAAATAGAATATATATCATGATATTATTGTATACACATAAAGAGATTGTTAGTGTCAATTTTCATTCCCTTTATAAAATGGAAGCAGAAAGATGTTAAACGGCTACAAAGAGACGTTAAATCACCTCAAAGAGATGCTAAATGATGGTACAGAGATGCTAAATGACCACAAAAATACACTAAACGACTGCAAAAGGATGTTAAACGGCTACAAAGAGAAGTTAAATCATCACAAATGACTAAATGACCACAGAAAGACTCTAAATGGCCCCAAAAAGTTACTAAATGGCAACAAAGAGACATAAAATGATGGCAGAGAGATGCTAAATCATCACAAATAGATGCTAAATGACCACAATTTTCTCCAAATTGCTGCAAAAAGATGTTAAACGGCTACAAAGAGACGTCAAATCACCACAAAGGGATGCTAAATTACAGCAAAAAATGCTAAATGACTACAAAGAGACACTAAATCACCACAAATTGACTCTAAACGATGGTAGCAAGTTGCTAAGTCACCACAAAAAGCAGCTAAATGACCACAAAAAGATGCTAAATGACTGCAAATAGATTCTAAATCACCACAAAGAGAAGCTAAATGGCCACAAAAAGATGTTGGATGGCTACAAAGACACGTTAAATCACCGATAACCAGGGGTGAAAGTAAGCCGGTACGGTCCGGTACTGCGTACCAGCAAAAGTTCTGGTGGCGGTACGCAATACCCGGAAAAGATCCGGTGTCGGTACGCAATACCCGGAAAAGATCCGGTGGCGGTACGCCGCTCTTCCACCTGGACGCCACCTGGCTGCCTGCTATCAACCAGAGTTCACTCAGCAGTATGTGAGTGCGCATGCGTGTCTACTTCCGCAACACAGCGATTGCTATGGCCAATAGCAGCCAATAGCAAATAGGTGCGCTTGATTTATTGCACTGGGACATTTTCCACAACTAGTCAATAGACGTCAACAAGCGCCGGGACGGGGCGAGCAAATAAATTACACCTGAAATTCCACACGTTCTTGTGATTGGCTGAAAAACTTTCAACAGGATTTACAACGGTTATCATCGACAGATAGATATTTTAAATAAAAATGGAGAGGAGCACTACAAAACAGTCAAGATTTTTTATTTATTTTTTTGTCAAAGTAATAATGCAGAGGAAAATAACTTCTATGTTTAAAAGAAAAGACAGGGACACTGAAGATGCGTTACCACAAAAAACCTGAAAAACATCCAGTGATGAAGATGTAGAGCAAGCTGAGAGTCAGGGTGAGGAGGCACCATGTCAGGAGAAAGAAGCAGTTGCAGGATCCCCAGAAAAAAGCACAGGTGATGATGATGCTACGCCTCCTGCTTATCTTTCCATTTGGACAAAGGGTCAATATGAACAATTTAAAAGCAGAAATGAATGGTTGTATGCCCAGCATGGGAAACAGGGATGCACTCCATGCCACGATGTTAAGATGTTAAGAGCGAGATGAGGGTTTTGGTAATAGTACCGGCAAGAATTTAAAACTACTTTCACCCCTGCCGATAACAGATGCTAAATGATGGTAGAGAGATGCTAAATCACCACAAATAGATGCTAAATCACCACAAATAGATGCTAACTAGCTAAGCAGATGTTAACTTATCACATGGAGATATTAAAATATATTAAAAGTCCACAACAATGCTAAAACACCTGAGAGACGAAAGCGAACACAAACAACCCTAAAATGGCATCTGGTTGCTTTACGATTTAGCTAGCTAACTATGGTTCATGCTAACGATGCTAAGCTAGTATTTCCAGCTGCTAACAGTCTGTCAGCAGGACTCTGATTGACTTCCAACAACATTAAAGTGACGAAGTGTCTCTGAGTATGAACACAGTTTAGAGGTGAGGCTTGGTAAAGTTGCTGCAACAGTCTTCATGTCTGTTCCAGATGTTTACAGCAGCTGGATGAACTCAGCTGGATTTTATGGGATGGAGGTAACCAGGTCTGTGACTGTTAGATCATACTTAAGGTGACAGATGCAGTCGAGTAGAAAGTGGAAAATGGGTCAGAGTTGGTTTTAATATTTAAAAAGTCTGGACCTGAAGTCATGTCACTACTTCCTGTTTGGATTCTGTCATCCAATCACTGAGCTGTAAACAGAGCCACTATTTTAGGATGTTTTTTATCCATCTGCTCTTCTGATTTATTAATTTTATCTAATTTTGCAGCGAACATTATCTTGTATTATCATAGATTATTATTGGGGAAATTCACAAGCAGCAGATATAATACTGTTAAATGTGAAGGAGTTTAACAGTCTTTTATGGTGTTATTTTTCTTAAAGTTCCTTCTTCTGGTTGTTTTCATGTTGAGACTCTTCAGCTGCAGATAATTGACCTCCGTTAGTCTCGTTAAGACGCTCGGAGTTTCAGAGATCGATGTCTGGAGTTCATTAAGTCACCATCAGGACCAGTTGAAGTGGATCAGGAGGGAAAAATTCCTGCTGATCCGTCCATCGATTCTCATCAATAATCAGCAGGTTCAGTTTGTTTTGTGTCTCTTTGCTGCTCTTTGCATTGGTTTTACATCTGGTGTTCATTTTGAACTTCGTTTTTATATTAGTTTGTGTTTCTTTGTGGTTGTTTTGCGCCTAGAAGTCGCTTTTGTGTCTTTACAAGGTGGTTTTGCAATTGGTTTTTGTCTTTCTATGGTCGATTTGCGTCTCTTTCTGGTCTTTTTGTGTCTCTTTCTGTTTGTTTTGATTAATTTTGTGTATCTTTGCTGCTGTTTTCATTGATTTTCCATCTGCTGTTGTCCATTTGACACCTGATTTTTTCATTAATTTGTGTTTCTTTGTGGTTGCTTTGCATCCAGAAGTCATTTTATTGCTGTTTTCAATGAATCGGCATCTGTTTGTGTTCATTTTTCATATCCTTGTATATACTTTTTGGTCTTTCTGTCATCAATTTGCATCTTTTTCTGGTCTTTTTGTGTCTCTTTGCTGCTGTTTGCATTAGTTTTACATCTACTGTTGTTCATTTTGCACCTCATTGTTTAATTAGCTTGTGTTTCTTTGTGGTTGTTTTGCATCTAGAAGTCGTTTTTTGTGTCAAAAAATGGTTTTGTTGCTGTTTGCTATGAATCATCATTTTGCATCTCTTGATATTTGTTTTTTGTCTTTCTATTGTGGATTTGCGTCTCTTTCTGGTATTTTTGTGTCTCTTTGTTTTTGTTTCGAGTAATTTTGCGTGTCTTTGCTGTAGTTTTGTGAGCTCGAACCAGTTCAAAGTTGTAAAAATATTATATTAATCCTGCAAATCTGTTCACGTAGAAATTTTCTCTTCATAAAAGTAACACCAGAGACTGAAGAGCAGATAAACACTTTTAATTGGAAACAACACAAAATAATAACTTTGATTTATTTGAAATCCAAACTATTAAACACCAGCAGCAGCTTCCAGGACATGAGTTCATTCAGAGTTTTTAAAAATTAAATCCAGTCTGACCCATTTTCCATCTAACAGCAGCTGCCACATCCACCTGTAATATTATATAACAGACAGAAAGTCAGTGAGAACGTCGTCGGATGAGATAACAACGACCAACCAATTAACCTAAATATACCTAAATAGTTAAAATATAAACAGGTGAAACCTATTTTGTTACTTAGACTTTGTTTACTTGATTGACACACATTTTATCAATAAAAATAAGAAAATTATTGGTAGAAGTGCTAGTTGTAAAGCTGTGGTTGCAGGTCATCAATTACCACAGAAGCCTTTGTCATGGTGGCCCTTGCTATCTAAACTCGTATCATAATTTTGACTAAATTTTGTAATAAATACAACATTTACAATCACTAATACATTAACTTATAGTAGAAAATTAGCATTCCGGGTGTTTGTTTTGTGCTGATGCTACACAGATGCATGATAAATGTGTCCCGGAGGTAATTTAATGGTCGCTTGGATGCCATTGTTGATTCCAGTTTGTCTTAAACACGAGTCCAGGTCGTAGGTCATTAAAATGTCACAGATGTTTTTGTCATGATGCCTATTTACTAGCTAAACTCCGACAATGCTCTACAATTTTCTGTCTTGTTTTTTTTATTAGTGTTATCTTACAGGTTTATGCAGCTTGTTGAATTTATGAAGAATAACTAGTTACTTGTTCGATGCTAGCCATACAAAAACAAGCAAAAGCTGGAAATAATGTCGTAAAAATCAGCATTTTTACAAATAGTAATTTATTCTCTTACAATATATGAGTGCAACATTACTACATCTACTGCATTTAAATATATATTTAAAAATGTATATATTTTATGGATATTTGCAGTATTTTTTTTTGTTCCACCATTTTCTAATGTATTTTTCTGGCACCAGATTTTCAACGTTTTTCTACAGATTTGGTTTTTATAGAGTGATAAATAGCTTCTTTCTTAACTATGGTTTCAAAAAAATTTTCTGGCTCCCTTGCTGTCAGATTTTTACAGTTTTTCTTTTCTTTTTACTGAAATGCTTGATGAAGACATCCGTGATGTTGTCATT
Source organism: Amphiprion clarkii (assembly GCA_027123335.1). Lineage (NCBI taxonomy): Eukaryota > Metazoa > Chordata > Actinopteri > Pomacentridae > Amphiprion > Amphiprion clarkii. The sequence continues at coordinate 35,153,984 of CM049575.1, forward strand.
AAAAGTATTAGGCTAATATGTAAAATTCAGATTAAAATGGTAAATTACGCTTTTTTCCACAGACAGACAACAGACAGTTCATGTTGGGAAGCAGAGAGCGTTGCGGGCATTTAGCTGGCAATGGGCATCATGACAAAGACTTCAGTGATAGCTAATGACCACCAACCACAGCTTTACGGTTAGCAACACATTTTCCAACTGTTTGTTTATTTTTTTGATAAAATGCATATCAATCAATACATATAACTGTGTTTTTATCATTCTGGCCTAAAAGAATGTAGAAAACATGACTGAGATACATGAGGGTGAATATTTATGAAATTATGTTTAGATAGTAAAGGGGCACAATGACAAAGACTTCAGTGGTGGTTAATGACTTCCGACCAGCGTTAATGTGTTTAAGACAAACTGGGATCAACTGGCAGATGTTAGTGTTGCTTACACAGCTTTACAACTAGAAACGTTTTCAGATTATTTATTGATAAAATGGAATCTGATCAATACATATCAATGCCTTGTTATTGCTCTGGCCTAAAAGAACATAGAAAACATGATGGAGGTACATAATGGTGAATATTTATGCAATCACTCATGACATGTTTTAAAATTTTAATCAACTGACACATCATAACATTATCTCTTCTTCTGTGGTGGTTTATCTGCAGAATCGGCTGCACCTGCTGTTTATCTCTTTTTGCCTAAAATGTGTTTGAATTGGTGCTACGTTTAGCTGGAAGCTGCTCGGCTGCTAACGGTGATTTACAGACCATAAAGCGCTGCTGAGTCGCCTCCAGCAGCAGGATGCTGAGCTCAGCAGGTCCAGCCCCTCCCTGCTTTATGGCCTGTTGTTCTCCGAGCAGCTTTATGGCCTCCATCTCCTCCGTACGGATGGGAAACAACTCAGATCGGCCCGCGATCAATTTACAGTCTGGAACAATGAGCACCAAGCAGGAACCGGTGGTTGGAAAGATTCAGGCATGTGGAAGATGAATTCTCAGGGGATCTGGAGGCAGCTGAATGTTATTCACTGAACATGTGAAGCTCAGTTATGGGTTTAAAGCAACCAGTCTGAAAAGTCTTCATTCTGCAACAGTTTTCTGCCTCTATTCCCTTTAAAAATCTTCCTGTTTTCATGTTTTAATTACCACAGACTCAATATCTAGTTAAATTTAGGAAACATAGATTTTATCAGCTGTGTTTTCTCTACAACTGTTAATTTTACACAGATACATGATATTTTAATGTATTTTATTGGTCATTTGGGCATCATAGTTGATCCCAGTTTGCCTTTAATGACCTCTGACTAGAGTGAATACGTTTATCTCCACAGAAGTCTTTGTCATGGTGCCCATTGAGTCATAAATAATTAAAATATAAATAGATGAAAATTATTTTATTACTTTCACTATGTTTTTATTGTTAGAATTCTGTAAATATATTCTTAGGCTTGTCTGAGGTGGAAAATTCATTGCATCAATGGTCACAGAAAGAAAAAACACATGAATCATGGAACATTTCCAACATGTTCTCTACGTTCTTTTAGGCCAGAGTGATAAAAACATAGTGATATGTATTGATCAATACACATTTTATCAATAAAAATAAGAAAACTGTTGGAAAATGTGTTGGTTAAAGCGCTAGCTGTAAAGCTGTGGTCGGAGGTCATTAACTACCACAGGAGTCTTTGTCATGGTGCCCATTGCCAGCTTAACTTGAGTCATAAATTTGGGTCATTTTCGTAATAAATACAACATTATTAATCAATAATAGATTAATTTATAGTATAAAGTTAACATTCTGGGTGTTTGTCTTGTGTTGGTATTACACAGATACAGGTGGGTCTCGACTTACCGTATTGGCCCGAATATAAGACGGTGTTTTTTGCATTGAAATAAGACTGAAAAAATGAGGGTCGTCTTATATTCGGGGTCTAAACATTATACCCATTCACGACGCTAGATGGCGCCAGATATCATTGAAGCGAATGCTGAACTTGACTCCCCAGGCCAGTTCAGATATTAAGATTTGAATGAGGCAAAATAACATGCTTTTTCTCTCAAATATATTGTTATAATCATTTGTTTCAGATGTACTGTAATTATTTTCTGTATAAAAATTAATTTGGTGTTCAAAAAGTCTTTTTTCAAACTTGAGTCTTGAAAAAGAGGGGGTCGTCTTATAATCAGGGTCGTCTTATATTCGGGCCAATACGGTACGTCAGAATTCTATTATGGTGCGGTGAAACGCAATTTTTGCCCTTGTCAAATTAATATTGCTTGTTTTTTAGAGGAATTTATCCCAAAAAAGACTTTTTCATGTCAAAGTGAAAGCAGATTCCTACAGTCATGTCAGTTAATTAAAACTTTAAACATGCAATGAGTGATTGCAGGGCTGCACAGTAGCGTAGAGTGGTTAGCGCTTTCGCCTTGCAGCGAGAAGGTCCCTGGTTCGTGTCCCGGCTTTCCCGGGATCTTTCTGCATGGAGTTTGCATGTTCTCCCTGTGCATGCGTGGGTTTTCTCCGGGTACTCCGGCTTCCTCCCACAGTCCAAAAACATGCTGAGGTTAATTGATTATTCTAAATTGCCCGTAGGTGTGAATGTGAGAGTGATTGTTTGTCTCTATATGTAGCCCTGCGACAGACTGGCGACCTGTCTAGGGTGTCCCCTGCCTTCGCCCGAGTCAGCTGGGATAGGCTCCAGCCCCCCCCCGCGACCCTAATGAGGATTAAGCGGTGTATAGATAATGGATGGATGGATGGATGAGTGATTGCATAAATATTTACCATCATGTATCTTCAGGGATGAGAATGACAAATGGAAAAAAACTCTGAAAATGTCTGCCGAAGGCACGTCGTAACAGTCTGTGTCCCCCGCTCCACGGTAACACTGCTCTCGAGCATGCCCATCGAAAACAGTTCTTGATGCCGTTAGACTTGTCTATTTCCCTGGCACGATCCTCCTCCTTATGATACAAAACTTTCGCCATGCTGGCGAAAAAGATTTTTTAGGTAACCAAAACAACCACAGATCTATACGTATCCACGGACCAGAAATGATCAAAACTCAACAATATCGTGTGCTTGCATATCCGCGAAATTTAACATGTGGAAGGAAACAATCAGATGAAACTGCCGCCAAATTGCTGCCGAAAATAGGCGGATGTTGTCATTAACATAAATAGCGAGTGATGTTTACAGATAGCAATGCCGATTTCCGTTCTCACAGCTGTTTCTGATTTTGCAATGCGCGTTGCCGAAAGATGTCGCGGCGGGATGGCCATCACAAGCCTCGGCTCGCGACGCGTCGGCCGGCCCGGCCGCTTGCCTACCCCTACCCCTACCCCCCTACAATTTTCTCAGCGGATTTACACGATTCACAAAAATTATACTTTCGGTGGAAAAAAACTCGGAATTCCGCGGATCCGCGGAAAATTCTCATCCTTTGTTGTGTTTTGCTAGTTGCAATGCCGCATAGGCAACTCTAACATTTGCCAGTTGATCTTAGTTTGTTGTAAACATATTAACTCTGATTGGAGGTCATTAAGCATCACATAAGTCTCTGTCATGGTGCCCTTTTACCGGCTAAATGCCCACAGTGCTTCCAGTGATTTCCAGCATGAACTTCCTGTAGTCTGAGTGACGCCTCTTCTAGTCTCTACAGTATTAAACCCTAAGTGCTTTCCTAAGTGTTCATCTCCTTCCAGTCAGTATTTAGTAGATTCAGTTCCATCATTGATCCTGTTGGCCTCCATCAGTCTGAACATCTGAAATTTTACCTCATTCTTCACCACTCATTATTCACCACCATGCTTCACATCATGATGATGCCACCACCATGCTTCACATCATGATGCTGCCACCACCGTGCTTCACATCATGATGCTGCCACCACCGTGCTTCACATCATGATGATGCCACCACCATGCTTCACATCATGATGCTGCCACCACCATGCTTCACATCATGATGCTGCCACCACCATGCTTCACATCATGATGCTGCCACCACCGTGCTTCACATCATGATGATGCCACCACCGTGCTTCACATCATGATGCTGCCACCACCATGCTTCACATCATGATGCTGCCACCACCGTGCTTCACATCATGATGCTGCCACCACCATGCTTCACATCATGATGCTGCCTCCACCGTGCTTCACATCATGATGATGCCACCACCATGCTTAACATCATGATGCTGCCACCATCATCTCAGCTGCTGAAGCTGGAACTCCTTCAGAGGAGTCATGGGTGTCTTGGTGGCCTCCCTCACTAGTCAACATAATCAAATATTGGTCGCTATCAGAGGCCTGGTGTAAATCTGAGTGGACAAACTAGACGATGTACGATAAAATAAGTGGTGTGGTCCTTTAAGAGGATCGCCATGGAGACGGTGTGAAGAGGCGAGCGAGCTTCACTTTAATGCGTAGAGAGAGAGAGTCAGCAGACCTTTCAATTATTTATGAGGCTCTTCTGGAAATGGTTTCTGCAACACACACACACACACACACACACACACATACACACACGCACACACACACACACACACACACACACTCTCTCTCTCTCTCTCTCTCGCTCTGGTTGATGAACAGTCGACTGCAGCGTCCATCAGCTTCGTCACTGAAACTAAAATGTCAGATGTTTGTTCAGGTTCAGCTTCCTGTTGATTAGAATTAAAACCGGATTAAACCTGATCAGAGATGATGAGGATGTTTTGCTGTAAATAGACTACAACACAGGTGACTTCTGACCTCTGAAATATAAACTGTAAAAAAAGAAGAAAAATAGCATTCCATGAAAAAACACAAAAAATTTGACAGTAACGAATGCCAGTAAAAATAACAGCAAATGTCCATGAAGTAATAAAATAATGTATTTAGTTGATTGAAATACATTAAAATGGTGTAAACTTTATGATCACACATTGCCAAGTTTATGTAGACACTATTTACAGTTTTAAACTCTTTTTTATTTTAATTTAAATTAATACTTTTTTCTGTGATTTTGCTGAATTTTATCTGTAATTTAACAAAACAGGGAAAATCTGGAAATCAACTTTTTTTTTTTTTTTTTTTTTTACAAATCAGTTTGGCCTGTTTTCAACTTTTTTGTTTATTTTGTTTTGTTTTATTTTTTATTTCTTTTTGCAATTTTATGGTAAATTAACAAATGATTATTTCTAAAAATATAACTTTTTAAATTTAAATTTTATTTGGACATTATTACCAGTTTGATTTGTTTCTCTTTGTTTTCAATTTTACAGTCAACAAGTAAATTATTACTTTTTTCTGGGATTTTATTAGATTTTATCTGTAATTTGAAAAAATAGGGGAAATATGTAAAATAACCATTAAATTTTAAATATGCTAAAAAATATTTAAAAATTGTGCAATTTTTATGATAAAAGAACAAATGATCAGTTATAAAAATCCAGATTTATTATATTACATTTCATTTGGACATTTTTACTAGTTTGGCCTGTTTTCTGTTTGTTTTATATTTTAGATAAAAGTGCAAATTATAATTAATAAAATTATAAATTTTAAAAACAAACAGTTTGGTCTGTTTGGTGTTTGTTTTTTAAATAGTCAACATATAAATTAATGCTTTATTTTGCGACTTTAATGAATTTTATCTTTAATTTTTAAATTATTGAGAGAAAAACTTTTTTAAAATATTAAATTGTGAGAAATTTACATAATTTGTCATTAAATCACGACAACAAGCTATAAAATCCTGCTAAACATGACTATAATAAAGCTGAGACTCTACAATATTAATAATTACTGAGATTAACTTCATTAATTTTGAACTAAAGTCACAAAAATAATCCAGAAAATCCCCAAAATCCACCAATTCTGTGAATCTTTAAGCTTTTATTTCTATTTATTGTGTATTATTTAGAGTTTTATGTTATTTTATATGACTATAAAATAGAAATAAATCAGCTTTTCTTTCTGTCGAGTAAAACCTTCTTGTTAATATTATTATTAATGCATGAAGACGAACCAGACTTTTATTGTGAAGGGACGGAAATGAAGCAGCTGATTGGTCAATAGCTTAAAACAGGAAGCTGCAGGTGAAACAGTGAAATGAACGTCTGTCCTTGAAGGATGCTGAGGATGATGATGATGATGATGATGATGATGATGATGATGATGATGATGATGATGATGATGATGATGATGCCTCCCCCTGCTGGAATCTCTGAGAACAGCAGCTGAAGATAAACGCGTTTATTTAATAAAATCTTTCAAAATAATCACTTCTCGAAAGGAAAATGTACAAAAAGTCACGTTTTTTCCATCAGTTTTTAAACTTTAATTTCCTGTTATTTTGCAGATTTTCTCTGTTTAGTTAGTTTACAACACGGAATAAAATAAAAAACACTGAATACAAACTAAATAATACATAATAAACTTAATTACAAATAACAATGAGAATACAAAATATAAAAAAGAACCTTTAAATATTAATAAACATATTTCCAGAAAGCAAAATTAATATAATAAAGGATTATAATAAAAATATTTTATACAAATAAGAGATTTATTTTTATTTTTTGGAACATATGATTTAGAAAATACAAAATGAATAACATTTAAAAAAACTTTTTAACGGTAATTTTTCTTATTTTGTGGATTTTGTTCATTTTCAGCACAGAAAATATATTAATTTTCATGTTAACACTGAAAAAGTAAATAAAAATAACAGTAATTTGTTGTTTTTCCAATGTTTGTAAAGTTACAAATTTTTACTGTTTAAATAAACTAAAATGTTATTTTACAGATTAATTATCAATATTACGATCAGAAAAGTGGTAAATATGTTTATAAATTGTTGTTTTGCAGACTTTTCCTTTAAAAGAAGTAAAATCAAAGAGAAAAAAGCATTAATTTGCACTGTAACTGGGAATAAAGTGAAACTGATCGTGAAAACAGAAATAAATGAGATTAACTCAAAAAAGCAGCTTCAAATACATTTTTTTACAGTGTTGTCATTTAATAACATTAAATTTAATAATTTAATAATCTGCTGCTGGACAAAGATATATTATTATTTTTATTTAAGGTACATAAAAAAAACTCTTTAAGCTTAAAAACAGGACATAAGGAGAATATTGTATGAAAAATTAACTTTTCTTTTGAAAATCCAGCAGCAAACGAAGCCTTTAAGTGTCAACAAACACAAACTGAGCAACGACTGAATGAGAATCTGGTTTTTAATATAGATCTGGATGTTTTCTGGATGTTTTCTGGACGTTTTCTGGACGTTTTCTGGATGTTTTCTGGACGTTTTCTGGATGTTTTCTGGACGTTTTCTGGATGTTTTTCTTTCCTCTGATGAAGCCGACGTGATAAAAATGTGCTGATGACCAGAAGATTCAGAGCTCCAGCTGCTTTTACTGTTTAATGTGATATAATGTAATATAATATGATAAATAATGTGATATATAATGTAATATAATACATAATAAGGAGGGAATGTGGAGCATTAGAGCTCTAAGTGCTGCTCAGGTTTCCATTTTAATCTTTGAAATATTCATCATCACTTTGCTTCCATTAGGTTTTAAACAGGAAGTCAATCTGCAGGAACTTTAACTTGTTTTTATTCTGATTCAAACTTCTGACAGGAAAACAAACCAGTCAGAAGGTTCATCTGTAGCGCCCCCTGCTGTCAGATTCATGCTTAAAATTAAAAGAATATTTTACTTAAATTAGCCCCTTTAACCCTCATAATCATGAACATTTTAGTGGCGAAGCCTTAATATTTAAATTAGTTAATCTAATTAATATTTTAGTTTCTTAGCTTTTATATTAAAATTAATTACATTAATCTCCATAATTAACATTAACAGGGCCTTAGCCCTAAAATGTAAATTTGTCAGGTTAATCTGCATAATTTTTTAAAACTTAATGGTCTAACCTTAATAACTAAATTCATCAGGCTAATCTCCATAATTAATAATATTAAAGCGTCTTTACCTTAATTTTAAATTTGTCAGGTTAATCTCCATCATTAATATTCATGTAGCTTTAGCCCTAGTAGTTAAATCTGTCAGGTTAACCTTCATAATTAACAATACTGTGTCATCTTAGCCTTAATATTTCATTCATCAGGTTCAACTCCACAGTTAATATTATTTTGGACTCTTTATGTTTAAATTAGTCACGTTAATCTCCATAATTGATATTAATGTGGTCTTAGCCCTAAAATTTAAATTTATCAGGTTAACCTTCATAATAAATAATACTGTCGTCTTCGCCTTTATATTAAACTACTCAGGTTAATCTCTATAGTTACTAAAATTAAAGAGTCTTAGCCTTGATTCTAAAATAAATAAATAAATGTTCACATTTTACGAACCAAATTAATGTCCTTTTCTGTGTTTTACCAAATATTATCTGCAATTAAACAAAGCAGGGAAAATTTTGCAGTAAAATAATTATTTGATAGTCAAACATTATAAAAGAAAAGCACCGTATTGATTTAAAAACTACAGATTTTTGATATAGTTTTATATCGTTTTTACTAATTTTTCAGGTTTAACATGCAAATTAATGCTGTTCTTCAGTGGTTTATTATTGGTAAACTGACAAATAGAAGAAATTCTGTAAAATAATGATGATTCTCTATTTTTTAATCCTGAATATACATTTTTTTTCCCTTCAAATGACCACAAATATCTTTAAAATAAAATTTTTTATCAAATTTATTTTACTGTGAAATATCAAAGAACAAAATCATTATTTGTGAGAAAAAAACATTTTTGATGTAGACATTATAATGAATTCGAAACGATGGTAAATAGGTCTATTTTCTGTTTTAAAGTTTAAAATTAAAAATAGTTTTTCTAATTCAAATGCATCAAGAAAAACATTGTTTATAAAAATACTGATTTTTAAAAGTTTTATATAGTTTTTACTAATTTTTCAGGTTTAATCTGCAAATTAATGCTGTTTTTCAGTGATTTTACGTTTTTCTACTTTCAAATGACTGCAAATACCTGTAAAATATTAGTTTTTTCTAATTTAAAAACTATTTTAAAAAGTCATCTTAAAGTGAAATATTGATTAAGCATAGAAGTAAGTTTTTGCAAAAATACAGATTTTTGATTTTCTCCTTGATTTTGACTAAATATAATCCGTAGTTTTTCCAAACAGGAAACAGTTTTTTTTATTTTTTTTCTTTTCTTCATGAAGAGTGAGTTTTATTTTGACAGTTTCCTGTCAGCTGAGCGGCTCCAGAAGTCAGATGTGTGATTTAGGAGCAGCTGAACATCCAGAGAACAGCTGAGATCAGGTTGAAGTGCTGTCCTGAGGTCAGATTTCACCTCCGACTCTGAAATGACTCGATCCTGCAGCTTGTTCCTCCGTCTGCTGTCTGGAGAAAGTAAAGGAGCAGAAAGAGCCGAGGAGGAAGGAGGCGTCTGTGGAGACGCTCAGCAGCACGGTCAGTCCACCACAAAGTCGCTTTATCTGCTGCTGCTGCTGCTGAAGTCGCTTTATCTGCTGCTGCTGCTGCTGAAGTCACTTTATCTGCTGCTGCTGCCGCCTTTTCTTCTGTGTTTTTGTGTCTCATGGTGTGTTTTCGTTGTTGTCTGGATGTGATGCAAAATAGTTTGATGTAAATTATAAACAAAGAAACATGCAAATGTCTGGAAGCAGGAAAACAACCTGAGGAGAGTCTGAACCGCTGTGGAGGAATACGAGACCTTAGTGTGGACTGTGAACACACAAAGTTAGCACAGACGTAAAACAACCACAGAGACACAAAACGACTATAAAGAGACACAAAACGACTATAAAGAGACACAAAACGACTATAAAGAGACACAAAATGACACAAAATGACCACAAAGAGACACCAACTGTATAAAAGGAGACACAATGACCACGAAGTGACACAAAATGAGTATAAAGAGACACAAAATAACCACAAAAAGACACAAAATGACTAAAAAGAGACATAAGAGACACAAAATGACCACAAAGAGACACAAAATGACCATAAAGACACACAAGCTCACAACCAATAGACACAAAACAACCACAGAGACACAAAACGACTATAAAGAGACACAAAACGACTATAAAGAGACACATAATGACCATAAAGAGACACAAAACGACCACAAACTAAATCTTTACAAGCAGGAAAAATGAAAAACAACTTTTATAGTGAAACTGGATGATTTTGTTTCTTTATCTTTTATTTTTATGAAACTATCTGAACAGTTTAGAGGAAAACAAACCTCTTTGATTTAAATGACAACAAACTGAAACACAGCAAAGACTCACAACAAGCTGATGAAGTGTTTTCTATTTTAAAACTAGACTTCTCTGTGTACTACGTGTGTTTTTCTGGGTGTGTACTGCAGTATAATGAAGCAGAAGTACCTCAGACTGTAATACGTGTTTTTATAAATATCAGCGATCAGCTCAGTGTCTCACAGCTTCACACACTCTCACATATCTGTATAAATACACAACAAGGTCACACACATATATATAAATACACAACATCACACTGGTCAAACTCTGCTGGTCTTCATTTATAGTCATTTCATGACTCTTTGCGATTGTTTTGTGACTCTTTGCAGACGTTTCTTGATTCTTTGTGGTCGTTTCATTTCTCTTTGGGGTCGTTTCGTGTCTCTTTGCGGTCGTTTCAGGACTCTTTGCGATTGTTTCGTGACTCTTTGCAGTCGTTTCGTGACTCTTTGCGGTCGTTTCATGAATCTTTGCAGTCATTTCATGACTCTGCGGTCGTTTCGCGTCTCTTTGGTCATTTCGTGTGTCTTTGTGGTCGTTTCATGACTCTTTGCAGTCATTTCTTGACTGCGGTCGTTTCGTGTCTCTTTGGTCATTTCGTGTGTCTTTGTGGTCGTTTCATGACTCTTTGCAGTCATTTCTTGACTGCGGTCGTTTCGTGTCTCTTTCTGGCCGTTTCATGTCTCTTTGCGGTCGTTTCTTTTCTCTTTGTGGTCGTTTCATGACTGTGGTTGTTTCGTGTCTCTTTGTGGTTGTTTCGTGTCTGTTTGCTGTCATTTTGTGACTCTTTGCGGTCGTTTCCTTAATCTTTGCGATCGTTTCCTGAATCTTTGCGGTTGTTTCGTGACTCTTTGTGGTTGTTTTGTGTCTCTTTGCACCTGTTTCCTGAATCTTTGCAACCGTTTCCTGAATCTTTGCGATCGTTTCATTTCTCTTTGTGGTCGTTTCATGACTCTTTGCAGTCGTTTCGTGACTTTGCGGTTGTTTCGTGACTCTTTGCAGTTGTCGTTTCCTGAATCTTTGCGATCGTTTCGTGACTTTGCGGTCATTTCGTTTCTCTTTGTGGTCGTTTTGTGACTCTTTGCAGTCGTTTCATGACTTTGCGGTCGTTTCGTGACTCTTTGCAGTCGTCGTTTCCTGAATCTTTGCGATCGTTTTGTGACTTTGCGGTCGTTTCGTTTCTCTTTGTGGTCGTTTCGTGACTCTTTGCGGTTGTTTGATGACTCTTTATTGTTGTTTCGTGTATCTTTGCGGTCGTTTTGTGAGTCTGCAGTGGTTTTGTGTCTCTTTGCAGCCGTTTCATGTCTTTTGTTTGATATTGCATTTTCATGAATCATATATCACTTGGTGTGTTGAGTAATCAACAATTAAGTGACACAAACTGTCTACAAACAAACCAGAGCATCAATAAATAGACACAAAACAACCATAAAGAGACACAAAGTGACCAAAGAGACACAAAACGACCATAGAGACGCAAAATAACTACAAAGAGACACAAAACAACCACAAAGAGACGCTTGTTGGTCATTTGACCATCTTTTTGTGGCCGTTTTGTGTCTTTTTGTGGTCGTTTTGTGTCTCTTTGTGGTTGTTTTGTACCTCTGTTATCATCTTTGTGTCTCTTCATGGACAGTTTGTGTCTTTTTATTGCTCTTTTCCATCTTTTTACGTCTGTTTTGTCTCTTTTTGTGGACAGTTTGTGTGTCTCTGTGGTGGTTTTGCGTTCCTCTTCCATATAAATGTGTGATCAGTCGTTGTGTTGACGTCCAGAAATTTCCTGCATCGGTCTGTTTGGTGTCGACTCAGAAAAACTCAGCAGCATTTTTAGCTCCGTAACCTGCAACAGAAACTAAAATTACCCCAGAGTGTGTGTGTGTGTGTGTGTGTGTGTGGTGTGTGTGTGTGTGTGGTGTGTGTGTGTGTGTGTGTGTGTGTGTGTGTGTGTGTGTGTGTGTGTGTGTGTGTGTGTGTGACCTTCCCGTGTTGTATTTACAGCGTTGTGTATTTATGTCCAGCAGCTGTGAAGTGTTTCTACAGATCCAGTGACTCCACACGTCATAAATCATGCAGCTGGATTCACGCCGTTGTGTAACAGAGACAGACACACAAAGTGTCGACGTTTAGACCAAGTTACACACCAGAGCAGCGACACACAACATAAACCCAGTGGTCACATGGGGATTTTGTGGTCATTTTGCATCACTAACAAGTCATTTAGTGTCTCTTTGTGGTCATTTTGTGTCTGTTTATGGCAATTTTTTGTATCTTTGAGGTTGTTTTGGTGTCTTTGTGGTCATTTTGTGCGTCTTTGTGGTCATTTTGTGTCTCTTCATGGTCATTTGTGAATTTTTGTGGTAATTTTTTGTGTCTGATCTTGTGTCTCAGGTTTAACATGAAACAGCATAAAGTTGCTACTCGTAGTTTTTATGATATTAAATATAATTATTTAGCTAAAAAAGTGATGGTTTGGAGACTAAATCTGATGTGAGTCCTGCTGACTCACTCTGCTCTCAAAGGTTTATTTTAGATTTTTTGTGCTGGAAGCAGCTTGAGTTTGACATAAAGGAGCAGCTGAGATGGTTTTATTTCTGGATAAAAGTGACGGAGGAGAATCAGAGCAGCTGGATTTAAATTAAAGCAGACTGAGTTTAATCTGAGGCAGCGGCGCCCTCTGCTGGTCGTAAAATAAACCACAGAACGAGAGGATTTAATGATCTGCAGCTGAAATCAAGAACAACACGATCAATAACAGCACAGGCAGCTGGAATATATTTTAAAAAATAACCACAAATCACCTCCACAAGTCTTCAGCAGTGGTGCAAAGAAACTGAGTACTTTTACTGAAATGCTGCACTCAAGTACAACTTTAATTTATTTAAACTTCAGTATTTCTGTGACTTTATACTTCTACACTCTAAAAAATGTAATGTTTGGGCTCATTAAATAAAAGTTCGGACGACTTGAAAAATGAAACTATGTTGAACCAACTGGATATACTGAGTTAAAGGAATTGACTTTTTCTCTAAAAATTGAAAATATTTTTAATTATGTGTTTTAATTCTCTAAAATTATCCAGATGTGTTAAGATACACTCTAAAATTAACTGTTTGGACTCAATAAATTAATGTAAACACAACATTTTGCATCTTTATGAGTTCAGACAACTTCAACTGAAACTATGTTGAACCAACTAAATATATGAAGTTAGCAGAATCAACTTTTCCTCGACTATTAACATTATTTTCATAAACTATTCAGGTATGTTTAGATACACTCTGAAATTAATGTTTAGGCTCAACAAATTAAAAGAAACACAACATTTTGCATCAGTTTTTTCAAATTCTGAAAGTTATAATGAAATTATGTTGAACCAACTAAATATATAGAGTTAGAAGAATGAACTTTGTTTTCTAAATTTAAGGGATTATTTGTTTTAATTCTGTAAAATTATCCAGATGTGTTAAGATATACTGAAGTATATAATTATATTTTAAGATATACTTAAAATATAATGTTCGGATTCAACAAATTAATGCATCTTTTGTCTCTTTTTTAGGTTCAGACAACTTCTACTGAAATTAAGTTCAACCAACTAAATATACTGAGTTGAATAAATTAGCTTTTCTTTTCTGGATATTTAGTTCCTCAATGATGGCAGCATAAAGGAAAAGAAAAGTTTTTAGGTCGATTCCTTGTAAAACATTAAATTGTTCCAAGTGTTAGAAGAATGTTTAAAATGTTAATTACCATGACTGATTTTAACGCAAGTTTTAAAGTTTATTACTCATAAAAATTCAGTTCCTCCAACTAATATTTACACATTTTTTAGTTTTTTTCATGTTATTTATTTCAGACTTGAACTAAATGTCCATAACTTATTCTAAACACAAGGTTTTAAGTCCACAAATTGCTCCAATGTTTAGTAATTACGTTTCCTCAACTCAATTTTAGTGTTAATTCAACTAACGCAGAAATTTGAGTTAAAATGACACAAAATAATTTGTTGATGCAACTTTATTTTGTCAACGAAACTAATTATAAGTAAAGTTTGCAGCTTCAGACATTAATCTAAACCAGTAAATTCTATTTAATTTAAGAATTTGTAGTTTCACTGAGGAGAAAAAATAAGTTATTAAATCCAGTTTTATTAAGTTATTTATTTTTTAACAAGTTAATGAAAAAATAAAGTTAAAATTACACAATATTAAGTTGTGCAACATTAATTTGTCAGCTAGCTCATTGTAATTGATGAGTAAATTGTATATTTTTAAATTAAATAGCCAGAATATTATCCTTTTTTTAAATCACTTTTTACAGTGAAAACAACAAATATAAAAGTTTGTTTTGCACCAATTATGTTGTAATTTTGCAGATTTGGGGTAAATAAATCATGAAGATTAAAAATTTAGAGGCGACAAACTATTTTTACCTAATATATTATTATAGTAAGTAAGATAATATTTTATTAAAATTCGACTTATATTCCAAAAATATGGTATTAATTATTCTGAAATCTGACATTCTGCATGAAAACACTGTCAATATTTTCATATTTTCGCTCTTAAATGAAAATGCAGGACTTGTACTTGTATCAGAGTATTTGTATGCTGCAGTATTTGTACTTTTACTTCAGATCTGAGTCTTTCTTCTTCTTATTATTTGTCTCCTGGTTTATTCCTGAGCTTCGTGTTTGTTTCCAGATTTCTTTCCTGGACGTTTTTAAGCTGCAGAATCTGAAGCTGTTTCTCGGTTTGTTTGTGTTTTGTGGTTAATTTTAGATTCCTGTCGGCGTTTTCTCCTCGTTCTTTGTCTGAACGGAGCTTTTTGTTTTCAGGATCATGAATGTTGCAGCAGCAGAAGCTCCTGAATTAGTGATTCTGCATCAAACTTTAAAGGCTTCGCTGCTCCTCCTGCAGCCGCTCAGCTGATCCGAGCATAAATCATTCAGACGCCGATCCTCCAGAAGACAGAAACAGCTTCAGAGGAACTTCATTTAACTCTCCTCTGTCCTTTATTCCTTTAAACCTGATCATTATTGGGCTTCGTCTTTTCAATACATGCAAAAAAATCAACTAAAACACTAAAACTGCACAAAAAGCTGCACGAAACTCCAAAAATACATGTAAAAACGCACAAAACTAAACTCTTTATTGCGAATATCAAAGCAGAAAAGCAAAAAATAGGAACTAAACTGGACTTTCACAAACATTAAAGCAGTAAAATCAGAATAAAAGAGCAGAAAAAGCTTCATGTTGGTGAAGCTGCAGTTTGTCCAGCAGGAGGCGACGTTTGACCAGGAAATGATCGGAGACGCTGCAGCTGATTGGTCCAAACTTTAGCCAGAAAACAAACAAAAAATGAGATTAATGAGAAAATTCTGACTAAAGAATAAAGACAGAAACTGCTTATGGATTTAAAATAATGAAATAATTATTCTGATTTAAATTTAGATCAACATCAGCAGCTGTTTGGTGAAAGTAAAATATAAAAACATTTATTTATTTATTTGCAGGACTTTAGTGATAAAAAAATAAACAGAGCATTTAATATTTCTTATATTTAGAGAAAAACAACAAACAACATAAAATTTCAGAGTTTTTTATTCTTTTTTGGAAAACAGAAGAAAAAATAAAAACAAACAAAAAGGAAAAGAAAAATGAAGATTAAAAAGAAAAATCGCAAAATAAGAAAGCAAATGGATAAAATAAAACAGAAAAATTATTCAGAAGCTAAGAAAAACCCCAAATTTTAGATATAAAACATAAAAAGAAAGAAGAAACAACACATTTTTAAAAAATTCAAAAGTACAAAAAAGTTTTAAAAAATAACAAAGAGCCATAATTTTAAAAAATAAGAAAAAAAACAACAAAAAAGAATAGTTTAAGACAGATAAAAGAAAAAAATCAAAACACTAAAACAAGAAGAAAAGGATTAAAAACAAAATACACAAGAAAAATTAACTAAGAAAAAAGAAAAACAAAAAGTGAAAAAGAAACAGTTAAAAACAAACAATGAAAAGGACAATAAAAATTATGTAAAAAAAACTAATAAAATGACCAGAGAAAAAATGAAAAGATAAACAAAACAAACAAAAAAAAAGATTTAAAAAGTAAATATATTAAAAAAATTTTAAAAAATAAGAAAAACTAATAAAAATGGACAAAAATGAAAAATCACTATGAAATGATAAAAAAGTTTCTTTTAAAAAGTAAAATATAAATAAATTAAAAAGTAAAAAGCTAAGAAAAAAAATAAAAATTGAACCAAATTAAAAACAAAATATGTGATATAATAAACTAAGACAAACAAAAAAGAAAAGAAATAATATATAAAAATCACTAATAAAATTACAAAGAAGAAACCCTAAAAGATAAAACAAAACAAAAAAGTTAAAAAAAGGGTAATTAAAAATAAATGTAATTTTTTTTAAAAAAAATCAAAAAAAACTAATAACAAAGAAAATTAAAAACATTTAAAAACACTAATAAAAGTACACAAAAAGCTAAAAGATAAAACAAAGCAAAAAAGAATAAAAAATGAATTAATTAAAAGATTAAAAACTAAGAAAAAGACAAATAAAAAGGAATATAAAAATTGGTCACTAATAAAATGATAATAGAAAAAAATGAAAGATAAAATCAAGCAAAAAAGTAAACAAAAGTAAAAAAGTAAAAAATAAATAAATTAAAAATATAAAACTATGAAAAAAAGAAATAAAAAGGAAAGGAAAACATTTTTATGTCAGTAATAAAATGATCATAGAAAAAGATAAAAATTAAACTAAATATTAAACAAAAATACAGTAAAAATTAAATTAATTAAAAAATAAAAAAGTCAGAAAAAACTAATAAATCATAAAATAAAAGATATATAAAAATCACTAATAAAATGACAAAAGAAGCTAAAAGATAAAACAACAAAAAAAGGTTTTAAAAAAGAGTAAAAAAATTTATTAACAAAAAACTAAGAAAAACAAATAAAAAGGAAAGGAATAGATTTTATGTCACTAATAAAATTATAATAGAAAAAAATTAAAGATAAAATAAAACAAAAACAAAGTAAAGAATAACTTAATTTTTTAAAAACACTTATTTACAAACATTTAAAAAAACATAAGAAATACAAAAAGAAGACATTAAGAAAAATAGAATAAAGAACCAAAAAGATAATAATAATAATAATAATAATAATAATAATAATAGGAATAATAATAATAATAATAATAATAACAATAATAATAATAATAATAATAATAATAATAATAATAATAATAATAATAATAATAATAATAATAACAATAATAATAATAATAATAATAATAATAACAATAATATTAAAGCTTTATTTTAGCCTCTTAAAGCAGCAACCTGCTTCTTCTGTCTTTCTAATGAATGAATGGTGTGATGATGATCTGAGGCGTTTTATTTTCTGTATTTCTGGAGGTTTATTGATAAAATACGACGTGATTTTCTGCCGTTCTGCTGCTGTTTGTTCCCCGATGAGTCACCGACAGAAACCACAGGATTTAGATGTAAAAATACATTTTAGCTGTAAAACAATAGAGAACAGAACAAAGCAGCGTTTTTCTTTGTTTCGTCGTCCAGCTGCTGCCTACATGAAGAATCTGTCAGAGCTGCTGCTGTTTACACCAAAATAAATCAATAAAACCGTGTTTATGAAGAGCTGGAGACGTTTTTATTCCTCCACAGCTGCAGAGAATTTATTCCGTTTCAACCTCTGAACTCTGAGCTGAACATTCTGGAGGTTTTAGTCTCAGTTTGACTCACTGTGGTTCATTTTTCATTCTAACGGAAACAAAACGACCACGAAGAAGGAGAGAGAAATGTCTTCTGGTCACAGTTAAAATGATGGAAACCAGAAATATTAACTGTTTCTTTGATTATTTATTTTTCAAAACTCGTCCAAAATGACTCAAACTTTGTCCTAAATTGCTTAAAACTTGCTCTAAATAACAACATTGAACCCAAAATCTCTCAACCTTTTCTGATGACGACTAAAACCAGCCAGAAATGACTCAACATTTGTTCAAAATTACAACAAACAGCCTGAAATGACTCAAAAATGACTAAAACTTGACCATAATTACTCAGAAATTGTCCAGAAGGACAAAAGCGAGCCTAAAATCTCTTTTCATATTGTTCAAAATGATTCATACTAGTCCCAGAATCACTCACATGTATTTAAAATAGCTCAACGTTTGACCTAAATGACTAAAACTGGCCCCAAACCACTCAAAACTCGTCCAAAATAGCTCAACATTTGCCCCAAAATACAACATCTGACACAAAACCTCTCACAAATCATTAAAAAATGGTCAAAACTGCTCAAAAATCTCGTGTGAAATGATTTAAACTTCACCAAAATGATAAAAACTGTCAAAAACACTTAAAAATGGTTAAAAAAAACTAGAAACAGACAAAAAAATTAACAACAAGGTTCTGACTTTGTGTCGCCCTCAGATCAGCAGTTTGTGTATTGATCAGGAAACACACACTAAAACACACTAAAACACACACTGAAACACACACTGAAACACACACTGAAACACACTAAAACACACACTGAAACACACACTAAAACACACTGAAACACACTGAAACACACACTGAAACACACACTGAAACACACACTAAAACACACACACTGAAACACACACTGAAACACACACTGAAACACACACTGAAACACACACTGAAACACACACTAAAACACACACACTGAAACACACACTAAAACACACTAAAACACACACTGAAACACACACTAAAACACACACTGAAACACACACTAAAACACACACTGAAACACACACTAAAACACACACTGAAACACACACTGAAACACACACTGAAACACACACTGAAACACACACTAAAACACACACACTGAAACACACACTGAAACACACTGAAACACACACTGAAACACACACTGAAACACACACACTGAAACACACACTGAAACACACACTGAAACACACACTGAAACACACACTGAAACACACACTAAAACACA
This sequence comes from Amphiprion clarkii, assembly GCA_027123335.1. Lineage (NCBI taxonomy): Eukaryota > Metazoa > Chordata > Actinopteri > Pomacentridae > Amphiprion > Amphiprion clarkii. Next base: position 35,173,303 of record CM049575.1, read on the forward strand.
CACTGAAACACACACTGAAACACACTGAAACACACACTAAAACACACACACTGAAACACACACTGAAACACACACTAAAACACACACACTGAAACACACACTGAAACACACTGAAACACACACACTGAAACACACACTGAAACACACACTGAAACACACACACTGAAACACACACTGAAACACACACACTGAAACACACACTGAAACACACACACTAAAACACACACACTGAAACACACACTGAAACACACACTGAAACACACACTGAAACACACACTGAAACACACACTAAAACACACACACTGAAACACACACTAAAACACACACACTAAAACACACACACTGAAACACACACTGAAACACACTGAAACACACACACTGAAACACACACTGAAACACACACTGAAACACACACTGAAACACACACTGAAACACACACACTGAAACACACACTGAAACACACACACTAAAACACACACACTGAAACACACACTGAAACACACACACTAAAACACACACACTGAAACACACACTGAAACACACTGAAACACACACTGAAACACACACTAAAACACACACACTGAAACACACACTGAAACACACACTGAAACACACACTAAAACACACACTGAAACACACACTGAAACACACACTGAAAGACACACTGAAACACACACACTAAAACACACACACTGAAACACACACTAAAACACACACACTGAAACACACACTGAAACACACACACTGAAACACACACTGAAGCACACTGAAACACACACTAAAACACACACACTGAAACACACACTGAAACACACTGAAACACACACTAAAACACACACACTGAAACACACACTGAAACACACTGAAACACACACTAAAACACACACACTGAAACACACACTGAAACACACACTGAAACACACACACTGAAACACACACTAAAACACACACACTGAAACACACACTGAAACACACTGAAACACACACTAAAACACACACACTGAAACACACACTGAAACACACTGAAACACACACTAAAACACACACACTGAAACACACACTGAAACACACACTGAAACACACACACTGAAACACACACTGAAACACACTGAAACACACACTGAAACACACACTAAAACACACACACTGAAACACACACTGAAACACACACTGAAACACACACTGAAACACACACACTGAAACACACACTGAAACACACTGAAACACACACTAAAACACACACACTGAAACACACACTGAAACACACTGAAACACACACTAAAACACACACACTGAAACACACACTGAAACACACACTGAAACACACACTGAAACACACTGAAACACACACTAAAACACACACTGAAACACACACTGAAACACACACTGAAACACACACTGAAACACTAAAACACACATGATTTGCAAATTTTCATCCTCAATATATATTTATTTTTAAATTAAAAATACAAGCAAATATCTGCCAAATTCTTACTTTAAAAAATTATTATTTTTTTATTAAATAAAAAAAAAATCAACATATTTCTGATACAGCTTGGTGCTGAGATTTTTTTTATAATGTTTTTTCAGTTTTTTTTCAAGTTTTTGCAACATATAAAATATAAATATATATATATATATATATATATATATATATATTATAATTGATTAATTTATTACATTTTCATAAGTAAATTAATATTTATCTTCTGCAATTTTGCTAAATACTATGTATAATTTTACTAAAGAGAGAAAATCTTCAGTTTAAGAGTTTAACTTTGATTTACAGTTTTTCAATCCTTAATATTTATTTAGTTTTAAATTAAAAATAAAAATAATAAAATATATGTGTATATATATATATATATATATATATATATTAACATTAAATTAGCATTTTTTTAAAACTGATTATTTCTTTGATAGAAATTGTTTTTTAAAATTTTATTTACTTTTTTTATTTTCTATATTTTTTGTAGCAGTAAATTTGACACCATTGCAGACAGATTTTTTTTAATTTATTCATTTATTTTCTTTTTCTACATTTTAAAAAAAAAATGCTGCAGAAATTTGACCCTTTTTTTTGGATGATTCTGTTTTTACAAAGATTCAGGAGAACAAAATGTTTCACAGACATAAATAAAATGTAATATGATGTAAAATGTAAAATAATAAAATAATTATTTAGACAATAAATAAGAATATATATTATTTCTGGTACTGCATGGTACAGATTTTTTAAAATATTTTTTGTTTTTATGCAAGTTTTTGCAACATATGAAATTTGACAGCCTTGCAGGCAGTTTTTACTTCTTTTTTTTTTTAAATTTAATTTTTTTTAAAATATGGTGCAGAAATTTGACTCTTTTTTTTGTATCATTTTGTTTTTACTAAGATTCAGGAGAAAAAAATGTTTCCCTAACATATTCCCAAAAAATCCATAAATAAATTGTAAAATTAAAGTTTAGAATAAGCTACGTGTGAAATAATAAAATAATAAATTGAATGAAGAGAATAAATAAGAAATAAATGTAATAATTAGTTAATTTCAGCATCTAAAGTTCATTTATGGATAAATGCGTTAATAAATTAAAGGAAAATTAATCAGCAATTAATTCATTTATTAATGTGCATCCAGTTATTGTTAATTAAAGACCTTTTTTAAACTAAAATGTTTGTTTTGGTGCTAAATAAGACTCTACTATCAAATACATTCATAAAAAACAGTTTTATTCACATTAACTGACTGTTTTTGAGAGTTTTAGATGAAAATCTGAAGGAAGTTTTTCCTTAGAGCTGCTTAAATCTCTGGTTTTCCTCTGATCAAAGCAGCCTGATGAGCCTGAGATGTGATGAAGGTGATGAAGAGGCGGTCCCTGGGAGCCGGTACCGGGACCAGAATACTCGTTGGTAATTACTGACCTGCTTCTGCTGCAGGACCGAGGCCTACATTCCCTCCGTGGTGCGTTCACTGACACGTGCAGCCCCGTTAGCCACGCTGCTAATCCCGTTTAGTGAAACCTGCCGGACACGTCCGCCCCGGGGCCCCAAACCACCGATTGGACTCGCAGGATTCACAGTGACGACGAGCAGCTTCGGTTTTCACAACATTTTAACGTTCGGACGAGAGACGAGGAGCAGAAGTCAAGTTTTTACAGAGAAACTCCTGCAGGAAGCGAGGATTTCAGAGGAAATGTGTCCAACAGACGCCTCAAAGACGGAATGATTTCCAGTTATTCTGACAGATGTCACAAGATTTAGTCATGATTTTAGTGGAAACAGTCATTTTAGAGAGATAAAGATGCACAAAAAGGCCAGAAAGAGAAACTGGAGACGCAAAATGAACAGAAATAAATGCAAAATGGCTGCAAACACACACAGAATAACAAGAAAATGATAGAAAATGATACAAACCAGACAAAGCAACTGCATAAAAGTACAAAATTATTCAAAACAAAAACCAAGAGACACCAAAAGATGATTATAGAATGAAAACACACATAAAATAGACACAAAACAACCACAAAGAGACCTGAACTAACTAAAAACTGATGCAAAATGAACATAATAAACACAAAATGGCTCCAAAGACTATAAACTGACCAAGAGGCACAAAAACCAAGACACTAGAGATGCAAAATGAACACAATTTAATGTAAAATGGCTGCAAAAACACATAAAATAAGCAGAAAATTATTTAAAATAACTAAAATTAATGCAAAATTAATAGAAATAGGTGCAAAACCAATGAAAATAGACTCAAAATGGCTGCAGTCGCAAAATGACCAGAATGAGAGTAAAAATGACTGAAAATTATGCAAAATTATTACAAACACAGACAAAACTACAAAAATATGCTAAATTACTGCACTAAATGCCTGCAAAGAGACAAAAAAGACTAAGAGATTAAAACTGAGAAATGAATCCAAATAGATGCAAAGTCAACGAAAAGAGGCACTAAATGAACACAAATAAATGATTGAAAGTGATGCAAAATGAAAAGAAACAATTCAAAACAAATGAAATGACACACAAAACTAACACAAGTTAATGCAAAACAGCTGCAAAGACACACAAAATGACCAGAAACACTTTTAAAATGACTAAAAATGAACACAAACAAATGGAAAACCAGACAAAACAACTACAAAACGGTGCAAAATTACAACAAAAACCAAGAGACACAAAATGACCACAAATAGAGGATTATAGAATGAAAACAAAGATTAGAGAGACACAAAACAGCCACAAAAAGACCTGCACTAATGAAAAACTCACGCAAAATAAACACAAATTACTGCAAAACAGATACAAAGACAAACAAAAAGACGGAAAAAAGACTGAAAATGATGCAAAATGAATAGAAACAGGTGCAAAACCAACGAAAAGAGACACAAAACAGCTGAGAGCCACAAAATGACCAGAAAGGCACAAAAACCCAGAAACTAGAGATGCAAAATTAACACAAATGGATGCAAAACCAACGAAAAGAGACACAAAATGTCAGTAAAGAGACACACAATCAGTTTCTTGTAAACACTGCCTGCAGTTCAGCCGAGGAGACCCTGGATGTTTGTTTTGTGGTTTCAGTCGTTCGTGGATTCAGAGTTGCAGCTCAGCGTTTGTTTGTTTTTTACAGTTTGGTGCGAACTCTTTATTTAAACATCTGATTATTTACATTTCTGTGCATCGACTTGAAGGTTTCAGTTTGTGTTTTCAGTCACTGTTTACTTTGTAGTCAGTCGTTTTCGGTGGTTTTCAGCCACTGATTTTCTGTCATTTTCATTCGCTGTTTACTTTTGTAGTTGTTTTCTGTGGTTTTTTGTCACTGTTTGTTGACATTTTTTTACGTTGTTGTTTTGTCGTTGCTGTTTTCGTTTGTGTTCAGTCGCTGTTAACCTTTTTTAGTTTTATTCTGTTGTTTTAAAATATGTATTTTCTGTCATTTTTTATGCTGTTTTCTGTTTTACAGTCTTTGTTTACTTCTGTTTTCAGTCACTGTTTACTTTTGTTTTTAGCCACTGTTTCTATCATCTTTCGTTTACTGTGTTCTGTTGTTTTTGGTCACTGTTTAAAATAGAAAGGCTGAAAATCCCACAGTTCCTTCAGTATTTACAGTTTTCAGGCTGATAAATGGGGTCATTTTGGTGCTTTTTAAAGATTTTTAAACCTCTGTGGCTGTTTTTAATCCGTCTGAACGTGTTAAATCATAAAATATGCAGTAAATCTAAAGCGTCTTTAACCTCAGCTGGATTTTATCTGATAAAAACAGAAGTGAACCAGATTTTGTTGTCGTTTTCCATCATTTTTGGTTGCTGTTTTCTGTTGCTCTGTTGTTTTTAGGCACTTCCTTCTGTTGCTTTCAGTCACTGTTTTACGTTGTTTTTGGTCTCTCGTTACGTTTGTTTTTGATCACTGTTTAATGTTTTAAATTGTTGTATTCTGTTGTTTTTAATGTTTGTTTTCTGTCATTTTCCGGCATATTTTTCTAGTGTTTTCAGTCACTGATTGCTTTTATTTTCGGTCGCTGTTCACTTTTGTTTTTCGTCACTGTTTTTTGTTCTTCTTTAATCGCTGTTTTCCGTCGTTTTTGGTCTCGTTTGTTTCCAGTCGCTGTTTAATTTCTTTAGTTGTTGTATTTTATTGCTTTTAATGTTTGTTTTCTGTCATTTTCGGTCACTGTTTACTTTTTTTTTTGTCATTTCAGTGCCATTTTTAGTTACTGTTTTCTGTCATTTTCAATCACTGTCTTTTGTTCTGTCAGCTGCTTTTATCTGTCATTTTTCAACACTATTTTCAGTCATTTTTCAATGCTTTTATCTGTCATTTTCAATTACCATTTACATTTTTAAGTCTCTGTTTTGTCTTTTTTGTTGCTATTTTCTGTTATTTTTAGTCACTGTTTACTTTCGTTTTCAGTCATTATGGTTGCTGCTCTGTAGCTGCTGTTTACTTTTATTTTTAGTCAGTGTTTCTGTCATTTTTCCAATGCTGTTTTCTGTTGTTTTTGGTCACTGTTTGCCATAGAAAAGTAGAAAATTCCACAACTCCTTCAGTTTTTACAGCTTCCTGGCTGATAATCAGTGTCATTTTGGTATTTTTTTAAAGCTAAAACGCCTTTTAAACCTCATTTTTATCCGTCTGAACGAGTGTTAAATCATAAAATATGCAGTGAATCTACAGCGTCTTCAACCTCGGCTGGATTTTATCTGATAGAAACAGAAGTAAACCAGTTTTGTGTCGCGCCGCTGCAGCCGAAGGTAAAGTGGTCGACGTGGGAGCAACACGAAACATCAGGCGGAATATTTTTAGGATCTTCTTCTTCTTCTTCCACACCTCCACCTCCCGTCACTCCGTCACTCCTCCCTCTCCTCCCTCTCAGCTCCGCTTCACATCCAGCAGCTCTCAGCATCGACGGACAGAAAATAGAGCAGAATGGAGTCGGAGGAGCCGACTGCTCCGTCCACCGACTCTCCGGATTAAAGCTCCACGGCTGCCGCATTCTCAAACCTCTTTGTCCTGAAAGTCGAAGATGGACGGAAAAACTCGCAGAGAAGACTGGATTGATGGTAGATCTGAAGACATGTGGTTCAATCTGACAGCCTGAGATGGAGACGAGCTGATCGGAGTGGATTACCCAGCAGGCATCCAGGCTTTTTCTACCCAAACATGCCGTAATTAACTCACTAAACATGAATCAGTAGATAAATGTTCTGCTACCTTGTAACTCATGTGAAAAACTGGATAGAACTTAGTTATCGTCATCATTTTTTTCTGATTTTTCATCCATTTCGACTCCAAGTTTGTATTTTCTCGGCAAAACTACAAGATGTGATGAGAAATGGGTGAAAAAAGTGGTAAAGTATCAGTTTTCTTGGTAATATAGTCTGGATACAGTTCTACCACTCTACAATTTCATTTATCTGTTACCCAAAGAGATGGACATCTGAGAGTAGAAACAACACAAATGTCTTTAAAAATCGAGCTAATTTGACTGAAAACCTTCGGAAATTTTGCCTGCTGGTGAATAATGACCCCTTTGGTGAAGCTAAAGTTCACGAAACAGTTTTTACGTCCATAACGTTCACAGATTTCAAGGATCTTCTGGTGTTTTTAAAGTCTCTACGTACAAATTTTAGGCTCCTTCTGTGAATTTTCAGTGTTTTGGAGAGGTTTCTGATGAGGGATCGTCCATAAGCGACTTTTATCCCGAAGCGTTTCCGTCATGAGTCCCGTTCTGGACTGAATCCCCCGTCGGTCGCAGGTATTTGGATCCTCTGTGGCTCCGCCCACCCGGTCGGGGAGATGGCGGCGGCCATCGCCAGCTCCCTGATCCGACAGAAGCGTCAGGCCCGAGAGTCCAACAGCGATAAAGTCGCCACCAACAAGAGGCGCTCCAGTCCCACCAAAGACCCCCGGTCTCTGTGCGAGCGACACATCTTCAGCGTCTTTAGCAAAGTTCGCTTCTGCAGCGGCAAGAAAAGGCCGGTTCGCCGGAAACCAGGTGAGTTAACAGATGGCGCCACCTGCTGGTGACACATCGATGTTTGACTGAAACCCAAGAAAACTTCACAGCAGGTTTAAAAGTCTGTTATCCTTTTTTTAAAAAAATGACCAAAATGACACCATTTATCAGCCAAAAATTGTAAAAACAGTAAAGAGAAAAGAAAATTTTTGCCATTTTTAGTCACTGTTTTCTGTTTACATTTTCTGTTTTCTGTTGGTATTTACTTTTATTTTCAGTTGCAGTTTAATTTAAAGTTTCTTTTCTGTCATTTTTATCAACTGTTTAGTTTTAAGTCTCTGTTTTCTGTCTTTCTTAGTCACTGCTTCCTGCTATTTTTCCACACTTTGTTTTTCAATGCCGTTTTCTGCGGTTCTGTCATTTTTGACTCTATTTTCAGTTATTTTTCAATGCTTTTATCAGTCATTTTCAATCACTGTTTAATTTCAAGTCTCTGTTTTCTGTCATTTTCAGTCAGTGTTTCCGGTTTTCTGTCACTATTTACTATGGTCACTGTTTTCTGTCTTTTTCGATGTGGTTTTCTGTCTTTTTCAGTCAGTGTTTACTTTTGTTTTTAATCATTTCGTAGTGCCATTTTTACTAAATTTTTGTGTCTTTTTCAGTTGCTGTTTTTGTCACTTTCATGACTGTTTTTTGTTCGTCAGCTGCTTTTATCTGTCTATTTTCAACACAATTATCAGTTGTTTTTTCAATATTTTCAGTCATTTTCAGTTGCCGTTTACTTGTGTTTTGAGTCTCTGTTTTCTGTGCGTTTAATTGCTGTTTTCTGCCGTTTTCAGTTGCTGTTTACAGCAGTTTTAAGTCAATGGTAACTGTCGTTTTTAGTAGCTGATCACTTTTGTTTTCAGTCATTTAATAGTGCCATTTTTAGTAACGGTTTCAGTTGCTGTTTTCAGTTTAAAGCTGCTGTTTAGTGTCATTTCCAGTCACTGTTTACTGCCACTATTCAGTCGCCATTTATTTTTATCTTTAGCTGCTATTTGCTTTCAGTTTCAGTTACTGTCTTTTGTTTTCAGATGCTGTTTTCGTTCTCTGTATCTGCTTGCAGTCACTGTTTACTGTTGTTTTCAGCTGTTTTGTCATTTTCAGTCTCTGTTTTCTGTTAGTTTATCATCATCTTCACCTCCATGTTGTGTTTACTGAGGCTTAAACGTCTTATAGCAACATTAATGTACCAAAAAAACAGTTTAGTTTGGATTTAATAGTGAGTTTAGTTTGAAGACGTCTAGTCAACGTTCAGTCTGTCATGGTTGGATCTTTAATTTACTGGTTTAGACTAAAACCAGAGTCATTCGACTGGAAAACCTCTTGTTCTGTTGGATTATATAAACACAAGCGACTTTACTTAATGTGTTCCCTGCAGGCTGCTCGCCAGCATCTTTTTTTCATCAACGCAGGAGAAACCGAAACGCCGCCGCCGCTCCTATTAAACGTTACATAATTTTCATCAAGCACGTTGAATATTTGATGGCGGTGGAAGAAGGAAGAAGCCAAAGTGTGATTCCAGCGTCTGTTGATGCCGTCAACAGAGCGACTCCCTCCAGAGACGTTCGGCTGCTTAAAACAACAGAAAAACCTTTTAGCTTCTCCTGCAGAGATAAAAGTTGACCCCAACTCGAGCCAACTTTCCTCCCGCTGAAATCTTTAACGTCCCAGAGAGCCGAGCGTCGACGCATTTCTGCTTTTACACATTCATGAGCCGCGTCTTTCATTAGACCAGCTGCTGCTGGAAACAGCGACTGAAAACGACAGAAAACAAAGACTGAAAACAACACCAAACAATGGCTGTTTTGCAAATGTCAGTAATATTGTTTGTGACTTATTTTACTAGATTTTGTACTTCTGATAACAAAGGGTTAAAAAAAACAACTAAAAACAACAGTAAACAGTGACTGAAAATGCTTTAAAAAAGCCACTGAAAGTGACAGAAAACAGTGACTAAAGTGACTTAAAACAAAATTAAATAGCAACAGAAAACAACAAAAAACATTGCAAAAAACTGCGTAAAAACACAAAAAACTGTGACTGAAAATGACAGAAAAAAGGGTTAAAACTAAAGAAAACAAAGACTGAAAATGAAACCAAACAATGACTGTCTTTATAATGTTGTAAATAAACTTTTACTGGATTCTGTGCTTTTGATCATAAAGGGTTAAGAAAAAACTGCTTAAAACAACAGTAAACAGTGACTGAAAATGCCTAAAAAATGTGACTAAAAATGACAGAAAACAACTAAAAACAACAGTAATTAGTGACTGAAAATATTGATTGAAAACAGCGACTAAAATGACTAAAAACAAAAGTAAACCACAACAGAAAACAAACTGGAAACTGATACATGACAGAAAACAACTGAAATATGTCAGAAACAGCGACTGAAAAAGGCGAAAAATGGTGACTTAAGTCGCTGAAAACAAACGTAAACAGCAACAGAAAACTGACTGAAAATGACAGAAAACTGCGACTAAAACAACAAAAAACAGGAATGAAAGCAACAAAAAACCGTGTTAAAAACCACAAAAAACCCTACTAAAAACAGCAGTAATTAGTGACTGGAAATGACAGCAAACAGTGACTGTTCTGCCAATGTTTGAATATTGTTTGCAATGACTTTTACTGGATTTTTACTTTTATTTTGATAATAAAGGATAAAAAACAACTAAAAACAACAGTAAACAGTGATGAAAAATGGCAACAGTGACTTTGTCTTAACCAGTGGCTGATTTTTGTCATTTTTTAAATTATTTTCATTCATTTTCTGATGCCTTTTTTTTCCATTTTCAGTTGTTTGCTTTTGCTTTCAGTCGTTTCCACTCGTACTAAATTTGTACCATTCATCTTTTTTCTCCACTGTTTAACGTTCCACATAAACAACGTCGACTTTCTCCACCTTTATTTTAAAGACGTCTTTTTAAAAAGTCTCTGATCGATAATCCGTCGTCGCTGCGTGTTCTGACTTTAACCTTTGGCTGTTTGCTTCCTGCTGACTCACTCTGTTGATTATTGATCCAACATACGATCAATATCTGCTGCCAGCAAACTTCCTCATCAGAAACGTCTTTAAAAGGACTTCAGACACTCAGACTTTATTCTGACAAACACGGTGATTATTTCAGTTCATAGACGAAAGAGAACAGAAAAGATGAATTAAACCTCAATAAAATTCAACATATTTCTCTTTATTTTACAGATAATCGAGCCTGATTCTTCTATAAATATAGTGAGGGGTAAATATTCTTCTGTCTCGGTGATCAGAGGCTGCAGTTATTTCCGTATTTATTTATTTATTGTATATTCTATGGTTGCTGTGTTCAGGTTGACGTCTGATCTGAGCTCTAGTTTCATCAGGATGCAGCTTGTGATGAAGTGTTTTATTTTCTCTGCAGCCTCACAGATGTTAAAACTCACAGTTTCTCCTCCGACGGTGTGAAAGTCGACTTTAAATATAGATCAGATCAGAGGAAACATACGTCTGCAGCAGGGAATGTGATCAGTGTCGCTGCTTTAATCATCAAAATACAGCAAATTCATGAAGCTGAAACCAATAAAAAATGTACTTTCACAATAGAATCTGGAGGGAAAGGTCAAATTAACTAAATATTAAGGCTTTTAAAATGTTTTTTACATGGATGAAGGAAGATTAAAGGCGTTGAAAGGCTTTAAAATAAAAATATGGCATAAAAAATATTGATTGAAAACCAAAGATATCAGATCAGATTGAAAATAATGTCAATTTTAACAGATATGTGCTGGTTTTAGTTAAATTATCTGAAATTACGGGCTTTTCCTGACATGTTTGTAAACTTTTATCTGGAAGAAATTGTTGTAACATGCAAAAAACTTGGCGTCCATCTTTAGTTCCGCATAGATTTGTCTTTGTAAAACAAAAGATATCCTAAGTTTCTTGCCATACTCTGTGTTTAAATCACAAATTTAGTGGGAAAATAAAGGTAAAGAGACAAAAACTAGCAAAAATTGGACACAAAATCTACAGAAACAGCCACAAAGAGACAGCCAATAATAAAAGAAACCAAAAAGTGACAATTGAAGACTCAAAAATAGCACAAATAGGTTCAAAACGAGTGCAAAGAGATGACAACAACTAAAGAAATAAAAACAGCAGATGGGTGCAAAAATGACAGAAAAAAGACTCAAACCAACAAAAAACAGGTTATAAATGTGCAAAACAATCACAAAGAGACAAAAGCAAAGAAAAAAGAGCGAAAATTGACACAAACAGGTGCAAAACATCTACCAAGAGACAAAAAATAATTAAAAAAAAAAAAACACAAAAAAAGCCATAAGCAGGTGCAAAACAACTAAAGAAACAAAAACAGCAGATAAGCACGAAAATGACAGCAAAAGACTCAAACCAACATGAAACAGGTTATTAAAAAGCACAAATATGTGCAAAACAACCAGCAATAAAAGACAAAAAAGTGACAACTGTAGACTCAACAAGAGCAGAAATAGGTTCAAAACGACTACAACAAGAGATGACAACCAACAACTAAAGACTCACAAACAGCAGATAGGTGCAAAAATGACAACAAAAAGACTCGAACCAGAAAAAAAGTTCTAAAAAGCAGAAATATGTGCAAAACATCCACAAAGAGAACAACCAGCTATAAAAGAGACAAAAACTAACTAAAATTAGACACAAACAGATCCAAAACAACTGCATAGACACAACAACCAGCAATAAGAGACAAAAAAGTGACAACAGAAGATGTAAAAATGAGCACAAATAGGTGCAAAACAAACACAAAGACACCCAGACCAATGAGAATATGCTAAAAGAACACAACAAGAGACGACACACAACAACTAAAGACACAAAAACAGCAGATAAGTGCAAAAACGACACGAAAAAGACTCAACAAAACAACAGGTTATAAATGTGCAAAACAACCAGGAAAGATACAACAACAAACAAACAAAAGAGAAAACTGGCATAAACAAACTGCAAAGAGCCAAAAACCAACAACTAAAAACTCAACAAGAGCACAAATATGCACCAAACAAACCCACAATCAGACCATGGTACGTACACTGGTATCGATGCTAAAGTTGAGATGCTAAGCTAACTGTTTGTGTTTCTAAAGACTTTCTGTCTGCTGACATCACTGTTGTCTCCATGATCTCACCGTCTGTTAGACTCTCAGGAGAAGTTAAAACGAACAAGTGTTAAGGGCAGAGTAGTACATATAGACATAGGACAGGAAGTGGAGTGATTGAGGTGTTGTTCTGCTCCTGAACTTCAGCTGAAGACTTTATCTCCATTTAACAAACACTCTGGACATTTAGAATCAGAGTTCAGCTGCTCAGAGCAACACAACATGGTAGTTGTAGTCGACAAACCTTCAACACGTCCAGCAAAGTTCACGATTAAGAGTTGATCCGAAGCTACAGGATTTGATTCTGTAGAAAACTGTCCTTAAGACTTTTATTTTGTAGGAGGTAGTTCAGTCTCAGCAGCCGGAGTCGTGTTGGAGTTTCCTTTGGTCTCCTGCTCAGTCTGGATCTTCTCCCAGACGTCTCTTCCTCCACAGATTTCCTTCATCGATCTGTTTGTTTGAGCGGTTTGAGGATCTGAAGCTTCGTCGTGTTCGACTGCTTCTGTCTGACAGGAAGTAAAGTAGAACAGCAGCTGCTCCACATTAGCTTCAGTCTTCTGCTCTATTTCTGAGTCCAACTGGCCCACATCGTCATCTGGAGCATTACTTCCTGTGAGCGGCTCCTCCAGGTTCACCTGGAAACACCTGGAAACATTTAGAAACATCTGGGAACATCTAGAAATAACCTAGAAACACCTGGAAACACCTGGAAATACATAGAAACACCTGGAAACATCTGGGAACACCTAGAAATAACCTAGAAACATCTGGTGGAGGCACCTGGAAACATCTGGAGACACGTAACCCTAACCTTAAACACCTGATGATGACAATTTTCAACACAATCAGTACTTTTTTTCTTTTTTTTTTTAAAACAAATTTCTGACACATTTCAAGTCATTTGAGGTAATTTTTCAACAACTTTGAACATTTTTTTACTGGTTTTGGGTAAATTACAAGTCAAAGCAGTGGAAACAAGCAATCCACCATTGTTGTTGGAAAATTTTGCACTTTCTTCCATTTTCAAGGAGCAGTAATTAAAAATGTATCCTCCTGTTGGATCCATTCACTCATTCTGATCTGATGGAAACTCTTCTGTCTGAGTGTTTACCAACTTTAATGGCTGTTGGAGTTTTATTTCTGAAGATATCGAACCTTTAAAATGACTTCAGAGGTGTTTTTCTGAGGACGACAATACAAGAATCGTCATGTCCGAGAACATGAAATTGTCAAAATAAGTGAACTGACTGTCTGTTGTATGAATGTCATAGTTTTTGTGTTGCCGTTGTGTTCCAGAGCCCCAGCTGAAGGGCATCGTGACGCGTCTCTTCAGCGAACAGGGATTCTTCCTGCAGATGCAGCCGGATGGAGCCATCAGCGGCAACAAGGACGAGAACAGCGACTACAGTGAGTTTAAACAGCAGCATTTTAACTTTATTAAGAAGGGAAAAGGGAAAGAAGACCAGTAATGAGTCCATCGAATGTCTATACCAACTCTTCTACCTCCACTGTAGAGGTTCAGGGTAACTAGGAGCTGAACAAAAAAACCCAAAAAACAGGTTTGTTTTTTAACGTCGAAAGCGACTCAAATATTGTCTAAAATGACCAGAAAACTCTCCATAATTACTTGAGAGTTTTTTAAAATGACACAAAATGTGTCTAAAATGACAGATTTTCAGTCATTACAGACAATTTGCGTCATCTTGGACAAATTTTAGTCCAGTTTTGAGTCTCTGCTCACCATATCTACAAAGATGTTTCACCATGCTGAATGTATCTCCAACAACTTCCTGCTCTGTTCACTGTTTCTGAGCCGAGCTGCATTTATTTTACTAATCCAGTAGGTTTGATTTTCCTCACATTCTGGATCATCTCACCCTAAAATTGTGCAAAATGATTTGAACTTTGTCTAAAATAACTTGAATTGTGTCTGAAGTAACAAAGAATTGTCCAAACTGACTCAGAAATTGTCTAGAATAACTCGAAAACAGCCCAAAATTGCTGTAAACTTGCTCAAAATGTCTCAAATGTGTCTAAAATAACCTGAAATATGTGCAAAGTAACATAAAATTGTCCAAATTGACTCATAATTTGTCCAAACTAACCAAAAAATTCCAAATTATTACAGAAAAATGGTCCAAAATTACTTGAAATTGGCTTAGAATGACTCCAGATTTGTTCAAAATGACCATTTTTGAGTCACAACAGACTCCTTGCTCCTGTTTTATTGTTCTTTAGCTGAAAAATTGTGCAAAATGATTTGAAATGTGTCCAAAGTAACATTAAATTGTCTAAAAACAACATCTCAGTCTAAAATTATCCAATTTTCATATCGTTTTGTACAAATTTAGACTGAGATGATCCAGAATGTGAGGACAATAAAACCTACTGGATGAATAAATAAATGCAGCTCAGAAACAATGAACAGAGCAGCGAGTCGTTGGAGATACATTCAGCATGGTGAAACATCTTTCTACTGATGATGAGCAGAGACTCAAAACTAGACTAAAACTGGTCCAAAATGACTCAGACTGTCCATAGAAACTGAAAAGGTATATTCTAAACATCTTTTTGATCATTTCTAGCTAGTTCAAAGTTATTTTATATATTTATAATTTGGACTTTTTTAAAAAAAAAAAAACAATAATAATAATTGGACCAGTTTTGAGTCAATTTGGACAATTTTATGTTACTTTGCAAAGGTTTCAAGTTATTTTAGACACATTTTGAGCCATTTTGAACAAGTTAAAAGTAATTTTGGGTTGTTTGGGAGTTATTTTAGTCAATTTCTGAGTCAGTTTGGACATTTCTGTGTTACTTTGGAGACGTTTCAAGTAATTTTAGACAAAATTCAAATCATTTTGGGCAGTTTTAGACTGAGATGATCCAGAATGTGAGGACAATCCAATCTGCTGGATCAATAAATAAATGCAGCTCAGCTCAGAAACAGTGAACAGAGGAGATACATCCAGCATGGTGAAACATCTTTAGACAGAAATAGTTAAATATCTACAGTCAGAAGAGACGACTTTATGTTTCAGTGAAAAATGAGCCAAAGAATCTGCAGCTCAGAGTTCATGTGGTCGGATCCATTTGTTCTGTTCGACTTTATTTTTAGAGCTTCAGTGTTTCGTTGCTTCTGTGGATCTGAGATGATGTAAATATTCATGAAGCTCAACCAGAAACATCGGCTCTGGATTTGAGACGAACATCTGCCTCCATTAGCGTTATTAAACCGTGACACGAGTCGTAAAAGACGACAGGAGGAATCTAGCAGATGTCAGCAGCACTCCAACTTCAGGAAACACCTTTTAGAAAGACGTTTTTAGCCCAAACATTCGGACACGTTTCTGCTGCAGATGAGCTCAGGATTACTGCCGCTTAAATCCTGTCTTCTGGAAAATAAAAAAAAAAGAGGACAAGAGGAGGAGGAGGAGGAGATGTTTTGGATTCCCCTCTTCTCTCAGATCATCTCAGTGTTAAATAAAGGAGGATTAGCGGCAGCCATCGCCACAGGCCTCTTCCTCCTCCACCTCCTCATCCTCACCCACACTGCAGCTCTCCGAGGATTAAATCACCTCCCATCGCTCCGTCCGTTGTTCTGCCTCTCTGCTTCACTTTTATCAGCCCGATGCACGGCCAGGGTTTAGAGAAAGCACAAAAACACTCGACCTGAAAGGATTTAATGGGATTATTGTGGTAGATTCACACAGGTGCAAGCAGGAGGTGGGTTTACTGTCGATTTTCCTTTTATTAATTTAAACAGAAAACACTTTTAATCCTCAGGCGTCAGTGTATAAGTAACACAAAGGACCTTAAAGACAAAAAATCTACATAATCTTCCACTTTTACTGAGTAAATTCTATAAACCAGCATCAGTTCTCATCATAACGACCAAGTAATTTTCACCATTTTTACCCTTTAAATTCCAGTTAGTTTACATTATAACGCGGTATTTTAATGAGAAAATTACAAAAACATGATTCATATCATGATTTACAGACATTAAAGACCAAAACAACATCAAAAACAGTGCCATAAAAATGTGTTTTTATTGAAAAAAGGATAATAAAAGGATGTATTTTCCATCAAATGAGAGATTAAGTGATGGGATATCTCAAAAATTAGGAACTGCACCGCTTCTGAGACGTAAATATTTTTATGAAGTGTCAGATTTGAACAAACCTCAACCGAAGGACCTTAAAGACAATAGTAACATAAAAAACAGTGCCATAAAAATGTGGGTTTTTTAATGATAAAAAGACCCAAAAAAAAGATAATTTTCCATAGAATAAGCGATTAAGTGATGAGATGTGTCAATAATTAGCAACTGTATTGAATCTGAAATGTCAGATTTCAACAAACTTTACACTTAGGACCTTACAGACAAAAATATCCGCAACAAAACCAATTATAAAAATATTACATATCAACATTATTTTCCAGTTTTACTGAGTAATTTCTTTAAACCAACATCAGTTCTCATTATAAATACCAACACATGCATTAATTTCCATGATTTTCACCCTTAAATTCCAGTTAGTTTACAATATATCACTATTTTTTAGTGAAAAAAATTACAAAAACATGATTCATTTCATGACTTAAGGACTTTAAAGACAAAAATAACATCAAAAACAGTGCCATAAAAATGTGTTTTTAATGAAAAAAATATATTTTCCATAAAATAGGGGATTAAGTGACGGGATGTGTCAATAATTAGAAACTACATTGATTGAAATATCAGATTTCAACAAACTTTACACTTTGGACCTTAAAGACAAAAAATGTCTGCATCAAAAAGAGTGCATAGAAATGTATTTTTTAATGGGCAAAGGGACAAAAATGTATATTTTCCATAGAATAAGTGTTTAAGTGATAAGATGTGTCAATTATTAGCAACTGTATTGATTGTTAGATGTATTTTCATGAAGTGTCAGATTTCAACAAACTTTACACTTAGGACCTTAAAGACAAAAATGTCTGCATCAAAAACAGCCATAAAAATATTAGATATCAACATTATTCTTCATTTTCACTGAACAAATCTTTTAACCAGCGTCAATTCTCATCATAATTAAAAAATATTCATTAATTTCCATCATTTTAACGCTTTAAATTCCCGTTAGTTTACATTATATCACTGTTTTTAATGGAAAAATGACAAAAAAAGATAGATTTTCCAAAGTATAAGTGCTTAAGTGATGGGATATGTCAATAATTAGAAACTGTATTGATTGTTAGATGCCAATATGTTCATGAAGTGTCAGATTTCAACAAACTTTACACTGAGGACTTTAAAGACAAAAATATCTGAATCAAAAACAGTTATAAAAATATTATATTTCAATATAATTTTCTACTTTGACTGAGTAAATTCTTTTAACCAGCATCAGTTCTCATCATAACTACCAAAGAATGCATTATTTTTCATGATTTTCACCTGAATTATTTCCTATATAATAAATCGTACGTGGATTTTTATGTATTATTTTTTGAGTCATGAATGGTTCAATGATATATTTACATTATTTTTCACTTTCAGTCAGTAAATTCTTTGTACTAGCACCAGTCCTGATAAAAAACATCAAAGAAAACCAATCAATCAAACCAATTCAAACCATTAAAGATCAGATTTTCAGGATTTTAGGAAAATATGCATTCATTTTCATGATTCTAACCCTTTAAATTCCAGTTAGTTTACATTATATCACTGTTTTTAATGAAAAAAAGACAAAACATAGATATATTTTCCATGAAAATGTATCTTTTAAGTGTTAAGTATAAAAAATGATGTCACTGTTGGATTTTTGTGTAAAGAAATCCACATAGCAGTTAATTTAACCTGTTTTCCTGGAGTTAGTTTTGTCTTTAAGGTCCTGAATGTAACATTTTGTGTTTTACAGACGTTTAATGGGAGCTAAAGTTGTAATTCCAAACTTCCCCCAGTGCCAAATACACTAATGTTGCCAAATTTAAGTGTTCTATCTATATACTTTTGTATTACTGATCTGTTGCTACTTCTTTAGTAACCACCTCTCTCTCTCTCTCTCTCTGTCTGTGTTCCTGAATGTCTCTCGCCCTGCAGCCCTGTTCAACCTGATCCCGGTGGGTTTGAGGGTCGTGGCCATCCAGGGAGTGAAGGCTGGACTGTATGTGGCCATGAACGCCGAGGGATTCCTCTACACATCAGTAAGAAAAGCTGACGCCACCTTCTCATTCAGCTCATGCTTTTATTATGAAGATTCAGGGTTTTTGTTCATCATATAGAAGATTTAAAGGATCTCAGTCAGTAATCTGCCTGGTGATAAAATAAATACAGAGAATAATGAAGAATGACGGCTCTAACGGTTAGATTTTAGCAATTATTATTTTAAAGCAATGGAGGGATTTTGTTGTGATGCAACTACAATGACTTTTACTGTGGAGACAGATGATTGTCATCGTGAAGCATCGTAAAGGGCTTTTATTGTGAAACATACAGAGAACTTTTTGTGAAGTAGAAAGATGACTTTAGCTAGTGGACTTTTGTGGCAGAGTAGATAAATTACTTTTATTGTGAAATACCTAGATGGTTTTTCTTGTGAAGCAGCCAAAGGATGTTTATTTTGAAACAACTAAAGGGCTTTTATTGCGAAGCAGCTAAAAATATTTTAATGTGAAGCAGCTAAAAGACTTTAATTGTGAAGGAGATAGGGTACTTTTATTGTGAAACAGCTAAATGACTTATTGTGAAGAGATAAGGAGATAAATAACTTTTATTGTGAAGTAGATATATGACTTTTATTGTGAAATAGAGAGATGACTTTTATTGTGAAGTAGATAGAGGACTATTGTTGCTAGATGACTAGATGACTTTTATTTTGAAGCAACTGTGGGATTTTAATGGTGACATAGTGAGATGAATTTTATTCTGAAATAGATAAATTACTTTTATTGTGAAATTAATTGAGGATTTTTATACTGAAAAAGATAGACAACTTTTATTGTGAAGTAGACAGATGACTTTTTGTGAAATAGATCAATTATTTTTATTGTGAAGTTAATTGATGACTTTTATAATAAGATAGACAACTTTTATTGTGAAGCAACTTAGGGGTGTTTTGTTGTGAAGCAGCTAAATGACTTTTATTGTGAAGCAGCTAAAAGACTTTTATTGTAAAAGAAGCTAAAGGACTTTTATTATGAAATAGATAAATTGCTTTTATTGTCAAGCGTGAAGAGAACTTGTGAAGCAGCTAAATGACTTTTATTGTGAAATGGCTAAAGGACTTTTGTTGTGAAGCAGCTAAATGATTGTTATTGTGAAGCAGCTAAATTAATTTTATTGTGAAGTAGATAAATGACCTTTATTGTGAAGCAGCTACATGACTGTTATTGTGAAGCGGCTAGAGGACTTTTATTGTGAAGCTCTGTGTTCTTGTAAATAACCTGATAACGTTCCGACCAGGGATCACGTTTTCCAGATTATTTTTACCAGTTTGATCCCAGATGATTTTATTTCAGGATATTTCCCTCAAACTGTCACTTCGTCTCTCAGATCGGTTTCCTGTCAGAGAAAATATCTGCTTCCTTTAATTATTTATTCCGTTTTAAGGCCCAAATGCAGCAACGTCGTGCCACCGAGCTGCAGTTTTAAAAGTGGCGTTAATAATGAAACGGCTCTGATCAGTGTTCAGTTGTTGTGAGTCCATCTGGCATCCATTATTCATGTCTGCTGCCTCCATCAAACTTTAAAAACGCGACTCTTCAGCCGCTGTATTTGTGACGAGGCAGAGGAGGAGATGTGTTTCCTCTGTAAGACATCGGGCCCGACAAACAGGAAGTCACTATTATCCTGGCAGAAGGCCCAGCTGTGGAGGCGCATGGGAGATGTAGTTGATGTTGCAGATTTTAAACTATTTTCTTCACCAATAGCGATCAACTATTAAATAAATAAATATATGAAACACAGCAGATGTTTTCCTATATGCTGATGACACTGTTTGTATTAATAAACATTTTGCATCAGTCTTGAAAGTGTCACGGTGTATTTCACTCACGACATTAGTTCTGGTCGGAGGTCATTAACTACCACAGAAGTCTTTGTCATGATGGCCATCGCTAGCTAAACTGTTTTCATAAGTTTGCGTAATTTTCTTGATAAATCCAACATTGTTGATCAACAGTGAGATAATTTATTCCTCAAATTTAGCATGCTGGTTGTTGTCTTGGTTCCAGTTTGTCGTATACACGTAAACGTTCGTTGGAGGTCGTTAACCACAGCAGAAGTCTTAGTCATGGTGCCAATTGCTAACTAAACTCCTGTCATAAATTTGAATCATTGTTGTAATAAATGCAATATTGTCAGTCAATAGCTGATTAATTTATAGGACATATTTAGCATGTTGCATGTTTCTCCATTATAGGCCACATCAGTCTTTGTCATGGTGCCCCTTGACTAGCTAAATGGAGCTTTACAACAAGGCTCCTGATCACCTGCGGTCTTATCTATCTTAGTTTAGCATAGCTTAGCTTAGCTTGTCTTATCAGCTTGGATGCATACCTGCAATGTACTTAAAGTGTGCATTATGTAGGAAAATTGTGAATCTATATTGATAAATACTAAATATTAAATGAGTCGGATCAGATCAGGAACAATAAACTTGATCTGGCCGTCTATATTTATATTAAAACTCTCAGCTATCGGTTGTTTGCTGTTGTACCTGCATTACTAAGCTGCACTTTAGCACCACTTCACGGCTGGTAAACCTCATTTTCTCTGAAATCACTGATGGCTTTTATCAGATGCCAGATTGTGCATCAGCATCCAGATCACACACGAGATAAATCTGGACATTTTTCAGGGCTGAACTGGTTTCTGGTCGTCTTCCTGCCTGCACGGTTACATAAAACCAGCCTCAGTGAAGTGAAGCTGGGAGGCCGAGGCGTCTGAACGCTGTTTATCTCAACGATCGCATGTTGTGATGCGAGACGCAGGATTCCTGCTGCGAGCAAGAGACCGTTTTCATCTTTTATTCCTTCTGTTTGCTCCTCATCCTCCTCGAGCTCTTCCTCTCCTCTTTCTCTGCTCTGTGTCGTCAACTGAGCCTGAAATACACTGAAAGAGAAGAAAAAAATCGCAAAAAAAGGGTGAAAATCTGGCAGAAAAGCATAATAAACAATATAATAAACAAGATGTAATACTGTAAAGTTAAAATACTGTCAAGAGAACAGCAAATATCTGCTTATTATATGTATTAAAGCAAAAAATAAAGCAATTTTACAGTCAAAAATAATAAAAGAATGAATTCCTATGATAAAACAGATATTAGTTTTGGCCTGTTTTTTAGTACTAACATATAAGTTAATGTTTTTTTTTCTGTAATTTAATAACTAAAAATACTCAATAAAACTAAAAATATCTGTAGAATAAAAATTGAATTTTTTTTTTTTTTTACCGTTTTACAGTCTTTAGTAAACAATATTTCTCTCAAAAAATGCAAATATCTGATTTAAATACCATAAAAATAGCAACATTTTACAGTCAAAATACAGTCAATATATTTAGAGTTTTGGTCTGTTTTTTTACTCAACATATAAGGTAGTGGTTATTTTTTCCGTAATTTAATAAAATTGAAAATAAAATATCTGTAAAAGTTTTAAAAAAATTAATTGCCATTTTATAGTGCTTTATAAATATAATTTTTATTTAAAAACTGCAAATATCTGACTTAAAACAGTAAAGATATCGTCATTTTATAGTCAAAATACAGATTTTTAGTGTGGAATTTATTTAAATTTGGCTTGTTTTTTGTGGTAAAATGTAAGTTAATATTTATTTTGTCTGTAATTTAATAAAACTGAAAATACTAAAGAACTAAAAATATCTGTAAATATTTTTGTAATTATTTACCATTTTACAGTCCTTAATAAAGATGATTTTTATTTTTAAAAACTGCAAATATGTGATTTATATAAAGTAAAGATGACGTCATTCTCCAGTCAAAATATGGATTTTTGATGTGGAAGTTATTTAGTTTTGGTCTGTTTTTTAGTACTAACATGCAAGTTAATGTTTATTTTTTCTGTAACTTAACAAAACTGAAAAATGCGAAAGAAAACTTAAATGTTTTTTGTTAAATTATTTACTATTTTACAGTCCTTCATAACCATAATCTTTCTTTTAATAAAAACTGCAAATATGTGATTTAAATACAGTAAAAATAGCATCATTCCTAGAGTCAGAATACAGATTTTTGATTATTTTCAGTCTGAGCCTGTGTATTTTAGGGTGCATTTGTAAATTAATCCTATTTTCTGTGATTTTACAAGTTATAACCTGTAATTCTGTGACAAAAATTGTCCAAAAATTACAGTTATAACCCTTAAAAATGGCATTTGTTTTCTACAGTGAAATCTTTTGTCTGTTTATCTACATTTATTTGTAATGTTATTAATTTTAAACTTATTTTTATTCATTTTATTAGTCATTTTCTTTTACTTACTGTGTGTTTTAGTCTGTTCTCAGCTCATCAATCATCCATAAATCATTTTTGAACGGTTTGAACCTGAAACACTCAGAAATATTAACAGTTTAGGTGTTTTTGTAGTTTTTTAACCAAATAATTTAACAGTAATCTATGTTCAGAGGAGCCTTAAGTCAAAAAATGTCTTCAGAAGCTCTTGGGTTGAGTGTTAAATGTTAGAACAGGTGTTTGTGATTTATGGGGGGTTGTTCTGCTCTGATTGGCTCGACTTGACCACCTGTTCAGAGGACAAATAATAAACACACAGAATAAAAAAACTCATATAATAATAAACACACATCTTCTTCCTGGATAACAGGCTCATTAATTACAAGTTTGATCAATTAAAGACATTAAAAAGACTGCAATAAATGAAGATTATTAGTAATAATCTTCATTTCTGTGGTAATAAATTAATAACAGCCTCATAGATGGACTAAAACAAGGATAATACAGAAAGAAAGACATGCAAGGGAAGTGTATAAATAATGACCCTGTTCCATAAATAGGATCCAACCTGAGTCCTGCTCACCTCGTTGTGTTTTTAACATGACGGCAGTGAACAAAGCAGCTCTACTGTTACAGCTAAGCCCAATGTGTAGCGCTGAGGCTACAGTTTTTAATATGAGCTGTGTGGATGCACCGATGAATGATCGATATCTCTCTCAACGCTCAGATGAACGACATAAAATCGAATGTGCCGTCATTTTAAATGTGTAACTGAAACACAATCGATCCGGACACCTTCAGAGCGCCTCATTAGCTGCTCCGCGTGTCGTGGTGATTTATTTCCAACAGCTCCCACTGTTGATTGTTAAACTCAGTGTTTGTACTGGGCAGAACATTTTAGCGTTGTTTCAGGTTTTATTTTGAAAAGTTCGACGGTCAGTGACAGCTGCCATTCTTCAGTACGTAAAAGCAGCTAATCTCCTAATTTGTGGAGATGTTTGTGCTTCTTCAGTTTTTGCAGGTTGTTTCTCTGCTAGTGGGACGTGTATGTCATATAGAACAGATATTAATCTAATTTTAGAATGATGTTACAATAATCTAGCTAGTGCTAACTGCTAAGAAGCACAGCTAGCATCTTAGCCATAGCCTTAGCCTAGCATATCGATAATTGTAAAACTGCCAAATTCACACCTTGACAAATGGTCGAGTCGATAATCAGTTGAGCGCTATTTAAAAGACGTCTCAACTTTTGTATCTCTGGTTCTTTTACTTCCTCCCTTTGTCTGTTTTCCCTCCTCTTTTGATTCCCCCCATTAGCTTCACCTCTGTCTTGTTTTCCCCATCAGTTTGTGCTGTTTGTTTTTATTTGGTTTTTGAATTCTGTTTTCGGGCTGTACAGTGGCGTAGTGGTTAGCACTTTCGCCTTGCAGCGAGAAGATCCCTGGTTCGCGTCCCGGCTTTCCCGGGATCTTTCTGCATGGAGTTTGCATGTTCTCCCTGTGCATGCGTGGGTTTTCTCCGGGTACTCCGGCTTCCTCCCACAGTCCAAAAACATGCTGAGGTTAATTGATTATTCTAAATTGCCCGTAGGTGTGAATGTGTGAGTGCTTGTTTGTCTTTGTGTGTGGCCCTGCGACAGACTGGCGACCTGTCTAGGGTGTCCCCTGCCTTCGCCCGAGTCAGCTGGGATAGGCTCCACCCCCCCCGCGACCCTAGTGAGGATTAAGCGGTGTATAGGTAATGGATGGATGGATGGATGAATTCTGTTTTCCTGCATTGGTTTCTTCAATTATCTTTTGAACTTTTAGTTTAACTTTTTTTTGTTCATCTGCCTGCCTTTTATTGAACTAGTAAGACATAAATAGCCAAATGTATTTACATTTTATGTTTGTTTTTGTGTTATTCTAAATGTTGACACCAAGGTTGTCAATGTATATCAGCTCAAAATGCTAATTATCAATCTCCTTGACTGCTAATAATCAATATCATCAATGCAAAATGGTGTAACTCATAAAGGGGCACCATGACAAAGACTTCTGTGATGGTTAATGGATACCAGTGTACAAGGCAGAAAATGGCAAAACATGAGACAAAACTACACAAATGAGACACAAAAGGACAGAAAGAGGACACAACATAACACAAATAAGACAAAGCGAGACAAAAACAACAAGTAGTTGACGCTAAATGACAAAATTGAGATGCAAAATGTGAGTATGAAGAAGGTCATGCATGTCAGAAAATGTATTGTAGATCAGCTGTAGTTCCTGGTCGTTCCACCAGGTGGAGCCTCTCACTGTTTAATACTGTAGAGACCAGAGGAGGCATCACTCAGATTAGGGAAGTTCATGTTGGCAAGCAGAGAGTATTGTGGGAGTTTAGCTCGCAACGGGTACCATGACAAAGACTTCAGTTCTGGTTCATGACCTCCAACCAGAACTTATGTTTACAGCTGGTTTATACTGAATAAAAACTGTCTGTTCTCTGTTTTTGTGCGTCAGGATGTGTTCACAGCAGAGTGTAAGTTCAAGGAGTCGGTGTTCGAGAACTACTACGTCATCTACTCATCCACGCTGTACCGGCAGCACGAGTCGGGCCGAGCCTGGTTCCTGGGCCTCAACAAGGAAGGAGTCGTCATGAAGGGAAACCGAGTGAAGAAGACCAAACCCTGCTCACACTTCGTCCCCAGACCCATCGAAGGTGAGACCAAAACAGCCGAGGATGGCGGCTGTTTAAGATGGAAGGTGGTTTCTGATGTAGAGAAAAGCCAGGAGGTGAAACCGGGATGATTTGGAGGAAGGACGAGTAGATTTAAAACAGCTGATATGTGAAGTTAGCAACCTGTGGAGTTCCTCAGGGACGCGTCCTGGTGCCTCTACAGTTAATTCTAATATTAATATAATAATAATTCTGATTCTAGTTCCACATTTAGTGGTAACGCTGTCGTGTCCAGGATTAGATGAGAATAGTTTCCTTTGTGGCAGCAGCTCTGAGATGAAGTTAGCCTAGCTTAGCACAAGGACTGGAAGCCTGGATAATGTTAGCTGAGATCCAACAACTCCGGTTTTGTCTGATTTACTTTTTCACTGATGTTTATTGGAAGCACAAGTCTGAACCTCAGTCTTCAGGTGAGGGTTTAAGATATAGTTTTCATGAAAGTCTATTTAAAAGTAGTAATATCTTGAGTTAAAAAACGTTTTTCATAATTTTAAACGTGAAATTTCAATTGAAGATTTCTTTGCACACATTCATTAGTGATGGTATTATGGGATATATACGTTGAATGTGTTTTCTAATGGTTCAATTTTTGTTTTTGCCTGCATCTGTGGGCTAAAACAGGTAGCTTCCCTTTGGTCGACATGTCATCCATCCATCCCAGTTTGTTTTAAACACAAGTTCTCGTTGGAAGTCATTAACCACCCCATAAGTCTTTGTCATGGTGCCCCTTTGCTAGCTAAACCCCTACAATGCTCTCTGCTTGCTTACATTTACCCTCTAACACTACGTTTACCCTCTAACACTACGTTTACCCTCTAATACTACATTTACCCTCTGATGCTACATTTACCCTCTAACGCTACATTTACCCTCTAATACTACATTTACCCTCTAATGCTACATTTACCCTCTTATGCTACATTTATAATCGAATACTACATTTACCCTCTAGTACTACATTTACCCTCTAATACTACATTTACCCTCTAGTACTACATTTATCCTGTAGTACTACATTTACCCTCTAACGCTACATTTACCCTCTAGTACTACATTTACCCTGAGCTTTACAACAAGGTTCATGACCACCTACAGACCACTAAAGAACAACTTTCATTTCATTTTCATTAGTTTACTACTTCCGAACCATCACTACGATTACATGAGTTCTGGTCGGAGGTCATTAAGCGTCACAAAAGTCTTTGTCATGGTGCCCGTTGCAGAACATTAGAGCACAACCTGGAGGCAGAAATGCATTTTTTTCTTAATGCATTGCAGAGATCCAGTTTTGTATTATTTTTATGACTTTAATGTACTTGAAATGTAAATTATGTAGGAAAATGGTGTCAGATTTTGCCTCGATATGAGCAGATACTAAATATTAAATGACTGCTATCGGGACATTTATAATTCCAGTCTACAGAGACGAATGCAGGTTGTGGAGGTTGGATATTGGGAGTTTGTTAGAGTTCCCGAAGCTCATTCCTTCCTCTGCTGCTCGCTGACAACAAGTTTTTAGAACTGAACGTGAGAGTTTGGTGGGGTTTTTTTGTAGCTCAGAGGTTCAGCGTCGATCAAAGGTCGTCCTGCAGGAACTCCGTCTGAGTCGGAGGACGAGCCGAAGCTCTAATATCACAGATGGAGGTTTAATAGGAAACATGAAGCTGCTTCTCTGCTTTCAGCTGCCCTGCCTCCCCCCTCCTCACCCATCTTCATTTAAAAATACCCATCAACTATCACCTTCCTGCCGTCCATCTTCATCCACGTCCTTCAACCTCAGCCTCCCTCAGCTTCTTTCTTCCTCTTGTGTTACACGGCTGCTCTTGAGTGCATTTAAATCAATAAATTAAAGTATGTCAACGTACATACAGTTTAAGACTAAAGTTTTCCCTCCTCTGAATGCTGTTACTGTTTATTTGTACATATTTGTTAATATTTTGCACACAGATCTATATATTTGTATATTTTGTGAACAAAAATGTCACTTTAGACTCTCCAATGTGAGGATCTGGTGCTTTTCTTTGTCATAAATGATGCAAAACTGAATTAGTTTGGGCATCAGAAGCCATGAATTTGGTTGTTGAGAAACCACTAAATTAATCAGCAGATTAATCAATAATAGATAATCACTGGATGCAGCCATAAGTACAGTATGTGTTGTGTAGTTTACATCTTTGCATATACAGTTTTAATTTGCATATATTAATGTACATTTATCGTTCTATATTGTATAGCTGTACATGTATTCATGTATATTGCAGACCTGCACTGAAATATTAAACATACAACGATATATATCTACTGTCAGGAACAGAAGTTTACATCCTCTTGTAAAGACCACATCAGTCTTGAGTTTCCAATCACTCCTGTAATTGTTTCATAGACATTTTTAAAGGTCATCTGGAAATGTTCTAAATTTTCTTAGTTTCATGACGTCTTAACTTCTCCTGAGTGATCATGATCGACTACAGCTGCTGACTCCTTGGAGCCAATTTAAATAGAACCTATTAGATCCACCCATTGGATTCAATAGAGGAGAGACATTGAAGCCTTTAACCCCAAGAACACCAAACCTACCATCAAGCATGGTGGTGGCAGTATCATGTTCTGTGGAACTGGAGCTTTACAGAAAGTAAAATACATTCAGAAATGCTAATATTTGGTTAAATTTGTACATTTCCACCTCAGTTTGGTTCTTCTGGTTTCAATCTTCTGGACACTGTACCTACCGTCAAGCATGGAGGTGGCGGTATCATACTATCAACTTAAGTGACTCAAGTCTGAGACAGAAAGACAACAAACGTAGTTGAACGGCACCAAAATTAGTTCAGTTCAACTACATTTGTCATCTTTCTGTCTTGGTTCTTCAGGTTCTTGATGGGTTTCAGTCAGCACTTTGGGGAGATCAGTCTAGAACCTTCATTCCAGCCTGATGGAACCATTTGTTTACCACGTCTGATGTGTGTTTGGGCTCATTGTCTTGTTGAAACATTCAACTGTGTCCAAGATCAACCTTCTGCTGATGGTTTTAGGTTTTCCTGAAGAATGTGGAGGTGATCCTCCTTCCTCATTATTCCATTTACTTTGTGTAAAGCTCCATTTCCACAGAGCATGATACTGCCACCAACATGCTTGATGGTAGGTTTGGTGTTGTTGGGGTTAAAGAAAGACCCGCCCAAGACAGTCTGAAACCAGTCCTTAAAAGGTCTATGACAAGGCCCAAAATCAAACCTAAACCAGTCCAAAAGATGTTCAGAATCAGTCAGAATACAGTCTGGAACCACTCCTAAAAAGGTAAAAAAGCAGGACAAAATCAGGACCAAAACCAAACCTAAATGACTCCTAAAAGAAGCCCAAGACCAGCCCAAGACCATCTGAAACCAGTCCTAAAAAAGTCAAAAACCAGGACAACATCGGAACCAAAACCAAGCCTAAACTACTTCTAAAAAAGTCGAAGATCCGCCCTAGACAGTCTGAAATCAGTCCTCATCCAGGACCAGATCCAGAGTAAAATAAATCTGAAACCAACTT
This sequence comes from Amphiprion clarkii, assembly GCA_027123335.1. NCBI lineage: Eukaryota > Metazoa > Chordata > Actinopteri > Pomacentridae > Amphiprion > Amphiprion clarkii. Next base: position 35,202,651 of record CM049575.1, read on the forward strand.
TAAATCACATCCAAAACCCGCAGAACCAAGACAAAACCAACCAGTCACCAGCTGTAGTCGATTATAGGCACTCAGGAGAAGTTAAGAGGCCATGAAAGTAAGAATATTTGACGAGCACAACTTTCTACATCACCAAAGCTGGTAATTCAAGTTAGAATTTGTCATATTTCCAGAAGACCTTTAAACAATCTACGAAAGAACTAAAATGTTTGATTGTTTTTTGTACGTTTCAATGATTCCAGAGTTCTAGGAGTCATTGGAAACTCAAGATTTCTGTGACTATATGTGGTCTTTACCGGTGGATGTAAACTTTTTCCATCCTCAGTGTAACAATCCTTAAAAGTCTCCTGATGAACTGAATATTTCAGGGATTTTGGACTAGAAATTTGCAACATCACATCAAATAGGTTCTATTTAAAAGGAGTCAGCAGCTGTAGTCGATTGCAATCACTCTTTAGAAGTTTAGAGGCTGTGAAAGTAAGACAACTTGATGAACACAACTTTCTATATCACCAAAAGTGATAGTTCAAGTTGTATGTATATTTTTGACTCGTGTTTGTTGTGTTTCCTGAAGACGTTGAATCAATCTATGAAAGAACCAAAATATGTGATTGTTTTTTAGCAACAAAGACTACCCTGCTATACATGGTCTTTACATCTTTATATCCCAGTGACCTTCTTTCTTTAATGAACTTCCTCTTTCCTCCATGTCTTCCCTACAGTCTGTATGTATAAAGAGCCGTCGCTGCATGAGTTGGAGGAGAAGCTGCTGAAGAACTCGAGGAGCCCCACGCTGAACAGCGAGGGTCGGCCGAGGAGTCTGGCTCAGGAGGCGCAGCAGCTGGAGGACTCCACAGAGCAGGACGGGTCGTAGCCTGCAGCACCCCCCGCAGGCGGAGCAGGAGAACTCCCATTTTAACACTCCCTCTGTTCAGCAACAACAGCAACTACAACCACGACGACGACGACAACAACAACAACAACCGCCACGATGATGACGGCAACGAAAACAAAGAAAAAAAAAGAAGCTAAAAAAAGTAACAAAATAAACGGGGGAAAAAATTCTTCTTCTTCTTGCTCGTGATGAAATATTTTAACCGGGGAGGGCGGCGAGGGGGAGGGGCTTGTTTGGAAAAAAAATAAATATTCAGGACGTTGATGATGATGATTTACATTTTATGCAAAAAGCCCTGCTGAGACGGCGCCGGGTTGCTAGCACACTTATTCTTCATCGCCACATCGTTATCATCATCATCATTCGTGTCACGACGATGACGAAATGTTTTCCCGAGTCGAGCGAGCGCTGAGAACTCTGAAGCTTTAAGCCATGTAGAAACTTCACTTCCTTTCATTTCCGAATGAATGCAAAAACCTTCGCACTTTCGACACGCCGCGCTTCTTCCTCTTCCTCTTTGTGATGTTCCGTCCAATCAGAAGGAAGATTTTCTGTTTCCTCAGCTGCCACATCTGGTTTGTTTTCGTGTGTGTTTTCGGGAGGATCTTGTGGGTTTTGTTGCAGTCACTGCCGATTCAAAGGTCCGGAGGAGGACGAAGGACTTTAGGCTGCTTCCTGCTTCACGTTCAGGATGGAGTGAGATTCTGTCTGTTTACTGGAAATCACTCACAAACTCCACAGTCCTGCTTTTCCTCGGCGGCCGGCAGAGTTCAGATCGATTGATTTACTTCTGACTTTAAATCTGCTGCAGAGAGAAAATCCACTTTCCATAATTGTGGTAATCAGACGCAAAAATATAGATCCTTAAATTAGTTTTTTATCCGAGTCTTGTCTGCAGAATTTGGTCTAAGGCTTCAGCCTGACAGGCAAAACTCAAGGCAAAAAAACATCAGAAAACGTCTCCAAAATCAGTTTCCAATTAAGAGATAATAGAAGATTCTTGTCCTCCGGATGTTAATTTACAAAAAGTACGTCAACAAATTTTCACTGACAACATTTTTCTCACAACAACAAAATAATAAGTAATACTTCAGCTGAGAATCTATGAGAAAATGTTTCACTATATTTGTGTTTGTCTCAAACACATGAGCGCTGGTCGGAGGTCATTAACCGACTCATAAGTCTTTGTCATGGTGCCACTTTACAAGCTAAACCCCCAACTTAAAAGTTAAATTTGAAAACATTAACTATGACGAAATTTCACCCCTTTTGTCAATAAATGAAAATCAGGTATTGTGTCCAAAATCAGCCTCAGATGTGAGAAAATATTGCCTCTTAAATATGACTTCTGTCCCCATAGAAACGTCTGATTTAGCTGCATTGTCTTTGGAAGATGTGTCGATAAAACAGTGCTAATTCCGAAAAATAGTAATTGACAACTAATTTTTGCACAAATAGCTCTGTTTTATAAGAAACTGGATACAGGACACTACTCTAGTTGAACCCAGTTTGTCTCAAACACATGAGCTCTGGTTGGAGGTCATTAACTGACTCTTAAGTGTCTGTCATGGTGCCCGTTTACCAGCTAAACCCTCAACTAAAAAGTAAACTTTCAAAGCAGGACCGATGACGAAATGTTTAACTCCTTTTGTCAATAAATAGAAATCAGGAATTGTGTCCGAAATCAGTCTCGAATGTGAGAAAATATTGGTTCCTGGATCTCTGGTTGGAGGTCGTTAAGCAACTTTCAAGTCTTTGTCATGGTGCCCCTTTACCAGCTAAATGCTTAACGAAAAAGTAATATTTCGAAACAGGAACTATGACCAAATGTTTCACTCTTTTCATCAATTGGTAAAGTCAGGAAACATGTCCAAATTCAGCTTCCAAGCAAAAGATATTACTGGTTGTTGCAGGAAAGTCTTCACTAAGACTTTTGTCCTCTGCAGTTTGCTGTCCTGGAGATTAGAAGCTCCAGATTTAGCCAAATAATATCTTAAAAATAGCAAAAAGCAGCATTGATTGGTGAAAACCATGACGCAAAATATTCACTGACGAGGTATTTTTCATCTCTAAACAGTAAAATCAGGTATTGTCTGCAAAAAATTTCTGTTTGATTTGAGAAAACTACGACAAAAAGCCATCGTAGACAACTGATTTTTCAGGAAGAAAACAAAACAAAACACAGTGAATATTTTCTGATGTAACCCAAGAAAACAAATGGAAACTGCAGATATTTCTCCATCTCTGGGGAGTTTCCTGATGTCGCAGGGTCCTCGAACGCATCACAATGTAAGCTAATCTGATGATGATCTCTGCTGCAGACGAAGCTCTGAAATCTGCCGGTCTTTGAAGGCATCGTCAGGAACGTGGAGTCCGTTCGCAGCTTCTTCGTGCTGCGTTCAGGTTCCGCTCGGATGGAGAGGTTTCAGTGTGTTGCATGATGTTTTTTCCAGATGTTTGGGAGATTATAAATGATCCACGTGGACTCTGAAGGCCGAGTTGTATAACTGTGATCCGGACCGAGTCGCACCTGTCCGTCCAGGTGTGTGAACTCTGTACGACACCCGACGAGGAGAAGCCACAGCATGCGTTCAAGAGCCTGAATGTCGACACTTTGTCCTGTTTTACGACACATTTTGTTTCTGTGAGGCGTTTTAAAAAATTTTAAAATTTTAGTGTTAAATAATAGGCCACACCCCCTTTTCCAGAGCACCGTCCAATCACAGCGCAGTATTATAGCTCTCAGTGATTGGTTCTGCTGATTATTGGGGATTTTCGTTGGAATTTATTCAACTTTTTTGTGTCAAATTAATGAAAAAAGGCAAGTTATGACTGATTATTCGTATCGATTCACACAAAAGCAAAAGTGTGTGCACATAATTGTGAATAATTGCGTTTTTTCTTGTTTAAAATAAGAGAAAAAATCTAATTTGGGGGTAAAATTCTCCTTTTGTGAGAGTTATGTGTCTTGATGCCAAAAATGGATATTCTGTTTCATACATTTATTATTTTATTCGTTTCTGTCAACTGAAAATGTCCGATTTTTGTTGTTTCTAGCTTCTCAGATGCTTTTCTTTGTCGATTCTGAACTATATTGGAAAATAACTAATCAATAATAATCAATAATAACAGAACAGTAGTTTAGTAGCTGTGGGTTAAAGGATGAAACTGATGAATGTTGTTTAAATTTATTATCCTGGAATCAGAGCAGCGGCTTGTTGAAGTGACGTCACGTCGTTTTGGACTTTCTGATCGTGGTGCATTAAAGAAACCTGGGAATTCTCAGCATCTGGGGAGGAAACAGTGACCTTAGCTTCATATTTCATGACTTGATCAATCAATTTTGACCGTAAATTAATCAGCTACAGATTTAAAAACTGATAAATCACTCGTTGGACGTGACTATTTGCTGGTTTTCTCAGTTTCCTGTGAATTGAAACTCTCCTGGTTTCTTTCACCTCCGCGGTGCGTTCAGGTGTCGGCTGATTGTAGGATTCGGTAGCGTCTCTAACACTGCCCTGCTTCGTTCAGACGAAGAGCACTGCCCTGAAACTGTTTTACTCCGACCTCGTCTGAACTTCACCAACCTGAGAGGAAAAGAACGACTTCCTGCTGCCTTTCAAAGTAAAAATCTGAATCTTTAATATATTGTATATATAAATTACCCAAAAAATGCAATATAATCATCATCAATTTAATATATTAAAATGTATGTAAATTGTAACAAAATTTACTGTAAAATGTCCATAAATTACAAGTAAACTGGTAATTGATTTTATTCTGGCCAAATAATTTAAAATTTAATGTATAATTAATGTAAGCAGCAGATTTGTTCTCTGACGGTTTTTAGGAAAGAAATAATTAAAGAAATAATTAAAGAAAGAAATAATTAAAGAAATAATTAAAAGTTCAGACGAGTCGCTTCACTGCCCCGAAACTTTTATTACCTTCCTGGAACTGGAACCCTTTAGTCCTCCGGAAGTTACCGAGTTTCCCAGAAACATCTGAGACGTTTAACGTTGGTCCTCCTGAAGAAGTTCTAAAAGTTCCACCATCAGAAGTTCTATCACTGCCTTCCTAAGGAACCGACGTTCTACAGGAGAAAATGGGAAATTTTAGGAAATCTTTCAAATGTTTTGGTAGATTTTTTTTGTTTTATCCCATAAAACTTGTCAAATCTTTTTGATTTTTGCAAAATTACAAAAGTAAATATGATTCATGAGTGACATTAATGCAAATTATGTAAAATTTTTGATTCTTTACAACATTTCTGGGATGAAAAGAAACTAAAAATTCTGTTTTGAATCGAAAGCGTGGTTGAGAATGAAAAAAATATGTTTTTTGTGAAAATGACAAAATTCCACAGAAAACCTCAATAAATTATAATTTTTTGTAATGAAATCTAAATAAATTCAGAAAAAATCAACAGAATGAGAAATTAGGAATGTTTGAGATTTAAAAATATATATTAAAACATGGAAACTGTTTTGAAAAGAAAACTTAAAACTAATAATTATAATTAAAATTTAAATAATATTTAGAATAAAGCCTTTTGGTTTTTTGGATTATTTCTTTCTTAATTTTTTCTTTTTAAATCAAAAGAAATTCAAAATAAATCATAAAACACAATGAATGACAATATTGTGTGACTAAAGTCAAGCAATGTTAAAAAAATTGAAAATCACAGAAATAATGTAAATGAAACCATTTTCAGTGTGTGTGTTTTTGTCACTTTTTTCTTTTTTAAATCAAAATAGTTTCAAAATAAATCAACAGAACTAGAAATTAAACAACGTTGAAAAGAAAATATGAAAAAGTTAATGTAATAATTAAAATTTAAAATGTTCTTGGTATAAAGTGATGAAGAAGAGCTCGGACGTTTAGTTTGGTCCTTGAACGCATCGCAGGTTCGATGATTTCTGGGAAACTTGTCTCCTCCAATCAGCCGGCAGGAATAAAACACGTGAAAAACACGTCTAGATTATCGATTTTTGACAGAATATTGATTATCTGTCGTGTTTTTACGATGTGACGTCACTCTGATGGTTAAAAACTGTAAAACTTTTTGCATGTTGATGAAAGAAAATCACAAAGTCGCTTCTGTTTGGGTTAAAGGGGGTGGAGCCAGGGCGGTGGGCGGAGCCAGAGTGGGTGGCTCTGATTGGCTGCCGCAGACCAGGTGTTTGTTTTTCTTTGTTCCGGGTGTCATGTTGTTATTTTTATTGGTTGAATGACGGACTGAAGGTCAGAAGGAACCAATCCAATCCACCGTACTGCCTCTGAGAACGTCTTCCAGTTCGGACTCGTTTGGACGACCGAGAACCAAACGCTCGACGGGAATGTTGAAAAACGAGAGACTTTTCTGCCTCCGGAGCTGCTGGAACCTGAACAGAACTGGTTCTGGGCTCAGATTTAACGGAACGACGGCGCCGCCTTCAGGTCGAAACAAGAAAAAACCACGAAAAACAAAGAAAAAACCTGAAAATAGGGAAGACAAACGGTGCCACAAAACACCACAAAAACAAAAATTCACTCGTTTTTTTTAATGTGGCCAAAAATTTGTGATAATTAAAAAAGATATTTCATCAAGTTATAATTATCTACAAATATTTTTATTTAATCACATCTTATCAACATATTTTTTTGTTTATTTAGTTTTTGCGTATGAGCAGCCGACAATAACAAACTAAATTACATTAAATTTTAAATTACATGAATGGGGTTTTTTTTCAGTATTTTCTGTAATTTTTTGTCTTTAAATCAAAAAAAATCTAAATAATGTAGAAATTCTGAAAAAAATAAACAATTTTGAAAAGAAAATGTAAAGCCAATAGTAATACTTAAAATTTAAATATTTTTCGGATTAATTCCTATTTGTTTTGATTTTTTCCTTGATTTTTGTCTTTAGATCAAAAGAATTCAAATTAAATCATCAAAATGAGGAATTAGGAATGTTTGATATTAAAAATATTTAAGTAAAACATCAAAACAGGTTTGAGAAACAAAAAGGAAAAAATCATACTAAGAATTAAAATTAGAAGATAATTTTAAATAAATTTTTCTACCTTAAAATGTGTGGATTTTCATTTTTTTCTTCCTTCTCTTCCTTTGTTTTTTTCTTTGTAAACCAAAATAAATTCAAAATAAATCAGCTGAATGAAAACAGAAAAAATACCGATGATGTAAGACATGTTTAAAAATCCTAATAATAATTTAAATTACAAAATGATTTTTTTATATATATATATTTTTAATTTCCTGGTTTTTTGTTCTTCCTCATTTTATTGCTTTAAATCAGATAAAAAATTATTAAGTAAAATATTATTTTATTTAATTATATTTTGCTCTTTACTTCATACAGTATATATTAATATGTCATAAGCTTGATTTTTATTTATTTTTGTAATGTATTGTTTTAATTTAAGCTTCATGCCACTCTTAAAAACTTAATTTTTTAGAAGTAGTTTTTGTTTTTAAATTTTCTATTAAATCTGTGAGTAAATCAATAAACAAAACAATAAATGAATCAGAAAAGCTTTGTTTACATTTTAAAAAAACAAAATCTTTTTCAGCAGCCTTCCATAAACCAGTAAAGACAAGTTTGTAGTCGAGTAGAAAATGTTTGAGGACGTAAGAAAATTTAATTGTTCTGTTTTTTTGAGAAATAATCAAAGTCTTTTGCATGTTTTCAGCTTTAAATCTGTTCATAGAAATGTTTATTTGTCTTTGTGGACACATCGTTTGGATTTTATTGATTTATTTTCTCCACATGAGGCTGAATTTTTACCCCAAATTCAGGTTTTTAAATCAGAGTTTGGCGTTGCGTTCACACGCTGTGGGAAAAAACAGTTTTCCTGGTGTTAAATGTTCACCTGAAGGCAGCATCGTTTTTTTGTTTTCTTTTTGTTTGTTTTGTTTTTTAACTTCTGAGCATCAGGAAACGTAGAAAAGTCTCTGCAGCGGAACTCTTTCTTTATCCAAACCAGAGCGGCGTCGACCTGCAGGGGGCGCCGTCGCTGGATGATGATGTCATAGCGGAGCGACGGGGGAGCCGCCATGTTTGAAACGTCTCGATGTTTCTTTGTGTTCGCCGATGTTTGCACCTTTTTCTGAGACACTTCATCTAAACGCATCATGTATTAGAAACGTCATCGCAAAAAACGCAGCAGGATGAAAAAAGACGACGAAAAATAAAAAAAAGAGCTAAATAATGACTCCGGAGTCCGACTCGTTTTTATTCATGTGTTTGTCTGTTCAAGTCTTTACTGAAAGTGTTCAACTTTTAGTCAGTTTGGAAACGTTTGACTCCATTAGGGAAAATTTTGAGTCATTTTGGGCAAATTTTGAGTTTTTTAAGGCAATTTTGTAGCTGTTTTATACTGTTTCTGATCATTTAAGACAAATTTTTAGTCATTTTAGAAAATTCTGTCTCAGGGCAAATTTTTGAGTCAACTTGGGCAAATTTTTGAGTCATTTTGGGCAAATTTTAAATAATTCTTTACAGATTTTTGTCATTCAGGATACATTTTCAGTTGTTTTAAAACAATTTTGTAGCTGTTTTATACTATTTATGATCATTTAAGAAAAATTTTGAGTGATTTTGTAAAATTTTGTCTCAACTAGGGCAAATTTTTTGAATAATTCTGGACAGATTTTCATCATTTTGGATACATTTTCAGTTTTAGGACAATTTTGTAGCTGCTGTATGTTATTTCTGATCATTTAAGAAAAGTTTTTCAGTCATTTTGGGCAAATTTTTTCAATAATTCTAGACACATTTTTGTCATTTACAACTAATTCTGAGTGCTTTTTTTACGGACAATTTTGAAGTCGCTTTATAGTAATTTTGATCATCTAAGAAATATTTTGAGTCATTTTGGAAAGTTTTGTCTCCATTAAGGCAAATTTTTGAGTAATTTGGGGCGAAATGTTCGTTAATTTGAAAAACATTTGAGTAACTCTAGACACATTTTTGCCATTTAGGATCAATTTTGAGTTCTTTAGGACAAATGTGTCGTATTTTTTAAAAATCCTTCCATCCGTCCATTATCTATCCACCGCTTAATCCTCACTAGGGTCGCGGGGGGGTGGAGCCTATCCCAGCTGACTCGGACGAAGGCAGGGGACACCCTAGACAGGTCACCAGTCTGTCACAGGGCTACATACAAAGACAAACAATCACTCTCACATTCACACCTACGGGCAATTTAGAATAATCAATTAACCTCAGCATATTTTTGGACTGTGGGAGGAAGCCGGAGTACCCGGAGAAAACCCACGCATGCACAGGGAGAACATGCAAACTCCATGCAGAAAGATCCCAGGTCTGAGCTGGGACGCGAACCAGGGACCTTCTCACTGCAAGGCGAAAGTGCTAACCACTACGCCACTGTGCAGCCCCTTTTTTTAAAATCATTTTTTTAAATGTAATTTCAGACAATTTGTACACAATTTTTGGGAAAATTTGGGTTTTTTTTAAAAATTTAAGAAAAAGGTGCCATGCTGAATCCAAAATAAGTCAACAATTGTCCAAAATTGACTAAAACTTGGTTAATTTTGATTAATTGAAGGACTTTTCTATCTGGTAAATGTTGTAACTTTTGCATTTTTTAAAAGAAGTGTTTCACAGCTGCTCTTTTTTTTCTACAACAGTTCAAAACTTGTCCAAAATTATTAGAAATTTGTCTTCTACTCAAACATTTTGAATTATTTAGGACAAATTCTTTGAGCAAATTTTTTGTTATTTTGACATTTTAAATATTTGTTTTTGTAATTTTTGCAACATTTTGAGTCATTTTGGACAAATATATCTCACATAGGACAAATTTTTGAGTCAGTTATGGCAATTATTTTGTCATTTACGATAAATGTTTAATTCTTTTGGACAATTTTGTAGCCGTTTTACACTATTTCTAATAATTTAAAAACATTTTTGTCATTTTGGACAATTTTACCTGTATTAGGGCATTTTTGAGTGATTTTGTGCACATTTTTTGTGAATTTGAAAAATATTTCAGTAATTCTGGACACTTTCTTGTCATTTAGGAAAAATGTATTTACGACAAAATTTTGTAAGCCTTTTTTATACAATTTCTGATTATTCTGAAAAAAGGACATTTTAGACAATTTGTGAGTAAATTAGAAAATTTAGGGTCACTTTTGAAATATTTTGAGTCGTTTTGTGAGTTTGGGCCAGAAACAGTTCATTGTTCAACTTTGAAATTATGTAGTTTTAGTTCCCCAAAGAACCTTTCAGTCATTTTGGGCAAATTGTGTCTCAATTAGGACAAATCTTCTCATGCCAGTAAATGTAAATGTTTTTATGAAGCTGTCACCTTAAATTGAGGTTAAACTGTGAATTTACTTCATGTTTTCTTTATAAATTGAGATTTTAATCAGTAAAATGAGTTTATTTTGGGTCTGACTGTGAATAAAACTAAAATTCATCATCAACTGCATCTGAAAACTCTGTAAATGCAGAATTTCCAGATAAGTTTAGATGTTGTGGAGGATTTAGACGTCTTTTTTGCACCAGTAACCTGAAGTAAACTGAGTAAATCTAACAGTGAACACGTATTCTGGTGTAAAACTGAAGTTGTTTCTGTTGTTTCTGGTTAAAAGCTCCGTTCTTCCTGCAGCCGAGTGGAAAACTAAAAGCTTTCCTGACGTCCTGATGTCCTAAGAGCTGCTTCATCCAACTTTTACGAGCCGAGACACAAAAACATGAAGATGAAACCATCAGACGACATCCAGCGACACGAAGAGCCGAAGGAGACCAAAGATATCAGATAAAAGATCCGTCTGACGGATTCTGGAGGAGAACAAAGCAGCCGGGAGACGAGAAAAGGGGTGAAATATTATAAAAATATGGTTAAAAAACACTCAAAACTGTGAAATATTAATAAACCGTGTTAAAAGGACAGAAAACTGAAATCTTATTCAAAAATGTCTTAAAACACAGAGAATGGTGAAATATTATTAAAATATCTCTAAAAACATTGAATATAGATAGATAGATAGATAGATAGATAGATAGATAGATAGATAGATAGATAGATAGATAGATAGATAGATAGATAGATAGATAGATAGATAGATAGATAGACTATAGATAGATAGATAGATAGATAGATAGATAGATAGATAGATAGATAGATAGATAGACTATAGATAGATAGATAGATAGATAGATAGATAGATAGATAGATAGATAGATAGATAGATAGATAGATAGACTATAGATAGATAGATAGATAGATGGATAGATAGATAGATAGATAGATAGATAGACTATAGATAGATAGATAGATAGATAGATAGATAGATAGATAGATAGATAGATAGATAGATAGATAGATAGATAGATAGATAGATAGATAGATAGATAGATAGACTATAGATAGATAGATAGATAGATAGATAGATAGATAGATAGATAGATAGATAGATAGATAGATAGATAGACTATAGATAGATAGATAGATAGATAGATAGATAGATAGATAGATAGATAGATAGATAGATAGACTATAGATAGATAGATAGATAGATAGATAGATAGATAGATAGATAGATAGATAGATAGATAGATAGATAGATAGATAGATAGATAGATAGATAGATAGATAGACTATAGATAGATAGATAGATAGATAGATAGATAGATAGATAGATAGATAGATAGATAGATAGATAGATAGATAGATAGACTATAGATAGATAGATAGATAGATAGATAGATAGATAGATAGATAGATAGATAGATAGATAGATAGATAGATAGATAGATAGATATAGATAGATAGATAGATAGATAGATAGATAGATAGATAGATAGATAGATAGATAGATAGATAGATAGATAGATAGATAGACTATAGATAGATAGATAGATAGATAGATAGATAGATAGATAGATAGATAGATAGATAGATAGATAGATAGATAGATAGATAGATAGATAGATAGATAGATAGATAGATAGATAGATAGATAGATAGATAGATAGATAGGGGTCTTTGTCTTCTTGGTCTCTGAACCTTCCACCAATCAGGTTCAGTCTAGAAGGGGTTCCATGATGCACCAAGATGTCGTGGTACAACTTCTAGTTCATGAGTCCATCGATTTCCACGAATGGAACCCCAAACCATAACGGAATCTCCACCATGTTTCACTGTGATCCATCTAGTATCAAACGTTCTTCAGCTTTTCTGAGGACATCAACACACTGATGCTGAATGAGGAGTTCAAACTTGGACTCGTCTGTCCAGAGAACCTTCTTCCAGTCATCTACAGTCCAGTGTTTGTGGCACATCTTTTTCTGGTGATTTAGTGTCTTTTTGCTGTAATTTTGCATCTCTTTGTGATGTTTTGAGTCCTTTTGTGGTAATTTTGTGTCTTTTTTCTGCAATTTTGCATCTTTCTTCTGTAATTTTGCATCTTTTTGTGGTGATTTTGAGTCTTTTTGTGGTGAAAATGTGTCTTTTGTGGTGATCTTGTGTCTTTTTCTGGTAAGTTTGCATCTTTTTGTGTTGATTCTGCTTTTTTGTTGTGGTTTTACGAAATCATTCTTCTGATTTCTATCATTCTAGCTGCTCAGAAGACATTTCTGAGTTCTCTCGTATTTTTTCCAATATCTTTCATGTTTTTTTTCCTTTCATTGATGTGAAACAGATTTTAGGTGTTTTTGGATGTTTGCAGGCTTCAATAATGTCGTCTTAGCGGTCACGTTTTTAGACCCAAATTTCAGCCAGAGAAGTCAGGAATTAATCCAGCATAACATACAACCACCAAACCTGTTTTTCTGTTCAGGAATGCCAACAAAGACTGTAATTCTGCATCTCAATCTAAGAATAAAAACGTTCTTTACATGTGAGCTGCTCTGATCTGAAATCATGTTCAATCAAGTTCCAACTTGATGTGTTTCCGATTTGTCTCCAGCAGGGGGCGACTCCACACCAGGAATCAGAGCTGAGGCGGTAACTGGTGAAATGTAATCAGATTACAATGTCAGACTGAGTAACTGAGCTCCAGAAAATGATGCTGACATTAAAACCAACCCAAAAAAGTATTATTAGAATAACTTTAGAAATCTGAAACCAGAACAAATGTTCACAGAACTGAGCAGGTGAGAAAATCCAGAAAAACAAACATTGAAAAACAATAATAATAATAATAATAATAATAATAATAATAATAATAACAATAATTAACAATAATAATAATAATAATAATAATAATAATAATAATAATAATAATAATAATAATAATAATAATAATAATAATAATAATAATAATAATAACAATAATTAACAATAATAATAATAATAATAATAATAATAATAATAATAATAATAATAATAATAATAATAACAATAATTAACAATAATAATAATAATAATAATAATAATAATAATAATAATAATAATAATAATAACAGTAGTAGTAATAATAATAATAATAATAATAATAATAATAATAATAATAATAATAATAATAATAATAATAATAATAAATGAGAAAATAACAGTAAACATCTGCAAAATAATATTAGTGTATTTCTATCATATATAAATACAGTAAAACTGTGTGATTTTACAATATAATATTATAAAAATAAAATGAATTACTATTCACAAAAATTCAGATTTTTTTTCAGTGGATTTTATTTCAAATTTAGTTTTGTCAGAATTTGCTTTTTATGGTGAACATGTAAATTTTGACTTTTCTGTATTTTATTAAATATTATCTGTAATTTAACAAAGCAGAAAAACTCTGGAAAATAACTGTAATACATATTTATCAATTTTCAGCTCTTTATATTGTTTTACTTTCAATAACGACAAATATCTGTAAAATAATGAGAGTTTAGCTGCGATTTCATGGTTGAACGTTACATTTTTGGTCAAAATAACAGTTAAACTTCTGTATCTGTAAAAAAAAAACTGCATTTTTTGCTGATGAAAATATGATCAAAAATAAAAATCAAAATTTGAATTAAAAATAGAGAAATTTTAAAATAATGATAAAATAGTTATACAATATTAATAGAAATAAAACTTTAATTTCTGTTTTTTTTAAGATCAAAAATTTAAAGAAAAACTGTGGAAACTTGGTGAGAATCTGATTAATTTGGTGTAAAAAGTCAGATAAAGTCAGATTTAAACCCGGTCTGGAGGTTTCTGTTCATCACTTCCTGTTTTTGTGTTTTTCACTTTCTGCTGTTCGATCCCTGATTATTGGGAAATCTCTCTGATCGATGGCGCAACTCAGAGAGGAGGAGGAACCGGGGAGGAACCGGGGAGGAACCGGGGAGGAACCGGGCAGGAGGAGGAGCGTCGACCGGAATCCGCTCCACTTCCTCCATGTAAACGCTGAAAGTCGGTCTGTGCGTCTTTAACGCAGCGTTTCTGCGCTTTTCTGCTCCTCTGACGCACATTTTTCACGCGTAAAGTCTCCAAACTCCGTCCAGCTGCCAACATTTGTCGCTTTAATTAGTTAATTAACGCGTCATGTCGGACCGGAGCCGCTAATTGGCTACACGCGCTGCGCTCCGAGGAGTTACCGGACCACCGGACCACCGGGGATTTACACCCGGGATCGAGTCCTGACGCGCGGCCGTTTGTCATCCGTCTGCCGGTGCCGTTACCGGAACGTGTGAGTCAGCAGAGAACCGGTATAACCCGCCCTGCACCCGGACCTCCAGGCGAACTACCCCGAGTGGATCACCGGAACCGGACACACACCGAGCAGAGCCGCTGCCAATGTAAGTCCCGCCTTCTGGCTGTTATTCCTAAATTTACACTTTTCTCTATATAACCTGGTGCTGCGCGCTTCCTGCGTTATTTTCCTGTTAGTTCTGTGGGTACAAAACGAGGTTCTGCTGCTTCATTCACTGAAAGTCGGTTTGATTTCGAGAACCAGCCCGGTGACTGAGGCGTGCTGTCCGGGGACGAACCGGGACAGACCCGGTTCTGCTGCTAGCCTCCATTCACAGCCCTGCGTGCGGATCGTCATTTAAAAATCCGCCAATTTAACAGTTTTGACGGTTTCTTTGCAAACACGCAGAAGCTGAGAGCAAAATTCGACTTTAGCATTAATCATTGTGATGTTTTGTACAATTCGGCTCATTAATAATGAACCAACCTGATCTCACTGGAAAACAGCAGCAACTTTAGTCAATCATCATCCAGTTTATTGCAGCGAGGCTCGGTGAAAGAAAGACATGGAAATCTGGGATGATTGAAAATTTAGACACTATTTATGAGCCGAATTTAACTCCACACTCTAAAGATTTGTAAAATGAATTGAAAGGTGTGAAAAGTTGTGTTAAAATTTGATTTGACTCAATATGAAGAAAGCTTAAAAATGACGCTCTTTAGATGTGAGTCTGGGGTGAGATTTTGTGCATGAAATGAGGTTCAGTTCTCTATCGATCAGCTCTGATAATCAGATTATCGTCAATCAGGTTGGTGTGGGGACTCAGCAGAAACACAGCTGCAGTCCACCTGCATCTTCATCATCTTCATCATCACCACCATCTGGTCCCAGCAGTGAATTTATGCCACTTAAACCACTAAATTATGAGAAATATTAGTAATAAAAGACAAGCTGGACTCAAAAAAGCAAAGAAAACTTCACTTTGAGTTCATTTTTGTAAATTCAAGCTCATATTGTGAATAAAAACTGATGAACTAAGGTGTGAATGAGGCTCACAGCTGCCTGCGCTGACAGAAATAATAAAGCTGTGATTTACAGGAGCTGCTTTTATACGAACCAACTGCTGCAAACGACTAATCAACTACCCAGAATCCTCAGGGGCTGTTTCTACCTGTGCTGAGGCGAATCTCACGCTCCTATAAACACTCGGCCGGCCTGGAGGGTTTCCCAGCTCCGGCTTTATTGAGCGTGTTGATGGATGAGCAGCTGAATGTCCCTCCTGGGATCCACTAGATCGTCCAGCGTGACACATTTTCCCTCCGTCTGTCTCCTCCATCCTTTCATTTACTGCTGCCTCTCACTGCCTCAACTTCAAATACGCCTCATTTTAAGCTGCGTCTCCTCCTCCTGCCGTTAACTTTTACAATTTTAGCAGAAATAAAGCCTTTAAATCAAACGTCGGCAGCAAAAACGTGTTGGTTTCTGCATCTAAAATGTGAGAATTGACCGTAAAGTGGGTATAAATCATTAAAGTTAAACTAAAAATAACAGAAATCAGTTGGTTTCTGCTTCTGAAATGTAAAAATTTGCAGTAAAGTGAATATACACTATTTAAATCGAACTAAAAACAACAGAAATCAGTTACTTCTTGCTTTTATAATGTAAAAAGTTGCATTTAGGTGAAGATAACCATTTAAATACAGCAAAAAACAACAATGTGTTGGTTTTTGCTTCTAAAATGCAAGAATTTGCAGTAAAGTGAATATTAGACATTTAAATAAGACTAAAATGGCCAAAAAAAAGTTGGTTCTTGCTTCCAAAATGTAACAGTTTGCAATAATATTAATGTTAACCATTTAAATCCAACAAAAAAACAACATGAATCTGTAGATTCCTGCCCCTAAACTGTAAAAATGTGCAGTAAAATGAATATTAACAGCAAAAATATATCGGTTCTTCTTTTATTATGTCAAAAATAGCAGTGAAAAGAAAATCAACCATGTAAATGAAACTAAAAGAAACAAAAATATGTTGGTTCTTGCTTCTAAAATGTGAGAACTTGCAGTAAAGTGAGTATTTTGGGGGTTTTCACAGTTGAATAGATGAAATGAAACTGTTTTCTGACATGTTAGCAACCAAATAATTAATTGCTTAAGTGAGAAAATAATGGTCAAATGAGTTAATTTTAGTCAAAATGCTTTCCAGTAAAAAACCAAACAAACAATGATTGGCTTCATGAAATGAAGCAGTGAGTTGAGACACTGAAATAAAGACCCACAGCTTCGTTTGTGGAGTGATTTTTACGGGACTATTTTACGTTTTAGGGATTAAAATCCTACAAAAATCATAGAAAATCTGACTTTACCCAACTGAGACCCTGTAGTGCTGTTTAAGGTGTGATTTTTACCTGATGAATTTACATTTTAGGGATTAAACCCGACAAGAATTAAATAAAACACAACTTTATCAGACTATAATAGAAGGTTGAGACCCTGTAATGTTATTAATTATTTAGTATATTCTAGTTAATGTAGCGTTCAGTTTAACCGAGCTAATATAAACATAAAGGTTGAGACCCTTCACACCATGATGCTGCCTCCACCATGCTTCACATCATGATGCTGCCACCACCATGCTTCACATCATGATGCTGCCACCACCATGCTTCACATCATGATGCTGCCACCACCGTGCTTCACATCATGATGCTGCCACCACCATGCTTCACGTCATGATGCTGCCACCTCCGTGCTTCACATCATGATGCTGCCACCACCGTGCTTCACAGTGTGGATGGTGTGTTTGTGATGATGTTCAGTGTTTGGTGTCCATCAAACATATCATCTAGTCTGATGGACATAAAGCTCCATCCTGGTCTCCTCAGACCAAAGAACCTTCTTCCAGGTGTCTTCAGAGTCTCCACATGTCTTCTGGTGAACTCTAGTCCAGATTTAATTTCAGCTTTTTCCATCAGAGTCTTTCTCTTTGTCTCCATAAAGCTTTGACTGGTGAAGAACAGACAACAGTTGTTGTATGAACAGTCTCTAACATCTCAGCTGCTGAAGCTGGAACTCCTTCAGAGGAGTCATAGGAGTCTTGGTGGCCTCCCTCTCTAGTCTTTCTCCTTCAGAGGAGTCATAGGAGTCTTGGTGGCCTCCCTCTCTAGTCTCTTTCTCCTTCAGAGGAGTCATAGGTGTCTTGGTGGCCTCCCTCTCTAGTCTCTCAGGTCTTGAGGACTTCCTGCTCTAGTTAGATTTATTCATGTTCCGTCTTCCTTCCATTTCTTAATGATGGATTTAACTGCAGATCTTCAGGAACTCTGACTTGATGTTATTAACTTCTTTCTCAAACTGATTCATCGATCATCAGAATAGTTGGTCATTAATGTAGCGTCCGATGGGTCCGACTCTGCAGCAGTTCTTTGCTTGTCCAAGATTAAAGGTGATGAATGGGCCTCAAACTGTACTGAGAGATAAATGTAAAACGATGCAGAAGGAACATTTATCGAACTGCATCAGGGAGTGTTTGTTCAGTAGAAGACCTGAGGCCGTCTGATTTCACAGATATGAGACAGAAATCACTCACTGATCCATGAAATCAGCTGGAGAGCTGAAGTCAAGTGATTAGAGGGAGAGAGGAGCAGGAAGGAGAGGTGAAGGTCATCATCATCCATCTCATCTCCTGTAAACGAGCTGGTTAACATCAGATTTATGGACCCTGAAACACTCGGACAGGAAGAGAGCGAGGCCAGGTCTTTATATATTATATGTAATATATGCGGACAGGAAGAGTTGTGGGTCTGTTTGTTTAGAGGCTGCAGCTGGTTGTGTTGCTGAGAGGAGCAGACAGTCACTGATGGAAATGAAAAGTGGGTCTGCAGCTACCATGAGGTGGAAAAAGAACAGTTTAACAGGAGAAAACCTGCAAAAACCACCAGAAAATGACCACAAAGAGACGTTGTGTCTCTGAAGACCAGCCTTAAAACTACAGAATGGAAAATCGTTAGTGAAGGAACGGCTTAAAAAAAAGAAATAAGCTGCATCCAACTAGTTAGAATATGCTGAGAAACATCCCCACATCATGATGCTGCCACCTCCATGCTACCAAAATTAATATTAACCATTTAAATCCAACAAAAACAGCAAAATGTCTTCATTTTTGCTTCTAAAATTTAATATTATCCATTTAGATCAAACTAAAAACAACAAAATCTGTTGGCTCTTGCTTTTATAATGTAAAAATTTTACAGTAAAATTCCTATGAACCATGTAAAT
Organism: Amphiprion clarkii; assembly: GCA_027123335.1. Taxonomy (NCBI): domain Eukaryota; kingdom Metazoa; phylum Chordata; class Actinopteri; family Pomacentridae; genus Amphiprion; species Amphiprion clarkii. Next base: position 35,221,479 of record CM049575.1, read on the forward strand.
CAAACAAAAACTACTAAAACATGTTGGTTTTTGCTTCTAAAATGTAAGAATTTCCAGTAAAGTGAATATTAATAATTTAAAGAAGCTTTAAAAAAAAAAAAAAGAAAAGAAATTGGTTACTTCTTGCTTTTAGAATGTAAAAAATACCTTAAGGTGAATGTGAACCTTTTAAATCCAACAAAAACAGCAACAAAAAAAAAATGTTGGGTTTTGCTTCTAAAATGTAAAAAGATTCCGTTAAGTGAATATTAACCATTTAAATGCAACACAAACAGTAAAATGAGTTGATTCCAGCTTCTAAAATGTGAGAATTTGCAGTAAAGTGAGTATAAATGATTTAAATCAAGCTAGAACAGCAGAAACAGTTACTTCTTGCTTTTAGAATGTAAAAATTTGCATTAAGGTGAAGGTTAACCTTTTAAATCAAATAAAAATGAGCACAAATGTCTTACTTCTTGGTTCTAAAAAGCACAGACACACAAATTGAAAAACAAATTGATGCAAAATGGCAGCAAGGGGACAAAAAAACGACCACAAAATGACAGAAATGACCACAGAAAGATGCAAAATAAACAACTACATAGACACATAAAACAACCAGACACACACAATGACCACGGAAAGACACAAAACACCCACAAAAAGGCCCAAAATGAATACAGAGATGCAAAATGACATTTAATTTGTGGAATTTGTCCACAAAAACAGGTAAAAAAGAACATAAACAGTCCAGAGCATTAAGTGTTTGAAAAATGAGTTTAATTATCAGCGTTTTAATCTTTCTGTGCTGCAGTTTATTCTAAAATGGACTAAAACAAGTTGAAACTCAGATTTATTGTCATGAATTTTACAGTTTAATGTTGTTTATAACTGAATAAACGGAGCACTAATGGCTTCTTCTGTCTGTCTGCAGGGCAGCCTTCATCTCCACCCTCCTCTTCCTCTTTCTGATGGGCGGGGCTTCGCCGACAGGTAGGTGACAGCTGAGACAGGTGAGCTGTGATGGAGCTCATTAGACGACACGAGTCCCAGCAGACGAAACACAAAGAAGCACTGATCAGATTCACATCCAGGTTCAAGCAACAACAAGAAGTCTGTGTTTCTAGCCTGAACCTGCACTGATATCTCTCATTTACATGAATGAATTTACACTGTGTGACCTCAAAGAGACACAAAATGACCACAAAAACACACAAAACAACTACAAAGCGACAAGAAAGATCTACAAGACACAGGACAAGAAAAAAAGCTACAAAATGACCTCAAAGAGACAGAAAAGGACCAGAAAAAGACTAAAAACAACCACAAAGAGACACAGAACAACAAAAAGAGAGGGAAAAAAGACACAGAATGACAGAAAAAAGACACAAAACGACCACAAAGGGACCCAGCAGGCTGTAAAAATACTTTCCTGAGTTCTTAAGTAACGTCCGTATTAAAGCAGAGATGAATAAAATCACGAATTCTGTATTTTTAGAGGCTAAAATTAACACCGTCGCTCCATTTAATTCTCTTATTAATTCACAGAAATGACTTCTTTGTGCTTGGTTTCCTTCTACGGTGAATTAGTGGTGATAAATATGATGGAGCTGCTCTGGTTTTTACCCTCCGTGTTGTAAAAGATCTTTTTCTTTTTTTTACATAAACCTCGCGGTGCGACTCGGCAAGAGGTTAATTAAAAGCCGAAGCGTTGGGCCTCCTGGGACGGCGTCTCCACGGCGAGGAGGCTCATTTATACGGCTGTCCGAAGACGGAGGGGGAGGCGGGGGAGGACGGAGGGAGGGCAGGGGGGAGGATGGAGCAGATAGATGGAGCTGATGGAGAATGAAATGAGGATGGAACCTTCTGGGGAAAGTACAGTACGTTAGAGGAAAATCAATGGACACCAGCACGTTCTGTGATTCACAATCGATTCTCAAATGGCAAAAAGATCCGTTTCTGTAATAATATGATGTTAGAGGAATGAAAAAGGCCGACTAGTCTTTAGCCAAGGCAGAATTTGAGCACGTTTTGAAATAAGTGGCTTAAATATGAGCTCTGGAGTAAAGAAATCAATGTTTTTACCTCATTTCTGAAAACATATTTTACTGTTATTTAACATTTTTGCCCACAGGTTTGATAAATTAAAGATAATATCCAGTAAAATCACTGAAAAAATAATTAATTTGCACATTAAATATAAAAAAACAAGCCAAATCTGTAAACGGCATCCAAGGCATGGTGGTGGCAGCATCATGACGTGTGGTTTTACCATTTCTTATCGTGTTTTTTTTTTCTTTTTACAGTGTATTTTAAAGCTGCTTCATGCTCTGCTAACATTAATGAAGCAGAATCCATCACATATTTTATAATGTTGTGAAACATAACAAAGAAAAGTCTTAAATTTTCAGATCTAAAAAGCTCAAACCTGCAAAATGAGGTTTAAAAGTGTTTATTTCTGATTGCTGTTCGATGCAGCTCCGATGAAACAAATCCTTATTTATTTATTATTAATTAGCATTTTTTCCGGCGGTTGCGTCACATTAGTGGTGGTGTTTCTGCTGAAGTGGAACTATACCATCAGATTTCCAGCATCGTGTTGCAGACAGACAGACAGATGGACGGATGGATGGATGGACGGACGGATGGATGGATGGACGGTGATGGAGGAGGAGGTTTTAATAGAAAGACTAATACTGCAGCCGGGGAAACCTGACAGGTCAATTACCAGCTCACAGTCTGTGCAGAAGGTGTGCAGAGCCTCCATTAATCCACAGCTCCAGAAACCAGCAGGCCTGAACCCAGGGGGTCTCAAACTGAGGCTCTGGACCCTGAAGCAGGACGCTGCTGTTCTGCTGAGTCAGTTCTGCTTCAGCTGCTGCTACAAGATGTTTATGTAGGATAGTAACCTTTTAAAACAGTTTGAGTTATATTTCTAGTTTGTAGGATTTACGTTATGATTTTGTCATTTAGTTCTTAAATAATCGTTTATTATTATCATATTCAGTCTTTTTTAAAAGTAGTTTTCTCCTTTTTTTTGCATTTTAAAACTGAATCGTCGTGAACTAAATTCAGCTTTTTGACAAGAATTTACAAAAAAGAGTGGAAAAAATCAGGTAGGTTTACCCTGTACTTTACAAGTCTACTATGATGCTGCCACCACCATGCTTCACATCATAATGCTGCCTCCACCATGCTTCACATCATGATGCTGCCTCCACCATGCTTCATCATGATGCTGCCTCCACCATGCTTCACATCATGATGCCACCATGCTTCACATCATGATGCTGCCACCACCATGCTTCACATCATGATGCCACCATGCTTCACATCATGATGCTGCCTCCACCATGCTTCACATCATGATGCCACCATGCTTCACATCATGATGCTGCCACCACCATGCTTCACATCATGATGCCACCATGCTTCATCATGATGCTGCCACCACCATGCTTCACATCATGATGCCACCATGCTTCATCATGATGCTACCACCACCGTGCTTCATCATGATGCTACCACCACCATGCTTCACATCATGATGCCACCATGCTTCACATCATGATGCTGCCACCACCATGCTTCACATCATGATGCTGCCACCACCATGCTTCACATCATGATGCTGCCACCACCATGCTTCATATCATGATGCTGCCACCACCATGCTTCACATCATGATGCTGCCACCACCATGCTTAACATCATTTTTCTGCCACCACCATATTTATATTTTGCACATATTCTTTCCATTTCCTAACTTGACTCAGAGAGATATTCATTTGTATATTTATATTCTTTTGTAATTTTTAAAAAATATAGTTCAATCAAATTGACCATGACTCAATGTTGAAAGGCAATTAAAGGGGAAAACTTTAATAAACTATCTGTAGCTGACCTCTAACTATATTCCAGCAGGAAAATGCCACATTTGAATGACTGAAATGTTACATATTTGTTAAAATAAAGCCATTTTATTGATGACGTAGCAGATTATTGTCCTACCTGTTGGTGAATCTTCAGTCCGATGGGATTCTGGTCTAATTGAAGCATATTAGATTCTCTGCGGTGTTGAGTCTGGTCTGTGTAGAACACATTAGTCATCACTATGATTATCACATCCTGTATTGAGCGGTCGTCATCTTCCTCCTGCATCTAATTAACCCATTCATTATAAATGAGGGGCTGCAGCAGCGAGCATCTCTAATCGGACTGATTGATGGGCTGCAGGCTGAACGCTTGAGTCAGATTTGAAGCCATTAGTCAATTAAATCTAATGGAGGAAAATTAGTCTGCTGATCAGTTGGTTGTTTGGAGAGAATTACAATCTGCGGTTTCTCTCTTTAATATCGGTTAGAAATGTTTTATATTCCTTCCTGAAAAATTATATTGTCAGGTATAATGACTTTAAATACTACAAATTAATTTAGCTAGTTTGCTTTGGTTAGCTTTATGTAATTGTGTAAATGGGGTTGCTGACACATTTAAACAGATGTTGTGGTTAATTTGTGTCATTTTCTATGCAGATGATTTTTGATTGTACGTTTGTAAATCCTCAACAAGTTCCTTTTCAGTTTATATTACTGCTTAAATGCTTTAAAAACTTGATCAGTTCTGCATTTAGGCTCTTGTTCCTGCTGTTTTCCAGCTAATAAATATTGTTAAATTTAAATTTCTTGTTTCTAAAGCTGAGATGCAGATGATCATTTTTGCCTTTGTTGCAGTTATTTACTGTCCTGGCAAGAAAACGGTTTTAATCTGGAATTTATGCCATTAAATATTAAATGCTGAGAAATGAATTTCAATAGAAGATGAAATCAGGCAACAACAGCTGCAGTGTGAAAATTAGAGAAATATTCAGCTACAACATTCAGTAACTGGTTGTTTAATCTCAACACAAACAAAAATTTCTGTGCAGATGGATGAAAGTTAAATCGTGTCATTTTCTATGCAGATGATGTTTAATTCTGCATTCGTAAATCCTCAGAAATTTGCCTTTTAGTTTATATTACTGCTTAAATGCTTTGAAAACAGATCAGTTCTGCATTTAAACTCTTATTCCTGCTGTTGAGGTTTAATTGTGTCATTTTCTCTGTAGATGATATTTAATTCTACATCCTTAAAACGACCAGAAACTTCTTCCTGTTCAGAGCTTTAAGGCAAATTATCTCACACAAAGAAAACAGAATGGTAATATAGGGATGAACTTGTAATTTTAAAAGACATAAAAGTGCCATATAAATGGAAATACATGTAGTACCACACAGAATAGGTCAAATCTGTTTGTTTTTAGAGAAGAAAGACAATGTTAAATGTTAAGTACAGGAAATTTCACATATCCTGGTTTATTCTCTACATTTCTATCAATTTTCAGACTTTTTGGTTCAACCTCTTTGTTTAAAGAAGGCAAAATGTGTAAAATCTTTGCAGAAAAGCTAAAAGCAGCAACAAGCATCTTGGAATCATCGAATCAAGCAGCAGATTTGCTGTTTCAGGGTTTTTCTCACCCTGCTGGGTTATTTTCAGCATCAAGGTCAGGGTCAGGAAACTTTCCATCCGTGGCTTCAGCCTGGAAACATCAGCAGCTTGTTTCTCAGTGAGAAGTTTGGATTTTTTTGTGACTTTTTGCAGCCTTTTGCAGCAGCTTTAATAATCCAGGTGAAGCCCAGCAGCCTCCGAGTCCCCTGACCGATAGGGGAAGTGTTTAATGGATCCTCTGAGCTTTAATCCTTTAATGAGATGGAAGCAAAGCAGCACCATTCTTTTAACAAGGCCAGTTAACATCCACTAAGCTCTGTTTGATTCTCACATAAAAAGCAGAGCCGGACCGACAGCCTGGACCAGATCCAGAACCAGAAACATTCCCCTTCACTCATCACTTTACGATTATTAAGATAGAAAACATCATAACAGCCAAAGCTTCATCCCTTCATCCTCTTCCTCTGTCCAGCCCCACAAGTTTAGACTCACAACTAATGTCTTATGATGTAATTTAAATTAAAACCTCAATTTTTACACCATTAATAGCCAAAACGCAACATTTTTTTTTCAAACTGTTCTGGTGACTTACAATAAAAACGCTGCTTTTCATTGTGTAAATGCCAAATTTGTTGCTATTTCATGGTGTTACAGGCTGAAAACATCCCTTTTAAGAGGCCCTGGTGAACTAAAACAGTAATTTTTACGTCATCAAAAACACCTGAAACGCTGTCAAAAGCAGAAAACACACAATTTTTTACAGCACTCTGATGCATTGGAGTGAAACAGCACTTTTTATACAGTCAAAATCCATAAAAAGTCTGCTTTTTATTGCATAAAAGCCTAATATGCTGCTAAAAACATCCGGTTTAAGAAGCTCTGGTGACATAAAACAGCATTTTTTACATAATCAAAAACACGTAATACCCTTCTTTTTATGTTGTCAAAAGCAGAAAATATGCTACTTCATATGGCATAGTGGGGAGTTGGGGTCAAACGCAATTTTTTACATCATTAAGTACTACTTTTTATGCTAATAAAAGCAGAATAAATGCTGCTTTTAGTGACTTTGTACATTCATTTCTATGCAGACGATATTTAATTGTACATTCGTTTCTATGCAGGTGATATTGTGTATTTGTTTCTATGCAGATGATATTTAATTGTACATTTGTTTCTATGCAGATGATATTCAATTGTACATTCGTTTCTATGCAGATGATATTTAATTGTACATTTGTTTCTATGCAGGTGATATTTATCTGTACATTCCTAAAGCATCGAATAGTTTATTTTTATTATACATTACCGCCTAAATACATTTAAAACCTGATGTGTTCTGCTTGTAAACTCTTGTATTCTGTCTTCCAGAACCCATGTGTTACGACTGGGGGGAGTCCAGTGAGGCGGGGGTGTCGGTTCTGGAGGGGGAGTCCGGTTGGCTGTCCTGCCCCCTGTTCTCTCACCCCTCTGTCTACAACTACACCTCGACCCAGAGCGCTGGACACACCTTGTTCTGGTACCGACTGCTGCAGGGTCAGGACCTGGAGGAACCGATCACGTCCAGGTAAAACTGAGAACTCACCTGGTTACTCTGGTTTCTCTGGAGGTTCCACAGTTTAAAACCAAAACTCTGCAGATCCAGTTGGTTTTACATTTGTTTCCTCTTTATATTTTCCATCTTCTTGCACTCACATATAGCTGTTGGATCTTAAAGTTGTGTGGAAATATTTGACTTCTTAGCATCACATTTGAACTAACTAGGTTAGTTCAATTTAGCCAAAATTGAGTCTCCAGGTTGATGTTCACGCTGCCTCCAACCGTCTTCTGAGGCTCCATTTAAAAACATTAAAACCTCCTATATGTCTGTCAGCATTAAATAATGACGTTATCTATGTTGACACTTTTTTCATTTACATCTTAATGTACCTCTCCTGTCATATTCTCTGATGAGGAACAGTCACCTGGCAGGACTGGTAACGATGTTATTAAAATAAATACCCATTGTATGAACTCTATTAGCATTCATGCTGCTCTTTGTTTAACGTGGCTTTAATCAGGACCAAACCGACTCTGTAAGTAAATAATCTGCTGTTATCTCCGTCTCTTTCTGACCATCTGCTTCAACCAGGGATGCAAATTTAAACAATTTCCCTGAACCGTTAATCGACTATAAATAACAGATTAATGGTTGAAATAAATGAAACATGGTGGATGTATTTCAGATCAATCAGGAAAAATAAATTTAGCACCAAGTTACTGAATTATAAATTAAATATGAGCTCAAACTGTTACATTTGTTAGCTTAAACCTGGCTTTTGTTTATTTTGTATGACTAGATAACATTATTTGCTAATGCTAACAGTAGTTCTGCCATTGAGAAATAAGGTCGTAGCATTAGTATGTAACTACTGTTAATGCTGGCTGTAGTTCTGCTATTGAGAAACAAATTCATAGCATTAGCAAGTAATAATAATAATAATAATAATAATAATACATTTTATTTGTATAGCGCTTTTCAAAACACTCAAAGACACTTTACATAAAAATCATTAAACAAATATGTGTAAAAGTTAAAGTAAGTGGTAGGTCTGCTATTGAGAAACAAAGGCATAGCATTAGCAAGTAGGTTTTCCATCCTGTGAGCAGTGAGTCTTTATAGTGAGTATTAAACAGGATGTTCTGCTGACTGAGAATAACTGAAATCCACCTGGTTTCCTGTTGCTCTAATTGAGACACTTTGAGAGGAACTGAATGATGGGGAGCTCTAACGATTTCCCTTCCAGACGAGGATCTATGGTGTTTGGGGGGCGAGCGGCTCGATTAGCGTCACTCAGGACGTTTAGAGTTTGTTCTAACGTCGTTCTCATCGAGTCGTGTCTGATTTACGTCCGTTGATTGTTCTTGCAGCTCTCGCCTCAGCAAAGACAGAGAGAGACTGTGGCTACAGCCGGCGACCAGCGACGACACCGGACTGTACATCTGCATGCTGCGGTAGGAAACACACCGGCTTATTTACAGCTGATTTTATATGGACTCTGGTGGTACAGATGTATGAGGAACCACACAAGAAATGAAGGAGGTCAAGTCTAAACTTGTGAATATTTAGAATGAAGTCTGGTATTATAGATGCTTGGACAGACACACAGTAACTAAATAACATCAAATCTAAAACTGGAGATGTTTTAAATGAAGTCTGGTGTTGCAGATTGGAATGGAATATAGTTGGGTCTAAAATTAGAGATGAAGTTTGGACCTATAGGTGTTTGTGCAGCCACACAAAGTCAGAATAAAGTCAAGTCTAAAATTGGTGATAAGTTAAATGAAGTCTGGTATTGTAGTTATATTTGTAGGCAAAAACGACTAAATAGATTGAATGAAGTCTGGTACTATCGATGTCTTTTTAGCCAAGTAATGGATCAAATTGGGTCTAAAATTGGAGATACTTTGAATGAAGTCTGGTATTGTATATGCCCGTTTAACCGCACAAAAAAATGAAGGAAGTCGAGTCTAAAGTTGGGACTATTTTCAATAAAGTCTGGTACTATTGACGTCTTATTAGCCTAGAAATGAACCAAACTGAGTCTTGAATTGAAGATAATTTCAATGACGTTTGGCTCTATATATGTTTGTGCAGCCACACATAGACTAAGTTATGTCTAAAATCGGGGATATTTTAGATAAGGTCTGGTGCTATTGATGTCTTTGTAGCCTAGAAATGGATCAAATTAGGTGTAAAATTGAAGATTTTTTAATTGAAGTCTGTTATTGTAGCTTATTTGTTGGCACAAATGACTAAATGGAGTCAAGTCTAAAATTAGGAATATTTTGAATGAAGTCTGATGCTGTTGACGTCTTTTGGCAGGAAAAAAAGAGATTTTCAACTAAAATTTGGGAAAATTTTGAGTAAAATCTGCTTCTGATTGATCAAAAATTGTCAGCTTTTGGTATGTGACAGTTTTAGACATATTGATAGTTTATTCGTTGTTAACTGTTAAATAATTAAGCTAATTTGAAGCAATTTTGATAATAGATTCATCAATAGGGAACATTTTTCAAGAAAAAAACTAGTTAAATGTGAATATTTTCTGGTTTCTTTCCTCCTTTATGACAGTAAACTGAATATTCTTTGGTTTGTTAACAAAACAAGACATTTGATGAAACTATGATTCACATTTTTCTGACATTTTAGGAAGCAAAATGAATCCATTAAAGCAAAAAAATGATCAGTGGGTGCAGCTTTAGAAACATTGGCTCTAATTTATGAGCAAATGTTGTTGTTTCTGTCCTAAAAACTAGAATTAAAGTCAGTTAATATATGTATTTGTAGTGCAGATTGTAATATTACAGGTTTAACAGTGAATATTGGTGCAAGTTTCCATATAAGAAGGCGATTTTCTGACTGAATTTTTTGCTGTTGTGGTGATTTTCTTGAAATGTTTGGTATTTTACAGCTCTGACATCTCATTAAATCCCTTCAGTTGAGCTTTTTTTTTGGGTTTGTATAAAATCAGTTGACTTTGAGTCATTCTGACTGTTTGATGGTTTCAGCTGCAGATTAAATTCAGGTTAAATGTGATAAAATGAGTGGCGCTTCTGGGTAGATGAGGCGGTTGCAGGACATGCGACGCCGCAGCAGAATCCGCTGCAGCGCCGCAGCTTCGATCCTCGTCTTTGGCCGAGCGACACTTAATCAGCCAAAGTGGCGTCTTAAAGATCGGCTGCCGAGGAGGACGGAGGTTCAGATGCCATCGGTCGTCTGGACTCCATCCAGAGCGCCCAGTAAACAGCCGCTAACGGGATCAGACTATTTCCTGAGCACGTCTGAATCCAGTTAGTCGCTGCAGCTTTCTGGAGGCCGTCGGTGGAAATGATTCTGCTGCTGCTGACCAGAAAAACAGCAAAATATTCCTCCCAGAGTGACAGAATCAACATCCTGTAGAACTCCGAGGCAGAAACTGACCCCAATGCAAACTGAAAACAACAATTACTTTTGAAAAACTGGCAGCAAACGTGGGAAAATAAACAAAAACGTAATGAAAAAACAGAATAATACTGAGCAAAAACTGTGAAAATAACAGTAAATATCTGTAAAATAATCATTAAAGTACTGATATCCAGGATTTGGGGAAAAAATGCGCACAAAAAATCTGCTAGAACATTTGAAAACTGTGAAAGTCGCATACTGTATTTAAAAGTAAATCCAGTATTTCACCATTTTTTAACAATAAAAGCTTGTCACTACTGGATCAGTTTGTAAAAAGTTAAACAAAGCACTCCAAAATCTGAAAATAACAACAGAGAAATGTCACAGACCATTTAAAAACTGTAAAGTTCACTAAGATAACAGTATTGTGTCTCTTTATAGTTGTTTTGTGTCAGTTGTGGTCGTTTTGTGTCTCTGCTGTTGTTTTGAGTCTTTTTGTGGTCATTTTGTGTCTCTTTGTGGTCATGTTGTGTCTCTTTGTGGTTGTTTTGTTTCACTTCTGTCATCTTTATTCTTTTTTTGGTCACTTTTAAATCCACTTCCAGTGAAAGCAGCCTCACAGTTCTCTTGTCTTTTAGAATCGTCAGGTCTCCAGAGTTCCGGTTGGGTTTTACGGTCATGAACTGTTGAATTATGTCGGTCTTTTACTTTAACGACTGTTTGGCACCTTTTGCTGCCAGCGTTTTACAGGTTTTTTTGACTCCTTTTTTTATGGCGGTGCTCATATCTTCAGTCACATTTAAAGGCAGCGTCCCAAACCTGGAAGCCTGGTGAGAACCAGCCTTCAGTGGGCGGATTGATGGCACTTAGAGATGGAGATACATCTGCTGATGCTGCCAGGAGGCGCATTAAAGCTGCAGCTAGACGTCAAGATTCACAGCAGAAACAGCAACGGATTTACAGATTAGTGAAGGATGCTGCCGCTGACAGAACGTTGAACGTGATTCTGATCTAGTTCTTCTTTCCTGCGTGGTTAGAAGTCACTTCCTGCTTCCTCCTCGTCTTCTTAGAAGCTTCTCACAGTCAGAAAATTTGCAGGCGTTTAGAAACTGAAGCCTGAAGTTCTGACTAATGTTCTGTTTATTATAATTATTCATGCAGCAACAGTTTGAAAATCTTTGGCTCATAGCTTCGACTGACGGAGACGTTTTTGTTATTAAATGCTAAAGAAACGTTTAAATTATCCGTTGTATCACTTCAGAAAAAGTTAACCTAAGCGACAAAGTTTATAAGGAACATTTTTTGTGGCACTTTTGCAGTATTTTTAAGTATTTTTGTGTGTATTTTGAGTTTGTGGTTGTTTTGTGTCTCTTTGTGGTTGTTTTGTGTCTCTTTGTGGTTGTTTTGTTTCTATGGTCATTATGTGTCTGGTTATTTTGTGATTGTTTTGTGTCTCTATGTGGTTGTTTTGCGTCTTTTGTGGTCGTTTTGTGTCTCTTTGTGGTCGTTTTGTGTCTGTGGTTGTTTTGTGTCTGTGGTTGTTTTGCATCTCTGTGTTGTTGTTTTGAGTGTTTTTGTGGTTGTTTTGTGTCTGTGGTTGTTTTGTGTCTCTTTGTGGTTGTGTTGTGTTGTGTCTGTTTGTGGTTGTTTTGCGTCTCTGTGTTGTTGTTTTGAGTCTTTTTGTGGTTGTTTTGTGTCTGTGGTTGTTTTGTGTCTCTTTGTGGTTGTTTTGTGTTGTGTCTGTTTATGATTGTTTTGCGTCTCTGTGTTGTTGTTTTGAGTCTTTTTGTGGTTGTTTTGTGTCTGTGGTTGTTTTGTGTCTGTGGTTGTTTTGTGTCTCTTTGTGGTTGTTTTGCGTCTCTGTGTTGTTGTTTTGAGTCTTTTTGTGGTTGTTTTGTTTCTGTTTGTGGTCCCTTAATGTCTCTTCGCTGTTGTTGTTGTGTTTTTTAGTCATTTTGTGTCTATTTTGGCATCTTGAGTCTTTTTGTGGTCATTTTTAAATCCCACTAGTAATGAAAATAACATGACTTTAACAAGTTCCAGTGACTTCCAGAAGAGTTTTTCCTAGTTCTTTAGACTGATTTATTGTTTTAAATCTGGATGTCAAAGCTCGTGATTGAATAAAAGCAGTATTTAGTTAAGCTGTAGAGGAATGGAAATACTTTTATCTTTCCATTGTGTCAAAGATCAATAATGACTTCTAAAGTTGTCTTGTTGTTGGTTTGTGGTTCCCTCTGCAGCACCAGCTGACCTACATGTTGGTTTCGTCTGGTTCTTCTGCTCCGTGCAACTTTTTAAAAACAACTTCCTTTCACTTTGTAGCCTTTGATAGTCATACTGGTCTTTTTTCGTTTGTTTCTCGTGCAGCAACAAGTCGTCCTGCAGTAAGATCGCCATGCGCCTGACGGTGTTGCGGCCTGACGAGGTGGTTCGAGGCGTCGACTGCGAGCCTCCGGTTGCCGTGGCAGCGACCAGCGAGTACATCGGGCTGCAGGGCGGGAAAACGCTGGACTGCCCCGACCTGCAGGACGCCGCCAAGATGGCCGACAGCGAACCGACGGTGACCTGGTACCATGTGAGACGAGAACTCTCGGTATTACGTCCGTCTGTCTGTCCACGTACTGCATGTGGAGAGTCAAGTTAGAGACGCAACATGCAGGAAGGACACGCAACAACAGGAAACACAGCTGGATTATTGATATACCAGAGTTTACGCAGCGTATGAACTGTCTGTGGGCGCAGTTGTGTCTCTTTGTGGATGTTTTGCGTCTTTTTGTGGTTGTTTTGTCTCTCTTTGTTGTTGTTTTTTTGTCTTTTGTGGTTGTTTTGCATCTTCTAGTCGTTTTTTGTCTCTGTATTCATTTTGTCTTTTTGTTATTTTGTGTCTTATTTTGGTAGTTTTTTTGTCTCTGTTGGTGGTTTGAAACTTTTTTTGGTCGTTTTATGCCTTTATGATTGTTTTGTGTCTCTTTTGTGGTTGTTTATGGTTTTTCTGTGGTATGGAGCTTTTTTTTAATTTTGTGTCTCTTTGCTGATTGTGTGGAGTCTTTTTGTGGTCATTTTTTGTCTTTCTGTGGCGGTTTTAGGTTTTTATTTGGTTTGGAGTGTTTTTGTTGGAATGTTTTGTCTGTTTGTGGTGGTTTTATTGACTTTACAAACAGAAGTGTTCACCGTCATTTACTCACTTGTCTGTGTTGTAATGTTGTCGCTGAAACTCATTGTTAAGATTCACGATGACGTCGATGGAAGCTGCAGATTCAGCTGAGAGTAGTTTTATAAATCTGTCTATCATGGTGGCTTTAGTTTGTCACTGGATGAGTTTTGGTCTGACCTCTGTGTTTCCTGGTCCTTTGACTCCAGATGTGCCGACAGTATCCGTTCTGGAACAACGAGCGGCAGCAGAAAGGAGCCAGTCTGAGGTTCTACGTCATGCTGGATTCCTACCAGGGTTTATATTTCTGCACGGTCCACTACCAGAGGAGAGGAAAGACACTGAACTTCACCAGGAGCATCAACGTCACTGCCATCTGTGAGAAAACAACAACAGCACTGACAGATCATTGATGAACCGAACTGTAAAGATAAACGCTGATGTGTTTTATCCTCACAGATCCACCTACTGTGCCCAAATATCCCAGCATCCTCCGGCCACCTAAAGACCTTGTGTCCACTGTAAAACCAGGTAAGTTCACAGCAAAACGTATTTATATAGATTGTTCTTCATCCCCACAACCTCCAGCAGCATGAAAAGCATGTTTTCTTGAAAAGAAACTGCCAGAATTACACCATTTATTGGCCAGAAACTGTATGTCTCCTTATTTGGGAAGCGGATTTGTTAATTCAGCTCCAGATCTTGCTTCATCATGATGTGAAGCATGGTGGTGGCATCATGATATAAAGCACGGTGGTGGCAGTCAGCTATTTTATGTTTCATGTTTTTAATCATTTAACTTTGTAGACATCTAGTCTCACATCTTTTTTAATTTCAAATCACTGAAACTATCGATAGAATAACGAAAAACTTTCCTGATTTTAATCCAGTGAAACTGTAATTTTGCTGCAGTTGTTCGTCTTCACCCGTCATCAGCTGTTTTCTGTTTGACCTCGTCCACCTGCAGCTCCGTCGGGACGTTAAACGGAGACGGAGCTTCGTCTGCCAACAGCCTTCCTTTAAACTGCAGCAGTAGATCCAACTCTCAGAGGTTTAACCGTCCGTTCAGAACCAGGCTGCAGCAGCTGGACTCGGTGAACTCAGCCTGAGGAATGTTTGAGTGCTTCATGTTCTGGTTTGTTCTCTGCTGTTCAGGTTCGAAGGTCCGTCTGAACTGCACGGGTCACTTTCCCATCATCCTGCCGGACGCGGTCCCAGAGATCTGGTGGACGGTGGACGGGAAGACGCTGGACAAGCTGGCTGACCAGCGATTCTCACAAACCACCAGGTGCAGAGAAAACACGACACATCTGGATTCCATTCCACTAAAACTCAACTCAGACGTCAGGAATTAGGACCGATCGGGGTATTTTATAGCCGATTGGTACCAACACAACCGTAAAACGATCCATTTTTGACATCAGGCATCATAGATGGAGGCACAGTTTGTAGCAGACACATCAGGGATGCAAATTTTAAATAATTTCAGTGACTAAAGGTTTATGTCACTCAAATAGAATTTTATAACAAAATTGTGGAAGTTTAGCCTTTTACTCAGCTATACATAGTAACATAATGAAACACAAATCAACAAAGACTGAAAACAACCATCATGATGTGAAGCACGGTGGTGGCAGCATCATGATGTGAATCTAGCATCCTTTTTAATGTCCCATGCAACATGATGTAGAATTTAAATAAACTCACCTACAACACGTGTTTTATTTTGAAATGCCTACAGGCAGGTGGGCTCGGACCATGGGGATCGTTTCATGGAGAACGTCCTGCTGATCCAGGACTTCCAGTCTGAGGACCTGAACAAAGAGTTCAACTGTTCTGTGAAGAACGAAAGAGGCTTCGAGACCCGAAGAGTCCAGCTGCGGGAGGACGGTGAGGACTGAACTTCCTGTAGATGTTTCACAATAAAAGCACTGACAGAGTTTACCATCTTAGAGATGTAACACCAAATGGAGTAAAGGTTCTCTCTCACTTTCCTAAATGCTAAATACAAGTTCTTGGTTCCTGTTTTCCAACAACGAGCTCTTGATGAAGAAAATAAGATGTTTGATCCAGAAATAAAGTCAAAGTTGGAGCCGTCGCGTGTTGCAAACTAACTGTTCTTATTTAAAACTAGTTCAGAAAGACACAAAAACTCATCAATAATGACTTAAATTGTCCATAAAGACTTAAACATGGTTATATTGAATTAGTTTTAAGTAATTCTGGACAGTTTTCAAGTTATTTTGGACAATTTTCCGACTAAGAATAAAAAACTGTGAACAGAGGAGCAAGTTGTTGGAGATACATTCAGCATGGTGAAACATGATTCTTAAAAACGGTCAAAAATAACACAAAACTTGGCCAAAGTTTCTTAGATTGTCTGTTATGATTAAATTTTTTTTTAATTTGAACAAGTTTTCTGTCATTTTAAATAAGTTTTAAGTAATTTTGGACTATTTGTGAGTCTTTTTTGGACAATATAATGTTACTTTGCACACGTTTCAAGTTATTTTTGTCAAGTTTTTAAACCATTTAGGACAATTTTATTCTTAAAATACAATCCAACGTAGGGATGAATGAAATAAATGTAGCTCGGCTCAGAAACGGTGAACAGAGGAGCGAGTTGTTGGAGATACATTCAGCATGGTGAAACAGACACTTGCAATTGGTAAAAATGACTCACAAAATTGTCCAAAATCACTTAAATTGCTCATAATGACTCAAGAATTTTCATTTTGAACAAATTTCAAGTTATAGTGAGCTACTTTTAAGAAATCTTGGACAGTTTTTGAGGTGTTTTGGCAAATTCTTTCGCCATTTTGGACATTTTTGTGTTACTTTTGTGCAAAGAATCAAAACTAAAAATTGTCAAAAATTAGCCAAAATTTCTTGGATTGTCTGTTGTGAGTCAAAAAAATGTAATTTTTTACAAATTTATGTCATTCTAAATTAATTTTAAGTAATTGTGGACAGTTTTCAAGTTATTTTGGACAATATAATGTTACTTTAGACAAGTTTCAAGTTATTTTAGTCAAATTTTAAAACCATTATGGACAATTTTAGACTTAAAATACAATCTAACCTCCTGGATGAATAAATAAATGCAGCTCGGCTCAGAAACAGTAAACAGAGCAGCAAGTTGTTGGAGATACATTCAGCATGGTGAAACAGAGACTAAAAATAGTTGAAAATAACTCAGACAATTGTCCAAAATCACTTAAATTGTCCATAATGACTCAAAAATTTTAATTTTGAACAAATTCTAAGCTATTTTGAGACAGTTTCTGAGGTTTTTTTTGACAAGTTCTTTAATCATTTTGGGCAATTTTTGTGCTACTTTTGTGCAAAGAATCAAAACCCAACTAAATAAATTGTCTGAGACTTGACTCAAAATCTCTAACATCTTAATTTGAGCAATTTTTCACTCATTTTGAACATTTTCAAGTTGTTTTTTGCAGCTTTTGAGTGAGTTTTCCAACATTTTATGACATTTTAAGTCAATTGTGGAGATTACAGGATTCGTGACCCCTGTGGACTCGTGATTTCATTTGTCTGTCGTGTCTTCAGTGTGGCTGCCGTCCGTGGAGCTGGGCTGTGGTCTGGGCGTCACTCTGCTCCTCATGCTGCTGCTGTTCGTCGTCTATCACGTGTTCTGGTTGGAGCTGCTGCTGCTCTACCGGTCCTGGTTCGGTACCGACGAACGCCACACAGGTGAGTTTCCTGCTCCTCCGGTCGCTGCTGCAGCTTTTTATCTGATTACTGAAACGCATCAAGTCGTAAAGCTGCCGTCGTTCCTGCCAGCTATCTGACTTTAATCTCTCTGGTTCCAATCGGATCCGTCGCAGCATTTAGATTATTAAAGTTTGATTCAGTGGAGTTTTACGGCAGAGCTTTAATCAGCGCCTTTAGTTTTAATTCTCACAGTTTAACTTAGAGATTTAAACTCAGTTATAAATGTCCTTAAAACTGATCAGATCTAATCTCTTATAATTCCCAAACACAGAAAAACAGAGCAGCTGTGATTATAAATATAACAAAATGTTTATTATTTCCTGCTTCAAACAAACAATAAAACGACAACAGACTGATAATAAATGAATGCAGGCGACTCAGCTGAATAATTAACTAGAAGCAGTAAAATAAAATTTAAAAATAAACTCAAAGAACCTCGGAGTCGAGCAGAATTTCTCCTGTTAAACAGAAAAAATAAGACTTTTAATTTGAAAAAGCTAAGAAAAGACTTTTATACTGAATAATTAAAACCAAGAAAAGACTTTTAATTTGAAAAGCAAACCTAAGAAAGGAATTTTGAACTGAAAAATAAAACTAAGAATCGACTTAATTTGAAAAATGTTAAACTAAGAAAACACTCTTACTTTGAAAAAATATTGCTGAGAAAAGACTTTTAATTTGAAAAACTGAAAACTAAGAAAATACTTTTACACTGAAAAAGTAAAACTAAGAAAAAATTTTCATTTAAAAAAGTGAAACTAAGAAAAGACTTTTAATTTGAAAAGGACGCTTTGAAAAAATTTAAGCTACGAAAATACTTTTAATTGGGAAAAGTTGAACGTTAAAAAAAACTCTTACTTTGAAAAATTATAACCAAGAAAAACTTTTATTTTGAAAAAGTTAAAGCTAAGAAAAACTCTTAATTTGAAAAAGAATAGCTAAGAAAAGACTTAATTTGAAAAAGTAAAATTAAAAAAGACTTTAATTAGAAAATTTTAGAACTAAGAAAAGAACTTTAATTTGAAAAAGTTCAAGCTAAGAAAATACTTCTCATTTGGAAAAGTTAAAGGTCAGAGAAGACTTTTAATCCTAAAAGTATAACTATGAAAATACTTTTAATTTGAAAAACTGAAAACTAAGAAAATACTTTTAATTTGAAAAACTGAAAACTAAGAATACTTTTAATTTGAAAAAAATAACAGATTCTTACTTTGAAAATGTATAACTAAGCAAAGACTTTTAATTTGAAAAAGTAACACTAAGGAAATACCTTTAATTTGAAAAAGTTAAAGCTAAGGAAAGACTCTTACTTCAAAAAAAACTAAAACTAAGAAAATTCTTTTAATTTGAAAAAATTAAAGCTAAGAAAACTCTTGCTTTGAAAATTTTAAAGCTAAGAAAAGACTTCATTTTAAAAATTTAAAGCTCAGGAAAGACTCTTAATTTGAAAAAGTAAAACTAAGACAAGACTTTTAATTTGAAAAAGAAAACTTAATAAATGACTTTTAAACTGAAAAAGTAAATCCATGACAAGACTTTTTATTTGTAAATTTTCAAACCAAGGAAAGACTTTTATACTGAAAAGCTCCGACAAAAATGCACATATTTCAGAAAATGTAAAACAAAGAAGAAGAAATGCAGGAAGTTAATGCAAGTAAAAGACAGAAATAATGGAGGAAAAGCAGCCGTTGATTTTAAGGGACTTTAAGGGAAACAACAGATGAGAAATGATCTAAAACCTGATAATAAATGACGTAAACGTTCATCTAAACCGTCGAATTTCATTAAACACGACAGAAAAATCTTCTGTCGCTAAGAATTTCCATCCAACAAGCAGAAAAAATGACCAGTGTCAGATCTGAATCTTTATCTCGTTCTGACGAAGGTGGAGACGCGACATTTTTAACTTCCTGTCGTGTGAAACGTCTAATCTGTGATCTGGTGGTCGCCGTGACGACCAGATAAAGATTCACCGTCAGTTTGGGGAGTTTTTAACGAGAAAAATCAAAAGATTCCGGTTTGAGCCATCATCATTATTTATAGATGGTGTTGTCATTGCAGTGACTAATAAAATAAATGCAGCTCGGCTCAGAAACAGTGAACAGAGCAGCAAGTTGTTGGAGATCCATTCAGCATGGTGAAACATCTTTCTACTGATGATGAGCAGAGACTCAAAACTGGACTAAAAATTGTTGAAATTACTCAAAAACTGTCATTTTAAAGACACTTTGTGATGAAGCAAAGACGCCAGAAAAATCCATACACCAGATTAAAGTAAAGATTCTATCAGCGGTGCACAAATGAACAGGATGTTCCTGAACGCACCATGAAGTGAACTGAGGGACTTCCTGAGATCAGATAAACGTGGAAATGACGTCTATCAATAATCACTAACTGTGTTGTGTGTGTGTGTGTGTGTGTGTGTGTGTGTGGTGTGTGTGTGTGTGTGTGTGTGTGTGTGTGTGTGTGTGTGTGTGTGTGTGTGTGTGTGTGTGTGTGTGTGTGTGTAGACGATAAGGAGTACGACGTCTACATCTCGTACGCCAGGAACAGTGAAGAAGAACAGTTTGTTCTATCGACGCTACGAAGAGTTCTGGAGAACGAGCTTGGATACTCAGTGTGTATCTTTGACAGAGACAGTCTACCTGGAGGGAGTGAGTACACACTATTACTGCAGTAAATTCACAGTAATACTGCAGTACAATCACAGTAATGCTGCAGTACAATCACAGTAATGCTGCAGTACAATCACAGTAATACTGCAGTACAATCACAGTAATGCTGCAGTACACACACTAGTACAGCAGTATACACAGTAACATATGCAGTATTTTAAAGATATGCAGTAGGACACTCAGTAATACCGCAATTTAATCACAGTAATACTGCAGTACTCGCAACAATGACTTGTACACATAGTATATATTGATAGTATTCAAATTAATATTGCATTCTTTTTGTTTTGTCTTGTATTTACGTACTAATACTTCATCTACAAGTACTACAGCTTTTACTCTCATCTCTACTACTGTGTCTCATTATCTTGTCCTCCTCCTTGTATTACTACAAATATTCACACTACTACCACAACTGCTCCTTCTACAGCCAGTACTACTATTAGATGTACTTCAGCTACTTCAGCTACTTCAGTACTTGAAATACTCCTGTTGCAACCTTTGCTGCTATCATTCCTCTTGCTCCTGAGCCAAGTATTTTATCCACCAGTACTACTGCTGGATATTCTTACTTCTGCTACTGCGTCTTGACCTTGTTGTCCTTCGCCTCATAATACTACAAATATTTGTTCAGCTTTCACCAGTATTGTTACTACTATTAGTGAACACTTCTCCTACAGCCAATACTGCTACTATTAAACTCCTACTACTTCAGCTACTCTAGTACTTGTAGTACTCCTGTTGAAACTTCTGCTGGTACTGTTCCTTTTGCTCCTTGACCTCTACTAGTACTAGTATTACAGCTAAAGTTCCTTTACTACTTCCACTTTTACTAGCAGTACTACTACTTACCCTTCTTGCTTGGTCTTGTACTATTTGTGTACCTAGTAATACTTCATCTAAAAGTGCCAAAGATGGTACTCTTATCTCTGCTACTGCATCTTGTCCCTCTTGTCCTTGTCCTTCTCCTCATATTACTACAAATATCCGTGCTACTTTGACTAGTATTGCTACTACAACTGCTGCTCCTTCTACCGCCAGTACTACTGCTATTGCAACTCCTTCCTCAGTGCTGAGGTTTTAGCTACTTCAGCTACTTCAGTACTTGTAGTACTCCTGTTGAGACTTCTGCTGCTACCATTCCTCTTGGTCCTTGTCCTGTACTAGAATTAGAATTATAGCTAATGTTCCCTTACTACTTCTACTTTTTTTTTAGTAGTACTGGTACTTGTCTGTCTTGTTTTGTACACCTTGTACATGGCCAAGTACTTTATCCACAAGTACTCCTGCTGGGTATTCTTAGCTCTACTACAGTGTCTCATCCTTCTTGTCTTCATCCTTCTCCTCACTACAAATATTCGTGCTACTTTGACCAGTACTGCTGCTACTACTACTACTACTACAACAACTGCTCCTCCTACTGCCAGTACTACTAACACAGCTCCGACTACTTCAGTGCTTGTAGTACTTGCAGTACTCCTGCAGGTGTCATATTAACCTACCGTCTCCCTGCAGCCATCACCGATGAGACTCTGAGTTTCGTGGCCCGGAGTCGGCGCCTCCTGGTGGTGGTGAGTCCGGGTTACGCCTCGCAGGGCTCCCAGGCACTGCTGGAGCTGAAGGCCGGCATCGACGGCATGGCGCTGGGCGGACACCTGCGGGTCATCCTGGTCCAGTACAAGCCGGTGCAGCGGCATTCCTGGGTCCGAGAGCTGAGGAGGGCCCGGGTGGCCCTGGCGCTGGTCCGGTGGCAGGGAGACAAGTCCAGGGAGCTCACATCTCGGTTCTGGAAGAGGCTGAGGGTGGAGCTGCCAGTGAGGAGGGTCGGCCGGGAGGAAGAGGAGGAGGAAGAGGAAGGCGGCAACAAGGAGGCGGTTCTAATGAGGCTTCACAGTCAGAACAGCACCAACTCCCAGACGGGCCTCATCAGCAACACCGTCAAAGACCCGCAGAAGGTTCTGAACTGTGCGTCATAGTAGCGACGGCGTTGCTGTTAGCGTCATGTAGCTTTACAGTCACCGATGAACTGTTTCTACCATGGATTCAGTGCCGTTTGGTTTATTTAGGTGGCGCCGGATCACAACACTTATCATCTCTAAGCATCTACAGAAAAACCCAACAAATCCAAAGTTTCTTCTCAATTCCTTCACAGATCCGTCAACAGAAAAGATCCTGTTTTCTTGTCTGAGTAGATTCTCAGTCATCCAATTCCACCTTATAGGTTCTTGAAGATGTTTCAAGAACCTACTAAAGAAGTCCAGTTGATTTCTACTGAAGTTCCTAGGATCCTGTTTTCTTGCCTGAAAGAGTTTCTGACTCTCGACGATCTCCTTTGACTCCAACTGGATGGAATTATGATCAAAACGGAGGTTCAATTAAAACACCAAAACAAAGCCTTTATTTTTAAAACCTGTCGACAGAAAAGATCCTGTTTTCTTGTTTGTGTAGATTCTCAGTTGTCCAGGTCGTGGTGATCGTAGGAATTTCAGTAGACATCAACTGGACTTCTCTTGTAGGTTCTTGAAGACATTCGAAGTAAAGTTGATGTTTACTGAAGCCCCTACGATCCTGTTTTCTAATCTAAATCAGTTTCTGGCTCTCTATAAACTGGACTGGACAGAATTATGACAGGGCCTGAGATTCAGTTGAAAGACCAAAACAAGGCCTTTATTTTCATCTTACAATGAGACTTCGGGTTTACAGGCATGCTGGCAGTCAACTTTAACACGCTAACATGTACTAGCATTTCCTGTACAGCGACTAGTCAAAAACACTTTGTATTTCTAATAATACACAAGTAGTATCAACAAAATCACAATAGAATTCATCTTCCATTGACATTTCCTTTTTTCACTCATCAGTTTGTAAAGTTAAACACTTATGAAGCATATTCATTCACAGGGTGCAAGTACGCATCAAATAAGTGTGACTATAGCTTACTCAACCAAATCTGGAGCAGATAAATCAAGTAGACTTTGAGGTATTCTCATGTAGAGACTTAAATCCTTGAAGCGGTGCTGCTAGCATTGCTAAAAAAATTGCTAACTTTCCCATCTAACTCAAACGACATTGTTAGCTAGCATGTTAACTTTACTTTGGTACATACTACATTAGTTGCAACTACAATATGTTATTTCTACCAGTCTTGGAGCTAAACATTTAACCCAAGGATGGCGCAAGAGGACAAAATCAGAGCATTTTATGGCCGTCTAGTCCAGCAGGTCCTCGGATAACCAAGTGTTGGTTGGACCACGAGATATATAGGAAGTTAGAAGACATAAATCACTCATCAACAATGAAAAACAACGGACTAACGTTCCATAAGTAGCTTCAGAATTATGTCCTCTTATTATCAGCGTCATTGTCATGAATCACTTTAATCTGCACACTATCTGTTGATCTTTATCACTGTATGTTTATGTTGCTTGTTTGTTCAGAGCTTTTAAGAAGTCAGGCTGCAGTGTTTTGTTTACCGCTTCCTTATTTTGAAACCTTGAACCTGCAGTTTGGTTTTACTTCTTAATATTTGTGCTAAAAGGACCACAAGAAACCCGCCACAGCAGGAGCTCACTGACTGAAACACCTGTCAGTCAAGGCTAACATTTAGAACTCATTGCACACTAAGACACATTAGGTTGTACTTTATCCACCAAGGTTAATCTTCTGAACCTCATTAAGAAGATATTTTAAAGAGTCATAACAAACAAGCAACACAGATGTAAAGTAGGGTGTCATCTGCATACAAGAGGATTTACACTTTTATGTCCAGTCGCCTGTACAAGCACCACAGCTTGTTTGTACTATGCAGAAAAGGAAAGCCATGGCTGCAAGGAATTTCAATATTTAGTTTCACAGGACATTTTTACCTGGTTGGGATGAGACAGGAAAACATTTCAATTGTCGATCTTCTCTCATTGCAGCATCTAGTGGCTGTAAGAGGAAGAGATCATTCTAATATATTAAAACACTCAGCTGTGATGATTGTTTAACTTCAGTTAAAAGATATTAGGGAGAGTCATTATGATAAAAAGAAAAGATGTAAAGCAGGGTGTCATCTGCATAGAGGAGGCTTTTCAGATACACATCCAGTTGCCCATAGAAGCACCACAGCTGTAAAATGTTTCAAATGGAAAATATGAACTGCAGTTTGTATGTATTTGTAAGAAAAAAAGAAAAAAACACTCAGCTGTGATGGTTGTTCAACCTCAGTAAGAAGGTGTTTTAAGGAATAATTTTAAGGAACAAGCAACACAGATGTAAAGTGGGGTGTCATCTGCATAGTGGAGGATTTACAGGTTTATAGCCAGTCGCCTGTACAAGCATCACAGCTGTAAAATGTTTCAAAGGGATTAATACACTGCAGGTCAGGTATTTGTCAGAAAATAAGAGTAAAACTCACTTAATCAGTACTTTAAAATGTTGCTGTTACGCTGCACTTTGTTTTTGGTCAATATTTCCACTTTAATACATTCAGTATATGCGCAATAAATCAGCTCCATCAAGTTTTATTTTTCTGTATTATTCTGTTTACCTCTAACATTTTAAAAAAATAATCTGTATTGTAATGGGGGAGAGCATGCTGCACTTTTTTATGCTCGAAAGTTTTCATTTTTGCATTATATTGTGTCTAATCTTTGGGGGTTTGTGTTTGTTTTTTAATGTTTGTTGGTTCTTTTTTGTTTTAATAAATGCATTTTTTATTTAAGATAATGTCACCATCATTATTATTTTCAGAATTTTTCATTTCCTGTTTTCCATTTGCAGAAATACACACAATATATTTATCATCATGATTCACAAATGATTGAAAACATTTTTTGTATGAATTCCTGAGGTTAGCATGAAATCTTTCCAGAGCTAAAACTTTGCCTGGTTTTATTGTCCAGAAACACACATTTGAATTTCAGTTTACATCACCACAGCCCAATAAGTAAAGTTTGACATCATCTGACAAGCTTTTTACCTCATTCTCTGGTCCAGAAATCAATATTGATAAATTGTGAACTGCACGTATTTTGTTTCTGCACGTTCATTTTCTTTTTTAGAAGGCCGAATTGAGCAGTGCTGCCTGGAAGGTAAGAAAATTTGTCTTGCAACCAGTTGATAACCATGCTAGCAGTGGTGGTGGGAGGTACCGTGGATCTGCAAAAATCTGCAAAATAGTAGCTAAAAAATTATTTACCATTTTTCACACCCTATTATACAGAAAAATTTCTTTGCAAAGAAAACAAATACCTGTAAAATAGTGACAATTTGTGCTGATATAATTTTGTAAAACACTGTAGAAGAATGAAAAAGTAAAAATACTGGAAAAGACTGAATGTAATCAAAAAAGTATGATTTAACAAAATGGGGATGAATCTGTAAAACAACAGTAAATTGTTCAATAAAAAAAAATTCCAGTCTAAATATATTACTTTTTTTTACAGTGTAAATAGAGTTCATGTAGAACTTTATCCGTGTTCATAAGATGCTGTTCTGTCTCTATCAGATCTCTCAGATTCGATCCTTCACTCGATGCAGCGAAGTCGTCGCCTCCTCTTCGTTCTGAGCCCCGACTTCCTGGCCGAGAAGAGCTTCAGCCTCCTGGAGTGTCGTCTTGGTCTGTACCTCCAACATGGCCACCAGGCGTCCATCGTGGCCGTGGTTTTCCGCTCCGTCAGTAAGCTGCCCTGCGTGGAAGTCGCTCAGCTCCGTCAGGCCACAGTCAGCTCAGTGACGTGGCGAGGCGTCCGGTCCGAACCGCGACGGTCCCGGTTCTGGTTGCGGTTGAGGTTGGCGCTGCCGGTCCGGCCCCTCGCCCTGGGGAGGCGCCTCATCGACAGCACCTCGTCCCACTCGGACCTCGCCGCCATGGCCCTGCAGAGGGCCCAGCGCATCCACAACCAGAGAGCCAATCAGAGCCGCAGAAACAGCCGGACTTCGACCAATCAGAGCCGCCAGGACAGAAAGGCCCCGCCCAGAGGGAGGGGCAGCATGAGGAGGGCGGGTACGTGCAGGGGGGAGGGGCCTCAGCACAGTAGGAGGTGTTCGGGGTGCGCCGGGTTTATGGACCAGCTGGAGGACAGGGGGGTGGAGCTTACAATGGAGGTGTCACGTGACAGGACTGAGATCCCAGAAACAGACCCCGCCCCCTTACCTGATGTGGCCTCGGACCTGGAGACTGACCCCGCCGTCCAAGCTGGTCACCAGGACGACGCAGGTGACCAGCAGCAGCAGGAGATTGGGTCAAGGACTTCTGAGGAGATTGTGATGTCATCTGGAAAAGGGGAGGAGCTTGTGGTAACTCCGCCCCCTACAACAAACCCCAACTGAGCCTTTAATGCAGATTTTTTATACAGACTGTTAGAGATGCTGCATTCAAGTCACATGGGAATGATCTTAAAAAACAGATTTCAGTCATGTTTTGATTTCCTGGAGTCCCTCTTTTCCCTGACTTTGGTCTTTCAGGCACAGTGTCCTTCCAGGCAACAAAAAGGGTTGCAGTCAAACAGTCTTAAGAAGGTTCCTGACTGACCAAAACGTATTTGAAACTGTTTTAACACGTAATAGGTCTGACAATAGTCTGACAATGACATTCTAGCTAGTCCTGATTACACTGTGACTAATCAGAACTGTTCTTCATGACTTCAACAACATAGGTCTGACCAGTCGAAAGCAGTTATTCTGTAATTCACTTTAGACTAGTCAGAGTTGAAGACACCACTTATCCGATAGAATTCAGTCCTGACATCCTTCTTCAGATGTATTTCTTTGCTGAGTTTGACTGTCCAGAATTAACATTCCAGATGTCTGTGATTTCATTCTGAATTTTCAAAATAGTTGGAGATTACAGCTTGGATTTGTCAAAATAATAGTTACAGACATCACTTAGTAGACAAAAGTCAAAAACTAGTGCAATATCGGGACCAAAAAGCAAAAGCCACTCCTAAAAACAAGTCCAAGACCTGCCCAAGGCAGTCTGAAACCAGTCCTAAAAAGGTCCAAAACCAGGACCAAAATCAAACCTAAACCAGTCCAAAATAAGATTCAGAACCAGTCAGAATACAGTCTGAAACCAGACCAAGACCAAAGCTGAAACCAGTTTTCGAAACAGTCCAAAAAGTCTAAAACCTGTACAAAATCAGGACCAAAACTACTTCTAAGAATAGTCCACGAACTGCCCAAAACCAGCCCTTAACCAGTCCTAGAAACATTATGAAACCAGTCCAGAAGCACTTCTAGAAAGCCCCACAGCATGATACTGCCACCACCATGCTTGACGGTAGGTTTGGTGTTCTTGGGGTTAAAGGTCTCACCTTCTCTCCTCCAAACAGATTTCTGCTCAGTTTTTCTTCCATCTGACCACAGAACTTTCCTCCAGAAGGCCTTTTCTTTGTCCATGTGGTCAGCAGCAGACTTGAGTGGAGCTTTAAGGTTCTGCTTCTAGAGGAAGAACTTCCTTCTTCATGGATCCTCTCAGCTCATGTTGATGTAAAACCCTGTGGACACTGACAGCTGTGTTCCAGCAGCTTCTCATTCATCCAGACCTGCTTTTTGATGATTCTCTAACTGTTCAGAATCAACGTTCCAGATATCTGTGATGTCGTTCTGACTAGCTAAAACCACAGTTACAGATAACTGTAATTCAGTTAGGAGTCGCCGAAACGGTAATTGCAGTCACCACTTATCAAACACTTAGAATGCAGTCCTGACAAACCCAGTTGGATTCTTTTAGCCCTGATCTGATTTTTCTTCATGAATTCTCCTCTACAACTTTCTTTGACTTCATTAAATTCAACATTAAGGTCAGAGAAAAGTGTCGTGAACACACAACTCAAACAGAAACCAACACAAAGCCAAAACATCAGAGCATTTTATCACTTTATTCCCTTTAAACCCATTACTTTACATGTGTTATACAGAAGGCAGGATTGATTTTTGCTCAGATGGAACCAATAGTTTTTCAAATCTGACTGGCTCAAAGTGACTCCATCCCCAATAATCCCTTGCGACCTGAACGCAGCATCGAATCCCTCCGTCAGCAGGTGGTATTATCTTCTCAGCTTGTTCCTGTATGAAGAAATAAACAGCATGAAGCTACAAACATTCACCTCTACCTATGAAACTACTGGAAATGCCTTATTTTATATCTCTGACTAATCAAGCTGTGACATAGATCACCTGTTTGTGTTTTCTAATCAAAAATCAGTCATTTATGCGTGTTTTGCTCTGCAGGAAGTCTTGTTAAATTCATCAGCTTCTGCATGCCAGCTGCTGTTTTCAGATCAGGTTCTGCTTTTTTAAAAATGTCAGATAACTTATGAAGTTATTCTATTCCACTAATCTTTAATTAAACTGAATTAAACTGACTCTGACAGAGACTTTCATGTGTCAGTCTCAAAATGTCATTTTTTTGTCAGCGAGGTCGTCTTTTAATGTTAATTAAAAGTTACAAAGGGGCATAAAACTCAGGATAAATAGTTACAAATACTGAACAAGCCACAACAAAGTTAAAAATGGCAACAACCCCCCCCCCCCCCCCAAAAAAAAAAAAAAAAAAAAAAAACATCAATACAATCACAGCTAGAATCAGATAAAAGCAAGCAAGTCAGGACTAAAAGTGCTATTTGCTTATGTACTGTGGTTTCCTTGCTGAGTTCATTCTTCCTCTTGTGCTGTTTGGTTTTGATGTGTATGGAACAAATAAGTCCAAACTCCATTATATTAACAGTTTCCACCTCTGGTAACATTAAAAGAAGTAAAAACTACCAATATCTTTCAGCCTCAGGCATTTTTTAAACTTTTGTTTTTATCCTCAAAAACCATTTTATTATTTCTTTGTTGCCTCTCCGCTCCAGATGTTTCTACAGAATTTTAATTTGCTCTGTTTAAAGCTTAATAGCTGCTCCTGCTCAGGCATCAACTGAAAAAGACATTTAAATTTCAAGACACTAATGACTGAATTTATTTATGTGCAAGAAAATGTGGGACATTAAATATGGAATTTAAAAAACAAAAAGGAAGTTGCACTTAATATGATAGATAGATAGATAGATAGATAGATAGATAGATAGATAGATAGATAGATAGATAGATAGATAGATAGATAGATAGATAGATAGATAGATAGATAGATAGATAGATAGATAGATAGATAGATAGATAGATAGATAGATAGATAGATAGATAGATAGATAGATAGATAATAGATAGATAGATAGATAGATAGATAGATAGATAGATAGATAGATAGATAGATAGATAGATAGATAGATAGATAGATAGATAGATAGATAGATAGATAGATACTTTCAATTCAAAAATATTGTTCAGTGAATCCATTAATATCTGATTTTTTTTTAAACCCTGTTCATTGTCTGAAAAGAGTTGATTGACGGAATGCAGGTTGTTAAATTACTGTGGATTTATTGTCCATGTGATGCACTCATTACTGTTACTCAATACTTTCACTAATTACAAAAACTCTTTATATATATTCTATGACTGCTGTAGGTTAAATATATTTTTTTATTAATTACAAAACAATAGCAGCACCTAAAAACTACTAGTTTCACATATGTGTGTTTCCTGAAGACCCTGCCAGGAGAAACTCTTTTTAATTCGTAATTTTAATTTGTTTTCAGTCATGTTATAAACATTATTTTAAATAAACATTTAAAACCAATCTTGCCACTTGGCAGCCATTTTGGTAGCTATGCTAATAAGGGCTAGCGGGGGCTAACAGACCAAACTCTGATCTAAATTAATGAGAATAGGACCAAAACTGTCATTTTAATACTTAGTGAGTTATTAAAACTGCACATATAGATTCACAACTGAAATCAGATAAAAACCGCTTTAAAAGTTGGTGGATTTTTGCCCCAAAATCAGGTTTTAAATTACTTTTTTTTTCCTCCACAACACTGCGCTAGCATCGAAGCAGCAACACGATTGGCTGGATGCTTCCCGGCTCAGCTGTTACAAAGCACGTGATTGGCTCTTTGGGACGAAGGGCGGGATATACGTCATCCAACCGCCATTTTAGTAGTTCTAACGGAGGAGGCCGCGACCCGAACCGAAACGGAAGTATATGGTGTCGTTTTACCTGCGCCGGTTCTCTCAGGTGAGTCAGAAAAGCAAGAAACGGTGAGTTAAAACGACAAACTAACTTTTAAACTCACTGTCAGCTTCCTGTTTGTGTTCGTATTCTCGGTTCAGAGCTGAGTTTCTGTTTAGCAGCTAGCTAAACTCTGCTGTTAATCAGCTTTACTGTTTGTTTACAGAATTGAAATAATTAAAGAGCAGAAAATGAGTAAATAAGTGGATAAAAACAGTCACAGCTGATCAGTTTATTGGTAATAAGAAGCTGAATATTGGCAACAACATGTAGGAGACACAGATTTACCAAAGTTTACCAAATAATCTGGGTTTATTTCAGCTAATCTGATTTAAATCAGCTTAAAATCAGCGTATTTCAAGTTTAGTTACAAGTTAAAATTATTACAGCCAAACTAAACTGATGACTGAATTAAAACAGCATCAAAAAAGTTCATTTAAATGTGGTATCTGTCTAAATATTCATCTATACAACAAACATGTAGCATATACCACTATGTACAGGGTATGTTTTTTTGAAGAAAGTATTACAAATATGTGTTTTAATAACCTTCAGATTATCTTTTCTTATTGAATGTTTTGTGCCAAAAAATGTATTTTTTAATCAAGCTACACAGTTTTGTCAGGGCAGCTCACTTTATTCACTATTTTGTGGTTAGAAACAACAAATAAAATATTTCTGAAGCCTGTGATTTATTAGCTTTTATGGATAATTATTTTTTATTTCTAACAACATGAATGCTCAGAATAAGAAAACAAATGACAAAGAAATCAACTGCTGCTTCTGGCTGCTGTGCATTTAGGAAATGTCTTCAATAAAAATATATTTTGCCACTCAGATCAGTAAATAAGTAAATAAAACAGTTGGAATTTATCAGTTTATTGTTTATAAAAAGCTAAATAACAGTTTGAGACTCTCCTCTATCAAGCCAATTGACTAAATAACCTGGGTTTGTTTCAGTTTGACTTAGTTTCAGGTTATAATGTGGTGTCTGTCTTTATATTTATACAGGAACATGAAGCATAAACCAGTAGAGCCTTTTACAGGATGTGTTTTTGGAATTAAACCTACAAAAAATTAATAAAAAAATGTATAAACCTTCAGATTATGTCATTTTAGTGAATGTTTTGTGCCATCAACTTTTTTATGTTCAGAAACAACAAATCCAACATTTATAAAGCATCTGATTTAGCTTTTATTTATTGTTATTTATATTAATAACAATACAAATACTCAGAATAAGAAAAACGACGGCTGGCTGCTGTTTATTTAAAAAAATATGGTCACAAAATATCTCTTTTACGCTTTGATAGTGATGCCAGGAACGTCATTCATGCTGATATCTTTATTTAAATTAATAAGTGCATGAATAAACAAACCATACATTCATAAAACACTCATTTCAGTTCAGTTTATTGTCATTCAGACGTGTTAAAATCACAAAGGATTGAAATCCAGGTCCAGAAATGTACAAAATAAATGACATTTTGCCGTAAAATGTAGCATATTAACATGTTAAATAAATTAAAAAACCTAAAAAACTATAATAAGTTGAACACTTTTACATGTGATCCATGATTATAAACATGCAGAAAATAAAAATGCATGGAGAAAAGAGCAAAAATATTCTGTTTTAACCAACCGTCTTATTCTGGTGTTTGGCACAAAAGCACATCATGTTTTTAATCGGCTAATTTCAGGAAACGTTTCTATAAATGGGGATATATTTAGTTACAGCGGCAGCTTTAACCTCTGCTCTGCTGCTGGTTGGAACACTGAGCCGTGATTTAAGCCAAAGAAATGTGGCTGAGAGTAAAAAGCAACGTGCCAGCTGACCTCAGATCATCTACTGCTGGTTGGAACCGTCTTAATCATCCTGCAGGAAGCCAACTGTCATATATCTGCTGTTCTTTAAGCTCATTATGCAGATATTTAACTTCAGAATTCCTGATATTAGATCTTTTTTCAACAGGTTTTCATCAGAAACAAGAGTTTATTTGGAGATAAAAGGACTTCAATCAGCTCTGGTGGGAATGTTTTTGTGTGAAATTTGAATGAAGTTGATTATAATCCTTCGTTTCTTCTGCTTTTCTTGAAAACAGAAACGGTTTCCTCCTTCGTGATGAGTTCAGGGTCGTATATCGCTGCTGTTTTGGCCACAAATGGAAGAAAACCAGCGATAAAATGTAAGTGAATGTTTAGTCTGTCTGTTTATTTCACTAAAAAGCATTTAATCCTCCTGTTGTCCTCATTTACGAGAACCAAAAAAATACTGTTTCCCTGTCTGAAAAAAATTCAGCAAAAAAATCCCCCAAATGTCAGAAAATTTGCAAAACCTTCACGAAGAAAATTCCAATAATTCCTTAAAAGTTTCTCTTAAAAGTTGTTTTTTTTTTTTTTTAAATCCCCCAAATTTGGCAAGAAAATTCTTGTAAATATTTTCAAAAAATGAGCAAAAATCTTCCAAAAAATCCTAAAAATATCTAAAGTGATTACATGTATTTCAGTAAAACTTTTTTGTGAATGTTCTTAAGAAACATTTTTAACATTTCTTTTTTCCACCAAAAAATGTTCAAAGATTTCTCAAAAATGTTGAAACTGTGGACGTCAGACATTTCACTGTGAAAACAGATTTTTTTCCCACATTTTCGTACTTTAAAACAGGTCAGTTTTGACCTGCAGGGCGACACCAGGGTTCACTGTGAAATGAAAGCTGTTTGGTGCCTCCTTCACTGACTGAGGCTCAGGAGTGAAACCTGACAGTCATTAGAAGCTCACAGGTGAGTTCAGGTGTCAGCAGGTGGCGCTGTTTGACCATCGAACCTGCAGCAGACGCTCAGAGAAGCTTCACACCTGATTTAAGGCTTCTTTAGTTCAGATCACAACAGAAGACCTGGAAGTTTTTACTGCCACTTTAATAAAAATCCACTCAGGTGTGTTCATGAGCACATTTTAAAGCAGCCGACCAGATATCTGTACAAGTTTTAAGACTGGAAACAACAGAAATTAGTGCAAAAAACAGAGAAAATAGTAAAAGACCAGAAAAACTAATTAAATAAAACCAGTAAGAGCAACCAGAAGCCATGAAAGACATCCTCACTACCGTTTAGAGTTTGGAATCACTTAGAAATTTAAACTTTAATTCATTTTAGAGCAACTTTAACTAATACTTTGCTGATTTCACTGA
The DNA here is from genome assembly GCA_027123335.1 of Amphiprion clarkii. Lineage (NCBI taxonomy): Eukaryota > Metazoa > Chordata > Actinopteri > Pomacentridae > Amphiprion > Amphiprion clarkii. Next base: position 35,254,713 of record CM049575.1, read on the forward strand.
AAACCGACAGTCTGAAAACACTGAAACAACGATAAATTCAGCGTCATGGCAGTAATTTAGAGTAAAACCGTGACGATAGAGGCGTGTTTTGTGGACCGCCGGTTGGTGAAAGGATAAAAAGTCGATTAGTTTCAGTTTACGGCTCAGAACTGGGACTGAAATGTGACCCGGCAGGCAGGAAGTAGTTTGTTTTCACTGGTTTCTGTGTGATTAACTGGTTTGTATACAACAATAAAAAGACGTCTGTTGGTTTGTTTTGGAGCTGAACTGAAGCTTAAAGATCCCATAAATACAGAATTATGTTACCCGCTAACAGTTTATCTATTTTAAACCGAAAACGCAATTCGTAAAGACGTCTTTAGGATATATAATATGCAGAAAGTCTGAGGGTAATTAGAAAGTAGTACAAATTAAATGCAATTAAAATGTAAAAACTGTAATTAAATGTTCATTAAAATGTACAAACTGTAATTAAACATTCATTAAAATGTAAAAACTGTAATTAAATACTCATTAAAATACAAAAAACTGTAATTAAATCCTCATTAAAATGTAAAAACTGTAATTAAATGCTCATTAAAATGTAGAAACTGTAATTAAATGCAATTAAAATATGAAAGCTGTAATTAAATACTGATTAAAATATAAAAACTATGATTAAATACTCATTAAAATGTAAAACCTATAATTAAGTACTCATAAAAGCTGTAATTAAATGCTCATCAAAATGTAGAAACTGTGATTAAATGCTCATTAAAAATGTTAAAACTGTAATTAAATACTCATTAAAATGTAAGAAATGTAATTAAATAGTCATCAAAATTTTAAAAATATGATTAAATATAAATTAATGTGTTCAAATGTTAAAATAAAAGAGGAGAAAAAGCTCCTGAGCTGCATCTAAAGTAATTCAGTAATTATTCAAAGATCTGCATCACGTGTGTGTGTGTGTGTGTGTGTGTGTGTGTGTGTGTGTGTGTGTGTGTGTGTGTGTGTGTGTGTGTGTGTGTGTGTGTGTGTGTGTGTGTGTGATCAATAGATAAATGGTAGAGTTGATTAAAGCACTTACAGTGTTTGTGCAACAACAAAAGATCAATAACCGCTTATTGTGTTGCTTATTGATCAACGACCGCAGATAAGACAACACACACACACACACACACACACACACACACACACACACACACACACACACACACACACACACTAGTACTGATGATATTTGTTTATTTTTGTGTATTTTTTAATATTT